>CM060733.1:10179066-10483623 GCA_030704615.1 Takakia lepidozioides
AGCAATCAATCGAATTGCCCAGGAGACAAGGAAACACAGACCTGAACATCAGGTGACCAGTTATATGTGAAGCCGGAAGGGCGAGAAACAGTCATGACTTTGATGATTCTATGCCAGTAATCCAATTGAGAATTGGAAGCACGAACTAACTGATGTACTGATAGATGGAGGTCTGGAGTAAAATCATGACAGACAAATTAAGAAAGAAGCTTGGTATAAGTAACATGAAAACCAATTACAGTACACATGCAGATCAAAGAAGTGTACACCATTGGGATTGATAAGAGGAGTTAAGATACAGATACAGAAGATGATTTATGATCACAGTAACTGTGTTGAAGATGGATGAAGTCAGGAGGCTTACCCTTATTATTGGGACGTCCGTGGCTGAAAACAGGCAGGTATTCCATGACTGGAATTCAGTTAGTACTAACCGTGCATAATGGGATACACGAGATACAAATTACCACAAAGAAATCTAGTAGATTACCTGCTACAAGAAGACCTCGAGGAGTCAGAGAGTATGATGGAAAGGAGGACTGGATGAGGAGCAGGAAGCTACCCTATTGCTGCACACCCAGAGTGGGAGCAGGTTGCAGAGATGCGGCTGGAAAGCCTAAGTTGTTTAAGAGGTATCTGCTGTGGTGTGTGACAGCAACACCAACTGAAGAGGAAACCAGCAGTTACCCATCACATTTCTATGAGAAAGAGAAGGAGAAATGGAAATCCTAGAGGAACCAGCCACTGTGAGTACAGGATGAAGTGGTGACTGGTTGGACAATCACAGCTGATGAGCAAGTGAGGGAAGTGAATGTGGGAACTAAAGAGGAACCGAGGATGGTGAAAGTAGGAGCTGATTTGGAGCCGAGAGTTTCTTTGAAGAAGCTAAAAGCTTGTTCATCAAATACAGAGATGTATTTGCTTGGAGCTATGAGGATTTAAAGGGATACCACCTGAAGTCTGTCAGCATAAGATTGAACTGGAACCAGGGTCAGTACCAATCAAGCAGGCGAGGTACAGAATGAATCCCAACTACGCACAGAAGGTTGGAGAGAGATAAGAAGTTGGCTGAGGCTAAGTTTATATACCCAATAGAGTATACAACTTGGTTGTCACCCATTGTTATATCCCAAGAAGAATGGTAAACTAAGAGTATGTGTGAAACTACAAGAAGCTGAATGCTTGTACGAAGAAAGATATCATTTCCTTTGCCAT
This sequence comes from Takakia lepidozioides, assembly GCA_030704615.1. Taxonomy (NCBI): domain Eukaryota; kingdom Viridiplantae; phylum Streptophyta; class Takakiopsida; order Takakiales; family Takakiaceae; genus Takakia; species Takakia lepidozioides. The sequence goes on from CM060733.1 coordinate 10,180,282, forward strand.
TCACAGAAGCAGTATTGGACACTGTGGCAGGCCATGAGATGTACTCATTCATGGATGGTTCAGTGGTTATAATCAAGTGCAAGTGGCAGAAGAAGACCAAGGGAAAACAGCTTTCATCACAGACTGGGGGCTTATGCATACAAAGTCATGCCCTTTGGACTTTGTAATGCACCAGCGACTTTCAGAGAGTGATAAGTGAATTTTTCATGAGTATCTGGATGATTTCATGCAGTGTTCTTGGATGATTTCAGTGTGTACAGCTCTAAGAATGAGCACTTACATAAATTGGAGTTATGTTTGGCCAGATGCAGGATGAGAGGTCTGGGCCTGAATCCAGAGAAGTGTACTTTCTGTGTGAACTCAGGGGTGCTTCTGGGACACATTGTGTGTAAGAGGGGACTTCTTGTGGATCCCAGGAAACAGAGGCCATTAAAGCCTCTCTACCACCAGTGTGATGTTAAGAGTCTAAGGAGATTCCTTGGGCAAACCAGTTATTACAGAAGATTTGTCAAAGGTATGCACAAATAGCAGCACCATTGAGCAAGCTATTGAAAAGAAAGATGCAGTGTTGCCTGGACAGCTGAATGTCAACAGGCGTTTGAGGAACTTACACTGTCAGTAACAACTACACCTGTGCTGATTAACCCTCACTGGCATGTAGTATTTCATGTTCACTGCGATGCATCAGGAGAAGCTGGGAGCGGTGTTTAGCCCAGAATGTTACAGGAAATATAGATTCACCTGTGTACTATGCTAGCAGGTTGATGAACAGTGCTGAAAGGAACTATAGCACAACGGAAAGAGAAGCATTGGCAATGATCTATGCAGTGAAGAAATTCAGGCATTACCTGTTGGGCAAGAAGTTTATGTTCTATGTGGATCACCAGGCTCTGATATACCTGGTAAACAAACCTCTGATAAGCGGAAGAATAGCAAGATGGTTGATAATCTTGCACGAGTTTGAGTTCGAGGTTGTTTACAAGCCTGGGAGACTGCATCTTGTGGCGGATCACTTGTCACGGTTATCAACAGGAGAACCAGCCACAGGAATAGATGATCAATTACCAGATGCGAGTCTCTTTGCAGTGGAGGTGCAGGGAAGTGCAGATGACTGGTTAGATTGGCAGTGGCCAATCAGATACTACCTTGCTCATGGTCAGTGCCCACCTAGTTATGGTAAGGAGCAGAGGAAAAGAATCGCTATCAAGCTTTACCTTATACTATGGTAGGAAGCAGAATGTATAAGCTAGGACCTGATGGAGTACTAAAACGATGCTTGTACCACCATGAAGTAAATAAAGTTTTGGAGGAAGTTCTTAGTTATAAAGGAGTGGCTGGAGGTCATTTTGGAGAAGAGACTACCAGTAGGAAGATACTACTCGCAGGTTACTGGTGGCCTACTTTGTTCAAAGATGTACACGAGTATTGTCAGAGTTGTGATGAATGTCAGAGGCTAGGACCTTTGCAGAGATCTGGAAGGATGGCCTTGCATCCTACAATGCCTACGGAACCATTTCAGAAATGGGGACTAGACTTTGTTGGACCGATAAACCCACCAGCCAAGAATACACGGAACAGGTACATAATTACAGCCACTGATTATACTACGAAGTGGGTGGAAGCTAAAGCTTTGAGGGACAACACAGCCAAGTCCACAGCAAGGTTCCTGTACGAGAACATACTTACACGATTTGGCTGTCCCTTAGAATTTATCAGTGATCAGGGAAGTCACTTCATGAATGAGACCATTGAGTTGTTGACTAAAGAGTTCATGATTGTGCATAGAAAGAGTACAACATATTACCCACAGGGTTAATGGGCAGGCAGAGGCTACCAACAAAATACTATGTACTATCTTGGCTAAGATAGTCAATGCAAACAGAACGGATTGGGATACAAAGCTGCTGACAGCTTTGTGGTCATACAGGACTTCATATAAAGTCACCACTAAGTATACACCATTCCAATTAGTTTATGGTATGGAAGCCTTACTTCCAGTGGAATTCCTGTTACCTACCATGAGAACGGAGTGGGGAAAGAGAATGGAATTGCAAGATTCCATTAAGGTCAGGAAACATGAATTATACCATGTGGAAGAAGTACGTGCTGATGCAGCTGATAATATGACCAGAATTCAGATGAAGAGGAAGGAACAGTTTGATGAAGGCAAGTTAAAAACTTTTAAGACGGGAGATTGGTTCTATGGTTGCAGAAAAAGGGAAAGATTAAAGCTTCTAAGCTTAAATCACCATGGAAAGGACCTTATGTCATACAAAAGATGTATGATAACAACACCGCCATGTTACAAACCATTAACAAAGAAATGTGGGAAGAGTCAATGCCAATAAGTTGAAGGGGTACAGTGGTATCCATGACAAACCATGCAGCATGATTTGCATGTTGAAACGCAAGAGCAGTCACGGGCTGCACCAGTGTTACAACGGAGTATGGGAGCACTTGTCGCTAGGCAAGCATATATGCCAGGGCGGGCAAAACAAAGCGTGACACAGCCTATCACAGCCCATCAAGGCGACCACAGCCTATCACAGCTCATACGACGTGACACAGCCTATCACAGCCAATCAGGCAAACACAGCTACACAGCCTATCACAGCCCAGCACGGCGCAACACAGCCTATCACAACATACCACAGCGTGCACGCCTATCACAGTACCACAGCATCACAGCTATCAGCTTACCACAGTGCATCACAGCCTATCACAGCGTACCACAGTATGACACAACCTGTCACAGCTCAACACAGCCTACTAGGGTTACACGATCCATAGAATCAGTGACAGGTGGACGCATAATAACTTCAGGAAAATGGCTGACGGAAAAAAAAAGACGGAAACCAGTTAAAAATAGACACGTGGAAGTCAGGGCGCGACACACAGCTGAGAAGGAAGTGCAAGAACAGGTGTCATAAAGAAAGAGGACAAGAACGGCCGTCAAAAGGGATGAAAGGCGGGCCATTAATGAATACGGAAAAAGGGAAACGGAACAAACGGCAAGTACAGAAAAACAAAAATTCTTGTCACATGTGTGATCCTAGTGGACTATCCAGCAGGGAAAGTCCACTAAAGAAAATAAAATCTAAAATCAGTCACAGCGGATACAGCCAATAGAAAGCCAGAGAAAGGATCAAGAAAATGGAGGGAAATTAAGCGCAAGAGGCGGCGTCGTTCTGAGTAACGGGCGTCTCGACGGGACAGACCATCAATGCTATAGCTTGGAAACTATGGAGGAACTAACAGACTATACGCTCGCAATATTACTTACGCAGTGGCATAGACACGAAAGAACAGAGCGGAGCTTTTCTCTTGAGCGATGCTTGCAAGCCCCGCAGGCTTACAAGAAATTACCCATAGCTTTTTGTGGCAACCATACGTTTATGCTTTGTGCACTACAGGCATTTTTGCAGTTGTTACAGCCAAAACATTTCTGTGGGTCTAAAAGAAGAGAGTGAGAGGAATGGAGGAAATCAGGGTGAAGAGCACCACAATTCTGCAGAAACAAACGATTGCTACCCCACAGGCGATACAGATACTGAAGGAGCTGAGATTGCAAGGATTGCAAAGCATAGATTGGACATGCACCATAGACAGTACATGTTTACAATTTTTGCAGAACTTTGAGCCAAGGACAGGAACAACAACGGTGAAGGGAGTTGAATTAGTAATTACTCCCCTATACCTCCAGCAATTGTTTCGATTGCCAGCAGGTCAGGTGCATGTGGAGGAACACAGGGCAAGACTGCAAATAGGGGACTTATTCCAAGAAGGGAGTTTCTTTAAAACTCAGGGTTATGCTTGTACCAAGGCCGTGTACCCAGGGCTAAAGGAGGTAGGCCAGGTATTGAACGTTCTGATTGCCATGAAACAGAACCAACAGTATTTGAGCAGATCCTTCACGGAGGAAATACTCAAAGCCCTGAAAGGACAAGAGGTAGAATGGGCGGACATAATGTACAACGCACTGGTGGAGGAGATGAAAAGATTACAAGGTACTACAGCAAAGTCTCCTATCATAGTGTCTGGCCCAATCATTGCTCAAATAATTCTTGATTCTGGCATACTTGATGCGCAAGAAAGAAAGAAGATGGGAGTGTTTGAGCCAGAACAGAAACCACTGCAATGGAAGAGCAAGGCTCTTCACACAGTGAGGGTGGACTAGCAGGGCAACCGAGACTAAGAGGCAGAGACGGGGAAAGACTGTAGTCGGGGATCCACTGGCTTCACGGATTCCGCATGATAATGTTTCCCAAGCTCATGTGCAGGAAGGGGCACAGCAGCACAGAGAACTGCTATTACTGGAAGCAGGACCTTCAGAGAGGGAGAGGAAGTTACTTCAGTATCACAGCCATCACAGCCAGCTGATCGGCTTGTCACAAGGTTACCAAGTTGTCCATGCAGTGCCACCAGAAATAATTGATTTGGAAAAAGAAAGGTTAGATATTCCAACTACAGAACAGATGGCAGAAATTGAGAAGGGGACCTTCTCTATGAATATTCTGGTCTGGTCAAGGAGACAGAGATTCCAGAGGTGCAACAGTTGCCCAAGGGAAATCCTGAGGTGCATATAATACACACACCTGTGTCGGAGGTACCACAGGAGAAGGTCATGACACTGCAGCACCGGTGATAGATGAAGTGGTTCAGGAAGAAAATCCGGTGGGACAATGGCCTGAGTGGTTCGTGAGACATCACACGTTGAGGATCAGGAGGAACAGCAGCAACCTCACCATGATGACCCTCAACAGGCAATGCTGATGAGTTCCATAGGCAGGACACTTAATTTGTTGGGGACTTATGTCAAATCCCATGTTCCAACTACCCAATTGACAGCCTTGAGAGAGGAACTCAGGAAGGAGTTTGAGGCTCGACTAGCCACTGAGTGTGCAAACAAGGTCGATGAGGAGGTCACTCTCAAGATGCAGCAGGACTTGGAGAATACAGAAGCGGCTTTGCAATTGGCCAAGGAACAATTGATTGAGGCAGGCCTCGCGCAAGACCAGTTGCACGAAGCACATAAGCAACAGCTATACCAAATGCAGGTGAAGCATGAAAGCAAGTTGCAAGAAGTGAATGCACTACATACGGAGTTGCAGACAGTGCATGACAGGATGGCCATACAATGTGCTACACTCACAACTATGCTTGACCAATCTACAAAAGAAATAAACAGTCAAGCAGAAAAAAATATGAAGGCAGAAGTAGAGAATGTTGAGCAAATGAAACTCATTGTCATCATGAAGAATACAATCTGTCGCAATGAGAATACTTTCAAGCAATGCAGGCAGGTTGAAGCCGACCAAGAGAGGCACATCCTGGAATTGCAACAAACGGTCATGGCCAATAGAAATGAACTCTCTGTGGCTAACAAAGCTTGGAAGGAAGTCAATAATCTGGCTGTTGCCTATGCGAATTTGGTTGAACCTCATGCGAAGCGCATGGAGGCTTTACAACAGCAATTAGATGTGTACAAACTAAGAGAGGAGCACACTCTCAGAGCAACCACAAGCAACTTGGTGGATAACCCTTATGCAGGTCTGGTTAGCACAAGGCCCAGTGGAGGGCAAAGCTTCACGAAAGCTCACCCAAAGCGAGATGAATGAGCTCAGACTGCAAGTGCAGAACATTGCCACAACTACTATAGACAATGTCTATAGTAGGATAGCGGAGTTACAGGAGGATGTAGACGGACTGCAGACTCAAGTGGAAGACCTCACTTCAAATATCGACAAAAGAGCCTATATATACCTGAGGAACAGTTAATGGCTTCTTATTTACAAGCAAGAACTTTGGCTTTTCAGTCTTCTTCACAGGAGGTGCAGGAGATGCCAATGATACAAGAGCCAGTACCACCAACACCACAACAAGTCACTGTACCAATAGCTGAACCTGTTGTTACTACAACCACACCACAGCCCCACAGCCTGAGGTATGGGGCAATGCTGCTTTTAACCCACCTAAAACTCAGCTGCAAGGGAGTACAGTAGGGCTATGATTATGCCCTTCAACCAAATTCCCATCATGTTGGATTTGGCTTGGAAAAAATTTAGTCCTCCGCAGTCATTCGCACATTACTACCAAATCATGCGCATTTGGCTGCCAGTGGCAACTAGAACTAAAATTCTTCCGAACAATCGACCAATTGAGGATCATCACTTTGCACAGTGTTGGCACAAAGCAGGTACCATGTTGAGGGAATTAATTGCTTTCCAAGTTGTACATGGATTCATTTATACCAAGACCAAGGAGGTAGCAAGTATTGTCATGGGATGCGGGTTATACTACGCTGCTTGTTTTCTGGTACGTTATCACATGAGCAGCATAAGATGCAATCGCGCTTTCTGAGTTATTCCAGTGGAGATCATTGGGTCTTACCTTCAGTACCACCTCATATGTACCTATATGAGGCAAAAGTTATGATGCAAAAGGGTTCTCAAATTCGTTCATGGTTTCAAGCGGCCTGGAACAATTTGTCAACACAGAAATTCGGCATTGATGATATTTTCTATAGGGACATGTGGCATGGAAATACTTGCACGGTGCACAAGTAATTGGTACCCCACTCACCTGGACAGCCAAGGAACTCAGTGTCTACACCAATTTTGCTGTTCAGCGGTTACAGCAAGTTGTAAAATATAAACTTCCAGACATGGTAGGACAACATTGTATGCCCCAGAGGATTCCATAAAAAGTTCGACAATTAAAACACCTGAGAGGTGATGACGATTCTGATACAACTGTTTCTTCAGCGGATTCTTTTGACATGGGAGAAGACTATGCAATTCAGATGGCAAAGAAGAAGCAACGGGGGTCTCCTATGCCTGAAAGGTTACCTCGATATCAGCCTCCAGAGGGCCTCACTTATCCTGGTAGTGTTCAAACATCTCCGTCAACCAGTGACAGACCCCGGGCTCGTACACACAGTCCGCCACAAAACTCTTAACGTCAGAAAGGTGCTCACTCACAAAGGTTTGTTAATCGCAATCAGTAAACTGTGAGGACACGGCTTTTTTAGAGGGGAAGGGGTAATGTTAGAGGACTGTCTGGGACTTAGACACTTATACGGGATCTGTAGGGTACCCTTAATTTTAGCACGGACTGAGACCAACAGGAGCCTTAGGGGTCACAGCTGCACACTGTAGAGGGGGGTTACACAGCCCGTCACAGCCAACACAGCCTGTCACAGTCGTCACAGCCGACACAGCCAGACATAGTCAGCACAGCTCGTCACAGCCCGACACAGCCATCACAGCCAACACAGCCACACAGCCAGTCACAGCCCGTCACAGTTTCACACAGCCAGTCACAGCTTGACACAGCTGTCACGATCATAGGGAACGGAGAAGAGGACAGAGAACGACTGTGGGGAACAACACCTGCATATGGAACATGTTAGTTCACGGACGACGGTTAGTGAGGGAAACGGTTAGAGCCAGAGGTAGGAAGATAAAAGGGGAAGTAAGGACTGATGAGGGGTTTTTTTTTGGGATTTTGATGGAAGCACTTGACGGGGGAGGACTTCTTGGTCATGCATGAGAGGAGATCGGGCGGAAAGCAAAGATGGAGAGCACGGAGAAGGAGGAAAGATGATTAGTAGATGATTGTTATATGCAAAGCTGTAGTGATATTGTAGAGCAGATTAGAAACACAATGGCTTCGGCCTGATACCTGATAAATCATAATCTGATACTTATACGATACAATCACACTGTGTAGAGAGATCTGAGTGAAGCTGTGGAATGAATTGAGAGTTGATGGAATCCGATAGATTGATGAACCAAACTGATACTTAATTATCAATGGTAAGGTAGCTAACATGAATGCGGAAAGGGAAACAAATAGGAAACACCCCCATGATACACTAGCTGTAGGTCATGACAGATTGTTCTGCACGGGCTGAGTACTTAGAGATTTCCAACTCTTCTATCTTGGAGTTTCCGCCTCGGATAGCGAAGGGATGGGTGAGTAAAAGCCGCGCGACACTTGTATGCTTGTATCTTTCCTTTCCTTATCATTGTGATGGACTAGTGGCAGCCTAATGGTGGACTAGTGGCTGCACTAGTGGTGGCTAGTGGCAGCCTAGTGGTTGGACTAGTGGCTGCACTAGTGGTGGCTAGTGGCAGCCTAGTGGTTGGACTAGTGGCTGCACTAGTGGTGGACTAGTGGCTGCACTAGTGGTGACTAGTGGTTGTCTAGTGGCAGCCTAGTGGTGGACTAGTGGTGGACTAATGATAGACTAGTGTTTGGTGTGCACATGTGTTGTGTGGTTTTGGACAGTGATGTAATTGTGTAGCGATATGTATGCGCACGACACCAATTTTCACAAGAAAATGTAGTCCCAATGTGATCATTCTGGATTCTTAATCTTGGTGGATATGAAACAACATAAAATAACATAAAATTACTTGATAGATCTAAAGGGATATGAAGGGACATGAGATCTGAGAAAAACTTGAGGTTGTGGAGAGTGGAAAAATGTGGATACTAATGCATTTGCCCATATTTGTGTTCTGATGAGCAAAGAAACCGATATTGGGGTTGATTCCCCAAAAGAACAACAAAACATCTATCAGCTAAAAATGCTGAAGGTAACCAATTGCAAACTGAGAGAGAAAGAGAGGATATAAGCTTTGGACCCAATGGAGATGCATTTTAAAAATGTTGAAGGTAACCAATTGCAACTTAAGAGAGAAAGAGAGAATATATAAGCTTTGGAACCAATGGAGATGCATTCAGTGTAGGTATTCTATGGGGAAGTTATAATAAGGATTTGCCATTTATTGACAATGATGTGTGGTCTCCTCTTTAGCGAGGAGCCAATAAACCGCTAAATATACTTTCATCCATAATAAACTTGAAAACTCATCCATTTAATTTTGCCTCTCATTTTACAATAATTGGGACATTATGGTGCACGCGCAAGCTGATGGGTGGGCCTGCGCACGGACGTCTGGCTCCCCCCACCCGGACCCCCGCCCGCGCTCCGCCGCGCCCCCAGTCCGGCGCGGCCAGTCCGCCCGCCAGTCCGCTGCCTGTGAGTCCAGTTCCCCTCAGTCCGCCAAACCGCTAGTCTGCTGTGCACGCCAGTCCGCTGTGCCAATTCCCGCAAGTCCACCCAACAGTCCGCTATGCCCGTCTGCTGTCCCCCAGTCTGCTAGTCTGCCAGTTTGCGCCGGCCGAAGGATCTGGATCGTCCATAATGAGAAACCAATCCGCGCCATCTATGCCAGTCTCGGCCAGTCCACCCAACAGTCCGCCCGCCAGTCCGCCGCCCATGAGTTCGCTTTCCTCCAGTCCACTGATGATGCCGCATCTGGACCGTCCATTCGTAAATGCCATCTGAGCCCTCCATTTTTAGGGCATGAATACAAACCTTATCCCTGCCGCCTGCCACTTGCCAACAGCCGCGACCGTGCGCACTGATGCTCCTTGCACGTTGTCCATCGTGTCCAGTGTACTGCGGCGCGTTTCTTGCAGGTTCTGCAGTGTGTCCTTTGTACTGTATAGGGCATGGACGTGGAAGCAGAAAGTGTTGATATACTAAAAACGGGATACTGGATTATACGACCTCTTCAACAAAATTTGCAAACACCCAAACCAGGACCCTTCAACACGAAGGACCTCCAATGGAAGAGAGACACACAATATGGTTATATGGGTGCCAGACAGAATGTTCTGAGGCCTGCATACCGTGGGATAGAGTTGATGACTTTCTCCTTGGAGAGGAGAGTTTGGTGGACTACTCCACTCAGTTTTGGGTGAATGTCCATACTAAAGTGCAACCCGGCATGCTAAAAGAGCCGAGAGCCAGCAGTTCTCTGAACAAGTGTGCACCATCCTCATCGTCCTTTTATAGTCTGATTGCATGTCTGTTGTCATTTTTCGTACCCACATACTGTGATTTCATGCTTCCAGAAGTCGATGGATATCCATTGTGATTTTTATGTCCAGGTATCAATGCTGCTACGGTCCAGATGACAAGCGCACCAACAATGCGATAGTGGAGGATCCCAAACTGAAACGTGGAGGACCTCTTGTAGGTGCTGGAACATCTCACCCTTACCCTCATAAAGGCCCAAGGAGAAATAAGTCGGAATATGGAGAGTCTTACAAGCGTGGTTGCCAGTGTTGTTTCAAGGTCCAGCAATGCTATCTCGCCCCCGACATTTGTGTCCTCACGTACTACAACAATATGGAGCATACAGACGCGAAAGGGAACGTCTGTCATGGGAAGTCCATTGAGTTCAGGAACACTCGCCACGCCTATGCACCACACATTAGCGAGGAATTGAAAGCATGGGTCATGGAGTGTCTGTGCCAAGGCATGTCAGTCGCCCAAATCATGATGGAACATAAAGAGCACGTCATGAACAACACCGGGTTAGGGGATGCATGGACACGAGACGATTTTTTGCTGAAGCAGGATGTGTGCAACCTGGCCGAGAAACGGGCGTGGCAAACGTTCAAAAAACATGCCAACGATGCGGAGAGTGTCCGCATGTGAAAAGACCAGAACCCAAAATCGGTCTTCTTCTATCAAGAGGAAAAATTGGCGCCAACATTCAAGCACTATGATGGCGACTTAACATTCACAATCGGCATACAGACTGAGTGGCAGAAGAAGCGAATGTTTCAATTAGGCCATGCCCGTATCGTTGCATGCGATGCAACCTTCGGGACAAATCACCACAAGGTACTCTTCATCCCTTTCACAATTTATCCACTTGCAGAAGTAGTGGATGTACGCACACTGGCAGCATCTGACATTCTGCATTTGAACAGTTCCCATTGTACATGTTGATGGTCTTCGACGAGTGGCTTAACGGTATACCAGTTGCGTACATCATATGCGCACGTGAGCGGACAACAGACCTGTGCCATGGATAACAGCCTTGCGGGACTCTCTCCTCGCAGAAATGCCGGACTGGCGACCCAATGCCTTCATTGTGGACGATGTCGACGCCGAAATAAACGCCATTACATAAGTTTCACGTACCCTCCTGTACACTCGCGTGCAAGTCCGTTGCCTGCGTCCATTGTCTGTCTCTTCGGCAAGTCCCCTGCCATACAACGCAGTCCTAGCTGCAAGTCCGGCCCATTCATTTCTGCAAGTCTGCTGGCAAACCAGTCCGCTGATAATGTCCTCTAGCAAAGTCCATTGGAAGACTTACTTGCGCAAGTATGCTGCAAGGACAGTCTGCTCAGGTGTGCTGCCAGCAAAGTCTAGGTAAGTTTGCTGCCGGTCTCCTAAGGGCACGTCCGCAGGCAGGCCAGTCCATCGGAGGGGACTGTTCACAAGCAGTCCGTTGCAAGGCTCATGTGCGCCAGTCTGTTGCGACCTCAAACTGGTTCAGCAAGCCCGCTGGCAGGCGGGTTCGCCGGAGGGGACTGTTCGCAAGCAGTCCGCTGCAAGACTCACATGCGCCAGTCTGCTGCGACCTCAGTCTGGTCGAGCAAGTCCGCTCGCAGGTGAGTCTGCCGGAGGGGACTGCTCGCAAGCAGTCCGCTGCAAGACTCACGTGCGCCAGTCTACTACAACCTTACTCTGGTCCGCTGGCAGGCGAGTCCGCCGGAGGGGACTGTTCGGAAGTCTGCTGGCAACCCAGTTCACTCGGGATGCCCTCTGGCCAAGTCCGTTGCAAAACTCACCTACGTAAGTCTGCTGCGAGGTCAGCGTGGTCAGGTCTGCTGGCGGTGTCGTGAGGGCAACACTCATGGCAGGTCAGAGTGGGCGAGTCCGTTGCCTGAATCTGTTTGGAACAAACGGGCAGACCGGTCAACCAGAGAGTCTACTGGGTTGGTGCCCAAGTCCACCGGCGAAGTCCTCTTTGAAGTCTCTCATGTGGGCATGTGTACTTTGCGTAGAGTGGATTGGCTCATATGGGAACTCACAGGCCGTGTGCTAACACACTACTGGTATGCAATTCACCTGAAGACGCATGGATTCATAAGGAATGACAAACATGATAAGTACATGTCCAGTTCAGTGCTTGCGGCACGCGATATCCCAGCTTGCAATGTCACTCTTCCGTTCCATCCTGGGCAACCAGCCTATGTTCTAAGCACCAATCACCCAAACACAATTTATATTGCTTACAACCCCGGATGCGAATGGGCTTTTTGCACTTGCCCATGGGCAATGAAGGGCAATTTGTGCAAGCATCAAGTTCGAGTCATGAAGTTGCTTCATCCACACTTGCAGGATGGACTCATAGTGCACGCTTGTGGCACGGCGCTGGGAACCATTCATGGAGGATTGCATAATGTGTTTAGGGTTCATGCAAGTGTCGGCGACAAAGAGGGTTTGGGAAATGCAACAGAGGGCCCTTCCACAGATGACTTCCCCTATGATGCGGAGCCTGTCCTCGTACCATCCTCCATGGATGAAGAATTTGCAGACATACTTCGCATTGTTGGGGACGACAAATACCTGGAGAAACATGTGTTGTCTTCTCTTCGTATCTATAAGGGGCAGCTTGTTGATATTCTCGCCAAGAATGCTGCAGGAATGTTGCACCCTGCAGCAGCAAAGAGCTTCCGTCAATGACAATGACAATATGTCGCTGAAAAGGAAACGGGATTTCGTTGAGGCATGGAAAATGCGACCCAGGGTCTTACGCAAAACAGGGAAGAGGGTTGGTGCCCCAACACCTGCAACACACATATACTCCACAATCCGGAGGATCGCAGACCGTATACCAGTTGTAAAGTAGAGTAGGAAATGTAGGAAATGGTACAGTATCATTCTCCCGATGAAATAAAATTTTGGCGGTACGATTGTGTTAGAGGACTGTCTGGGACTTAGACACTTATACGGGATCTGTAGGGTACCCTTAATTTTTGCACAGACTGAGACCAACAGGAGCCTTAGGGGTGACAGCAGCGCACTTTAGAAGGGGGTTACACAGCCCGTCACAGCCAACACAGCCCGTCACAACTTCACACAGCCTGACACAGCCCATCACAGCCAACACAGCCTGTCACAGCCGACACAGCCACACAGCCAGTCACAGCCCGACACAGCCAAACACAGTCGCACAGCCCGACACAGCCGGTCACAACCCGTCACAGTTTCACACAGCCAGTCACAGCTTGACACAGCTGTCACGACCATAGGGAAAGGATAGCAGGACAGGGAACGACTGTGGGGAACAACACCTGCGAAGGGAACATGTTAGTTCACGGACGACGGTTAGTGAGGGAAGCGGTTAAGAACAACGGGTAGGAAGATAAAACGGGGAGCAAGGACTGAAGGGGAGCACTTGACGGGGAGCACTTCTTGGTCATGCATGAGAGGGGATCGGGCGGAGAGCAAGAACGGAAGCAAAGATGGAGAGCACGGTGAAGGAGGAGAGATGATTAGTAGATGCTTGTTATATGCAAAGCTGTAGTGATATTGTAGAGCAGATTAGAGACACAATGGCTTCGGCCTGATACGTGATAAATCATAATCTGATACTTATACGATACAATCACAATGTGTAGAGAGATCTGAGTGAAGCTGTGGAATGAATAGATGAGTTGATGGAATCCGATAGATTGATGAAGCAAACTGATACTTAATTATCAATAGTAAGGTAGCTAACATGAATGCGGAAATGAAAACAAATAGGAAACACCCCCATGATACACTAGCTGTAGGTCATGACTGATTGTTCTGAGCGGGCTGAGTACTTAGAGATTTCCAACTCTTCTATCTTGGAGTTTCCGCCTCGGATAGCGAAGGGATGGGTGAGTAAAAGCCGCGCGACATTTGGCGACCATACTGGGGAACTGAGTCATGAACAACCAGATGTGACAGGCATCTGGTGGGATCATGGTGGTTGGACCATTAAAGAATTTGAAGTGAATCAAATTCCCTGTGGAACGAAGGAAGAAAGATTGTCCAAACAATTCTTTCAAAGGTTCTTGGAATTGCCAGACGGTTGTAAAGAAAATATTCTTAAGCGAGTGCATGATGCTGATCCGGAATGGGGTCTGGAGAAAGGAGTGATAAAGATTTATCAGGTAGCCTGTAGAGGAAGAGCACGGTGGTTACCAACATTGGTTTATGTGATAGCATTGCTATCCATTAAGCGAGTAGAGTTTGAAGGCTTGGAGGAAAGAAAGGTGAATGTTTATACTCATATGCATGAAGAGCTTGTACTGGTAAAGAATTGGATTCCAAAGGATATTTTGTGGATCAAACTCACACCAAGAACAGCTTTTCAGACTTGTTTGCCATATGGTTATATGGTAACGGAGACTTCAAGTATAACCAAGGGTGCATTGAAGCTTGAAAGAAACCCAGGCATATACGAGAGATATTACAGAAGAGAGTTTTGGTTATTGCCACATTAAAAAGAAATGAAAGACATGGGACATGAGTGATGAAAGAGAAGATAGACGCCAGAGATATTCAGTAAAAAGAGAAAGCTATCTGAAAGCTAATTATCCATATCTTTGGGAGAGAGGAATAGACATAGGGGAATCATCTGGACCTCTCACACCATTAAGATCAAAGAGTACATCACCCATACCGGAAGAACTAGAGTTGGATGCCACTCCTTCTGTTTCTTTGCAAGAAAGATTAAGGGAATTGGTACGAGAAGAAGATCAATCACGAGGTGAAAGATCTGAGGTACATCCCTGGATAAAAGATTTGACAGAAATCTTTGATAAGAGTTGGCATGGAACACCAAAAGCAGGAACTCCAGTTTCTGAAGCGGAAGGTGAAGAAGGAGGAGAGGATGTGGCAGAGCCAACGGAGAGTTCAGACTCTCCAACACCATTACAGTTGAGTTACATGAGTGAAGAAGAAACCCAAGGACAGAACTTGGAGGATGAAAACAGGGAGAAGAAATTGGAAGAGTATGAAGAAGTAGACCCAACAGCTAAGGTTGAGACTACAACCAGGACATCCCAACCCGTTGGACCTGGATCAAGTGGAGCACTTGGATCACAGGCCAACAAAGGTGTCGGCTCAGGGGGATCAGGCGGGCGGCCTGGATCTGGCTCTGGGGTGACAGGGAGTGTGGGAAGTAGTGCAACTAAAGCTGGGAATACTGTGAATATCGTGGGGCCAGTAGCAGGGAGTGCTCAAGGGCCACCACTTGGTGGAAGATCCACCACAAAAACAACAGGTCCAGAAGAACCAGCACCAGCAACGGTGAGGAAGATGATGATAATGAAGATGGCAGTGATATGCCTGAAGATGAAGAGACTTGGAAAGATGAGAAGGAACTGCACAAGGAAGTGGCAGATACCATAATGGAAATGCAGAAGAGTATTGATATTCCTGTGGCAGATTCCTCTGATTCTGATGAAGAAGAAGAAGGGAGTGAGGATGAAAGGAAGAAAGAAGATGCAGGCATGCAAAGTAATGAAGAGACTTTGGCTGAAGTAATATGCCAGACCAAAGCAGAGATTACCATTGGACAGCTATTGGTTGTGGCTCCTTATTGTAGGCACAAGCTGTATCAAGCAATCAATCGAATTGCCCAGGAGACAGGAAACACAGACCTGAACAGCTAGGTGACCAGTTATAATGTGAAGCGGGAAGGGCGAGAAACAGTCATGGACTTTGATGATTATATGCCAGTAATCCAATTGAGAATTGGAAGCACAGAACTAACTGATGTACTGATAGATGGAGGTTCTGGAGTAAATATCATGACAGACCAATTAAGAAAGAAGCTTGGTCTAAGTAACATGAAACCAGCCCCATTTACAGTAACAATGGCAGATCAAAGAAGTGTACAGCCATTGGGATTAATAAGAGGAGTTAAGATACAGATACAGAAAATGATCTTTATGATCACAGTAACTGTGTTGAAGATGGATGAAGTCATGGAGGCTTACTCCTTATTATTGGGACGTCTGTGGCTGAAACAGGCCAGGGTATTCCATGACTGGAATTCCGAGTTACTAACCGTGCATAATGGGATACACGAGATACAAATTACCACAAAGAAATCTAGTAGATTACCTGCTACGAGAAGACCTCGAGGAGTCAGAGAGTATGACTCGAAAGGAGGACTGGATGAGGAGCAGGAAGCTACCCTATTTGATGCACACCCAGAGTGGGAGCAGGTTGTAGAGATGCGGCTGGAAAGCGAAAGTTTTTTTAAGAGGTATCTGCTGTGGTGTAGTGACAGCAACACCAACTGAAGAGGAAACCAGCAGTTACCCATCACATTTCTATGAAGAAAGAGAAGGAGAAATGGAAATCCTAGAGGAACCAGCCACTGTGAGCTTACAGGATGAAGTGGTGACTGGTTGGACAATCTCAGCTGATGAGCAGGTGAGGGAAGTGAATGTGGGACCTAAAGAGGAACCGAGGATGGTGAAAGTAGGAGCTGATTTGGAGCCGGAATTCTTTGAAGAAGCTAAAAGCTTGTTCATCAAATACAGAGATGTATTTGCTTGGAGCTATGAGGATCTAAAAGGGATACCACCTGAAGTCTGTCAGCATAAGATTGAACTGGAACCAGGGTCAGTACCAATCAAGCAGGCGAGGTACAGAATGAATCCCAACTACGCACAGAAGGTTGGAGAAGAGATTAAGAATTTGGCTGAGGCTAAGTTTATATACCCAATAGAGTATACAACTTGGTTGTCACCCATTGTTATAGTTCCCAAGAAGAATGGTAAACTAAGAGTATGTGTGAACTACAAGAAGCTGAATGCTTGTACGAAGAAAGATCATTTCCCTTTGCCATTCACTGACGCAGTATTGGACACTGTGGCAGGCCATGAGATGTACTCATTCATGGATGGTTTCAGTGGTTATAATCAAGTGCAAGTGGCAGAAGAAGATCAAGGAAAGACAGCTTTCATCACAGACTGGGGTGCTTATGCATACAAAGTCATGCCCTTTGGACTTTGTAATGCACCAGCAACCTTTCAGAGAGTAATAAGTGAATCTTTTCATGAGTATCTGGATGATTTCATGCATGTGTTCTTGGATGATTTCAGTGTGTACAGCTCTAAGAATGAGCACTTGCATAAATTGAAGTTATGTCTGGCCAGATGCAGGATGAGAGGTCTGGGCTTGAATCTAGAGAAGTGTACTTTCTATGTGAACTCAGGGGTGCTTCTGGGACACATTGTGTGTAAGAAGGGACTTCTTATGGATCCCAGGAAGACAGAGTCCATTAAAGCCTCTCCACCACCAGTGAATGTTAAGAGTTTAAGGAGATTCCTTGGGCAAACCAGTTATTACAGAAGATTTGTCAAAAGGTATGCACAAATAGCAGCACCATTGAGTAAGCTTCTCAAGAAAGATGCAGTGTTTGCCTGGACAGCTGAATGTCAACAGGCGTTTGAGGAACTTACACTGTCAGTAACAACTACACCTGTGCTGATTAACCCTCACTAGCATATAGTATTTCATGTTCACTGCGATGCATCAGGAGAAGCGTTGGGAGCGGTGTTAGCCCAGAATGTTACAGGAAATATAGATTCACTTGTGTACTATGCTAGTAGGTTGATGAACAGTGCTGAAAGGAACTATAGCACAACTGAAAGAGAAGCACTGGCAATGATTTATGCAGTCAAGAAATTTAGGCATTACCTATTGGGAAGAAAGTTTATGTTTTATGTGGATCATCAGGCTCTAATATATCTGGTGAACAAACCTTTGATAAGTGGAAGGATAGTGAGGTGGTTAATAATCTTGCATGAGTTTGAGTTCGAGGTTATTTACAAGCCTGGCCGTTTGCATCTTGTAGCGGATCATTTGTCACGACTAACAACAGGAGAGGCCGCCACAGGAGTGGACGATCAGTTACCTGATGCGAGTTTATTTATAATGGAGGTGCAAGGAAGTGCAGATGAATGGTTAGATTGGCAGTGGTCAATCAGATACTACCTTACTCATGGTCAATGCCCACCTAGTTATGGTAAGGAGGAGAGGAAGAGAATCGCTATCAAAGCTTTACCTTATACTATGGTAGGAAGCAGAATGTATAAGCTAGGACCTGATGGAGTACTAAAACGATGCTTGTACCACCATGAAGTAAATAAAGTTTTGGAGGAAGTTCATAAAGGAGTGGCTGGAGGTCATTTTGGAGAAGAGACTACCAGTAGGAAGATGCTACTCGCAGGTTACTGGTGGCCTACTTTGTTCAAAGATGTACACGAGTATTGTCAGAGTTGTGATGAATGTCAGAGGCTAGGACCTTTGCAGAGATCTGGAAGGATGGCCTTGCATCCTACAATGCCTACGGAACCATTTCAGAAATGGGGACTAGACTTTGTTGGACCGATTAACCCACCAGCCAAGAATACATGGAACAGGTACATAATTACAGCCACTGATTATACTACGAAGTGGGTGGAAGCTAAAGCTTTGAGGGACAACACAGCCAAGTCCACAGCACGGTATGAGAACATACTTACACGATTTGGCCAGTCACAGCTTGACACAACTGTCACGACCATAGGGAAAGGATAGCAGGACAGGGAACGACTGTGGGGAACAACACCTGCGAAGGGAACATGTTAGTTCACGGACGACGGTTAGTGAGGGAAGCGGTTAAGAACAACGGGTAGGAAGATAAAACGGGGAGCAAGGACTGAAGGGGAGCACTTGACGGGGAGCACTTCTTGGTCATGCATGAGAGGGGATCGGGCGGAGAGCAAGAACGGAAGCAAAGATGGAGAGCACGGTGAAGGAGGAGAGATGATTAGTAGATGCTTGTTATATGCAAAGTTGTAGTGATATTGTAGAGCAGATTAGAGACACAATGGCTTCGGCCTGATACGTGATAAATCATAATCTGATACTTATATGATACAATCACAATGTGTAGAGAGATCTGAGTGAAGCTGTGGAATGAATGGATGAGTTGATGGAATCCGATAGATTGATGAAGCAAACTGATACTTAATTATCAATAGTAAGGTAGCTAACATGAATGCGGAAATGAAAACAAATAGGAAACACCCCCATGATACACTAGCTGTAGGTCATGACTGATTGTTCTGAGCGGGCTGAGTACTTAGAGATTTCCAACTCTTCTATCTTGGAGTTTCAGCGAAGGGATGGGTGAGTAAAAGCCGCGCAACAGATTGCATGTGCACCAGACTTCCAGCCTGTCTGCCAACCAGCCTGGTAAACCAGTCTTCTGGCGTCTGAACCAGTATGCTCAACCAGTCTTCTGGTGTCTGAACCAGTCTGTTGTACCATACTGGGACTCAGTCTTCGAACAGTTTGCTGTGCCAGCCTTCTCCTCAACAAACCAATCTCCCGGTTCTGAACGTGCCTGCACTTGGCTGACCAGTGAGCCTCATGCGGTTTGCCCATCAGACTGGCCATTCTCAGTACGGTGGACTCTCACTTACTCTACTGACCAGACTTGGTATACTACTAGCCAATGCCATCCGCATGTACTCTACCACTCCGGTGACTCTCGACATTCTGCTCACCAGTGCAGACTCATGGTTCCCAATCGCATCTGCCAGTCTGCCGGACTGGTCCCAACTCCTCAATCTGTCGGACTCTCGTCAGTCTGGCGACATTGCACTCTGTCTGCTCACAAGCCTAGGCATACCCTCTTCCCGTACTTTGGCAGTCTGCTGACTCTCGGCTGTTTGCTGACCAGTGGACTCCCTTGGTATGTTAAACAAAATGATTGTGTGTGCAGGGGTAAGTCCACTTAACAACATGCAGTGAATTGGTCACAAGTCTACAACGACTATTCCACACTGCACTCATATGCGACCAATAGGATGTGTATGCAAAGTCATATTTTATTTCGTTGCAAATGCTCAAAAGCATGCTTACATGACAAATGCGTCCTATGGTGCACCTCTAATCTCGGGCCCAGATGGATATCTATGAGGATGTTGTTTTCTCAGCAGCGGTCAAACCAGTCAAGATGTACTTAAGACACTACATCTGTTGGCCAAGTGCAAACTTGAACGTAAACCAGTGTTTCGTGAAAGGTACTCCTCTCTCTGCCCTTTAAGAAGAGGTTCGACTATGCCCAGTTTGTAGCCATTCATAATATCCTTGGATGAAGGACATGACGTAAAACCCGCATTCCCAGCTGAATGGTTGTTGGGGCACTTCAGGCTGGTTGAACTGAAATGCCCTAACCTCCTCCCAACCCGGTGAATCAACACTGTAGCCTAAACACTCCGCATGCAGCTTCCGTATCCATGACAAAACATATGACAGTCTGCAAGGCACTGTCATTGTGTTGACTGCTTTCAGTCTGCTGGATGGTCTGGTCATTGGTATGCTGCACAGTCTGCTAGTGCACAACCAGGTCATCCGTCTGCAGCCCGGTCTGGTCATTGGTATGCTGGACGGTCTGCTTGACAATGACGTCATTGGTATGCTGCACGGTCTAGTGCAGAGGCAGTCCTTCAGTCTGGTCGCCGGTCTGCTCATGAGTCTCCTCGTCCTCGGTGTGGCCTGTAGTACGCCCACTCTCCTGAACAATGGCTGGGATAGTGTTGACAGTCTGTCCATGCTCTTTTTGTTGCAGGGGTCAGTCTGCTGAGCAATGGCGTCGTCAGCAGTCTGCTGAACGGTGTCATGGAGTCCCTGTAACACCATCACAACATCACGTGCACCTCTGGCAAGGGAATCAAAAGCACACTGCACGTGCTCGTCTAAATCGGACATTCCTGAAACAGATGAGTTGGACAAAGTGAGTCTGACAGGATGGTGGAAGAAAAGACCATGAACTTCACAACGGTCCAGAAGAAGTCGGCATTACCTTCTAGGAGGTTGCCAATGAGACCAATATCTTTGATTTGGCGTCCCAAGCATGCTCCATCGAGATGGCGAAATGCTGGCATGCGGTTTTCAAATGGGGAGCCACACCAAAGGACTTTGAACACATCCGGTCTGTTCAACACAATATCGAACACTGCTCGCTCCATTACCGCAGCAACCATTGCAACGCCTCATCCACAACACTCTTCTTACCCGCATCCGAATATAAATGAAACAAATACTTCCTCAAACTTTGCAGGTCCTTTACCAATTTGCTGTATGAACGGAAATTGCCGAACTGCATCCATCGATGGTGAAGGAAAGAATTAGCAATGCGATCAAAGTACTTTTCAGTAATTCCAAGCAAGTGCTTTCCCCGCACCCCAAAAGTAGGATGTGCCATGGGCATATGTCTAAGTTCCTGAGGCCGTGGGTCATCCATGAGGATTAATTGGACAAGCAGTGGCGGGGCATTTTGGACCTTTGTGGCTGTCAGGGCAATAGAATGTGAGCTTTCGAGGACTTCATTCACTTCTGCCATAGTAAATTCCATGGAATAATGAAAGGGAACAAAGGCCACCAGCCGTCCGTGACAATGCGATGGAGCTCATTATACCAATCCACATTGGCATTCACTTCCCCCGCCCTCAGACGGGCAAGTGTCAGGTCCACAGCTTCGGGATCAATGAGCGGCAATGGCGAGCGCCAAACTCCAAAAAGTCCCATGGTGGTCGTGACAATGGGAGTCTGCTGGACAACACTGTGGTGGATGGGCGTCTTCTGGGTGGCAGTCTGCTGGTTGGGAGTCTCCTGAATAACAGTCTGCTGGTTGGGAGTCTGCAAAGCAGTCTGCTGGATGAGAGTATGCTGGACGAGAGTCTGGTACATTGGAGTATGCTGGACAAAACTGTGCTAACTATGAGTCTGGTGGGAAAGAGTCTGCTGGGCAAGAGTCTGCTGGATGCCAGATTAGGTGAGCTCTGTGTCCACCGAGTCTGCAGTGAGTATGGTGTTGACCGGGGAGTTGGCGCGTGCTTTGTCTAAAGAGTCCAGTGCTGCTATGGCGTCTACTGAGCCAGGGTACTTAAACAAGATGTACTCCCGCACCCGCTCCACTTCCCGGCGCACCGCATTCACTACTAAAGGAGGGTCGGAGCTCACCGTCCGCCAAGCACACATGGCCTCCCGAATATTGGCTCGTTCATTTTGGTATATGACATAAAACCCAAAAACTCAGCATCGGACTCACTAGCAGCAGACTCATGAGTAGACTCACCAGCATCGTGGCACAGAACAAAGGAACCAGCGGACTCCAGGGACTGACAAACAAGTCCACAAGCAGGGGACTGACCAGCAGGTCCACAAGCATGGGACTGACCAGCAAGTCCACAAGCAGACTGACGTAGCAGACCGAGCAGGTAGACTACCAACTACAAGCAGACTCACGAGCATCGTGGCATAAAACAAAGGAACTAGCGGATTCCAGCGGACTCACGAGCAGACTCACAAGCATCGTGGCACAGAACAAAGGAACCAGCGGACTCCAGCAGACTCAACGACAAGAGACACCTGCGCACGTATAGTAGACTGAACCAGCAGACTCTATGACAACAGACACCTGCGCACAGTGGACTGCATAAGGGGACTGTACTACTGGACTCTGGAAGCAAGACGAGCAAATTCATGGGACTGACCAGCAAGTCCACAAGCAGACTGACGCAGCAGACTGAGCAGGTAGACTACCACAACTGTGGGGACAGACTGGGCATTACCTCCTCCTCATCGTCAACACAGACGTCCTCCTCATCTTTAAGGGAGCTCAACCAATTTTCCTCCGCTGCTCGGATTGCTGAGCTGTCCGGACTGGGCGAAACTGTAGAAAAAACGGAAGAAGTCTGGATCGTCCACTGGCGGGCACACCGATGAGAGAAGCCCAAATGGTATGAGGCGCAATGTGCTAGGATAGACTCCACTAGTAGTCTCTTTTGACTGGACTTCGTCCACATGAACCCTCGACTAGTCAGGCAAGACAATGTCGACGGGAGATGAGATACCTCCCAGACCTGCGAATTCATCATTCCGAATGATGTTTGCAGACGGCTCAGCAGACTGGCTCTCACTCAAAGTACTGATGGTCTGCATGTGTTGTGTAGACCGTCTCCCTGGCACAGCCCGTGACACTTCCCGACTGCCTTGGGGACAAGTCTACTGTTGAGATTTTGCCCTCGCCTCCCGAGTAGACCTTGCAGCCTTTTCTCTTTCTTTCTTCTGGGCCTCATCACTAAGTTTCCTTTTTCTGGGAGCCACAGGTAATGGCGATGTCAGGTCATACACATCTTGCATTGAAACAGTAGAACCCACCCCATACCATGCGCGCAC
This sequence comes from Takakia lepidozioides, assembly GCA_030704615.1. NCBI lineage: Eukaryota > Viridiplantae > Streptophyta > Takakiopsida > Takakiales > Takakiaceae > Takakia > Takakia lepidozioides. The sequence continues at coordinate 10,203,386 of CM060733.1, forward strand.
CTCGCCAAAGTGCGGGCCTTTGGGTTTGCGCCACGGAGTCTGGCGGTGGCCGCATTCACCACCCTCATTGAACTTTGAACTGGCCACGGCTTGAAGCCAGGTGGGATATAGTGCTTGTTTTTTCAACCCGTGTCAACACAATGGCGGTTTAGCTGCATTTGTCCTTGATAATTTCACTACAGAATGGACAGTGGAGCTTATCTTTCTGCCAGTTGGAGTCTGCAGGCTTGATTGCGTGGAGGTCTAAGAATGCTTCGACTATTCTTGCATCATACTCCTCAGGTGAGTACCAGTACCTTTGCTCCTTTAGCCTGGACTTGTGCATGAAATGCAACCAGTCTGTTCCACCCTTTGCACAAGCATCCTCCATGACTGCAGAATCAGACAAGAGATGTAGCGGCAATGAGCGACAGACAGACTAAGAATAAGAAAGCAGAGAAGAGCGGAAAAGAGAATGGAAAGAAACCAAAGCACAAAGCACAAAGAGGAAAGCTCACCGGGCGTGTTGCGGAGGCGGCGGTTGTTGCGACAATTCGGTGCTCACGCGACTGTCCGCGCCTCGAAAAGCTAACACGCACAGAGGAAAGCGGGCTCGCACAAATGGGAGGTGGATGGGCCCTAAACAAAACAGTGCGAAAGAAGTCCAATGGGAAGTGGAGAACATGTATAACCCTGCATGCGCGGAGTGACGTGGCGAGATTTCACTGGCGCCCCTTTTTGGCCACCATCGCATTAAATAGATGCAGACCCCGCACACGTGCTGGCGGTATGCCACTGCATGGAAAAACTCGTATGCCACTGCACGGACTATCGTCAGTCTGCCGTCGTTGCATTCATTAAGTCCAGCAGACTTACTCATGATGACAAAGACGGACGAGCAGACCCAATACCCTCGACAATAGACTCATATGCCACCGCAAGGACAGACTGACGACTGAGGTTAAGCGGACTGACAAAGAGACTAAGGCGAGTGCGGAGTCTGATGACGTGCCGCGACGTGACTGGGCCTCCTTACCGCCGTCGCTGCATTTATTGCGTCCAACAGATTTAAACCTAATGACATAACGGCCGAACAGACCCACTGCAAACAAACTTGCGCAACAATAGACTCATATGCCACTGCACGGACAGTCCAGCAGACGGAAGGTTCAACAGACTGACGAAGAGACTGACGCAGAGTAATTTGCGTGACAACAGACTGATTTCTAACAGACTAATATCCCAAAAGACAAAGTATCCTCTAGGCGACCGGGTGATACAGGAGTAAACCGTAAACCGCACTTTCTGTCCGAGTTCGGACGTGGCGAGAGATCACTGGCGCCCCTTCCCGCCGTCGTTGCATTAATAGGTCCAGCAGACTTACACGTGATCATAATGACGGCTCAACGGACCCAGCGCAGACAGACTTGCGCCACAGTAGACTGACTTTGTGACAGTCCAGCTGACTGATATCAGAAGAGACGGACAGACCAGTAGTCCGATGGCTCAGCAGACTCACGACAATGCGGATAATTAAAAGGTAGTAGTTAAACGGACTCATATCCGAAGAGACGGACTTCCAGCTGACCAACGGTTCAACAGACTGACGAGAGAAGAGACTTCGGGGATATGACGAGATAAGAGACTTTGGGGATAAGACGAGAGAAGACACTTCGGAATTCGGCAGGTAGTGACGGCCCAGTAGTCCAGTGAAGAACAGACTCGCGCCACACCAGACTTGTATCCTTACAGACCAACAGTCCAGTAGACCAGACTGATATCCCATCAGAACCACGCTTGGCGTCGCTGTCATGCCGTGGTTGCATTTCATCCGTCCAGCAGACTTGCATATGCCCATACTCATGGCACAACACACTGCTTAGAGAAAGTATTGACAAAGACCAGTCGAAGAGCCTGTTGATCCACGCGCATTCGCAGTCGTAAGGACCTTGAACATCCACAAGCAACGTCAATCCACATCTCTCAGGCTACGTCTCCTTTCCCATTGTCCAGTTTTCAAGGAGACGGTACAACGACGCTACCGCGTGAGCGTGTGAGCGTACGCTCACACAATGATGACGTGGCGTGAGCCTACGCTCACGCTGCTGACATGGCGCTGATGCTGACGTGGCGTGAGCCTGGTCCAGGTCATGCCACGTCACCACAAAGAAGGTGGGCCTATAACCGTGGAGCCCCGAACTGCTGATTTCACCACATGAAGGTGAAACGGATGAAGGGTTTTGGGCTTCTGGAGTTCAACCTTCTGTTAACAGGAGCTTCATTTCGTAGAACTGAAATGAACCTCGTGTCGACACAAGGGGGATTTGGAGAACTTCAACAAAACCTCGTGTTAACACAAGGTTGTTTTCCTGGAACAAAAATGAACTTCGTGTTGACACGATGTTGTTTTCTGAGAACTAAAATCATCCTTGTGTCAACACAAGGAGGATTTGGAGAACTTCAAGTAAACCTCGTGTTGAGACGAGGTTGATTTGATCATCTGTCTATCTGAAGGTAGTTTCTTGTGTTTGCTAATGAAAAGAGAATGACAAACCAATGCGACAAATGCATTGACCCACGCATAGCAAAGATGTTTGACGTCATACATTGAGAGTCACTGGACTTGAATAGTCATTCCATTACAAGTTGTAGTCAAGGAAAACACCGATTTTTATGGGCTTGTATCCCGCTGTAGAAGTGTGTTGACTTCGTTGAAACTCATAGTGGCTTGGTGAATGAAGAAGTCGCGCTTTGGATCACAAACCATCCTTCTCAAGAAGACGAAGTAAAGGTGTTTGCACGGTATAAACTTCCCTCTCTTTCCCAAACTACTTGAAAGCATACCAACAAAATCTGGACATGTACAATTGGGAAAATTGGAAACAATGATTTCGTACGTCCTGTCCTGCAGCGCAGATGCGGATGAGATCATGGTGAAGACCCAACCATACCCTGGATCAGGCACTTCCATTGTTCCCGCAACACGAGCGTGAAGCATTCTGGCGGACTCAATTTTGCCGTAGTGTTCTGCGGTTGGAGGGAATCGTCGAACAAGCTTCCCGTTCCGTCTGGTTGGCCACAAGTGAGCGTCAGGCGGAGGTACCCGTGAACCGCTTCCACTTGAAGCACCTTCACGTGCAATGGAATGTCTGGCTAGGGAGAAACCCGCCTCTTCCAGCATTGCAATCTCTCGGTGAGTGAGACCTGTGCCCATCTTCACAGGCCACACGGTTGGTGGAGTAGGCTTCCTTACCACGGAAGGCCTCACTGTACCATGCACACATCTCCCACAATCGTCAGCGCAGAACCAGAACTTGTGGTTCTTTGCCTCGCCTTGTCCGTAAGGGAGAAACAAACCCGTGAATGTAGGAGCTGCAGTGCGTTCTTTCCCTCTGGAGATTAATGATGTACATTTTTCATGATTGGTGGCCCTGATCGCCGCGCATTTCACACGAGATCCAGCACTTGTGCGTTCTATATGCCAAACCTCGTCCAAGCCCATGGACTCGATTATATGCGGCACCACGTTGTGGTCTTCAACCATTGCAGTGACAATGCTTGATGCAGGGGTCCGGTTTGGGCCAGAGTAGCCCTCACCTGTGGATGTTCCGCAATTCCATCTCTGATCCAAGTGAACACGTGGCGTCGAGAAGTTCACCCTGTCCGGCCTATGGGAATCTGCATCCGATCCGGGAGGGGTGTCCAATTTCCGTTTGCAAGACCCGAATCTTTCTTCGCCTTCCAGATGGGGAACTCTTCCCACGAGAGGGGTGCCATCTGCACATATGCTCACTGCCCGCGCTATTTTGCTGGGATCCCCTGATCTTCTAGCTGCTCACAACATCAACTCGCTCCTGTCCGGACCTTTGCCACCAAGGCCACCCCTCAAGAATGACCTATATCTGGTTTGCTGCTGCAGAGCACGAATGAGGTCATCGGCCGTCGCCGCATACAAATCTCTCCCTTTTTTGCCGGATTGTTGCAACCAGGCATTGTGCACTGTCTCTGCAAGATTGCAAGAAGGCATGTCCGCCATCTCCTCAATGGACATATGCTGCAAGGAAAAAAAACAGAAACCCGATATTAGGATTGGACCCTGAAAGATATATCCGAAGCACCCAAACGAAGGTGAATACAAACCACTCACCGTTGTCATGGCCGCTCCCCACTGTCGGTAACGGAAGTGCCAAAATGCGAACCAGTCTTGTAGTGCCCTCATGCTGTCCTCCGATGCCGCTCCAGATGAGTACCACCAGGCACGAATTGTCTGGAACAATGTATTCGCTTCCCCCATAGTTTTGGCGTCCTTGTACTGGTTGCACAGTTGGCGATGCATAGTCTGCATATCTGGCTTGATGTATGTCTTTGTGTGTTTGTCCAGGGATTGTGTCCAATGGAAAAGACATGTACGTTCTCTTCCAGGCATTGGCACTTTTGGGTCTCCCGTCCCGAACACAATGCGGACAGCGTTGAAGTTAGCTTGAGCACTATCGGCCATGAAACCAACGAAATTGGGAGATGGGAGACCATTGGAGGCCATAACTCGAATGAGAGCTTCCCACATGAGCTGTTGTGAATCTGTGTCCTCTGACTGCATGTCACACACTGCAATTGTCATGACCCGCTGGTACACAGGGTCGTAAACATGACATGCCATTGTGGTCCAGTCTTTAACCCTCTTGACATGATCGAACATAAGGAAGCAGTTGCCAAGATCACCACCCTTCTGCATACGTTTATCCAGGCTGACCCCGCTGCCCTCACCTTTTGTGGACATTTTGAACAAGAACACTTTCCTGGCTCCTTGTCCCGGGAAAACGCTGTCTTGGATGTAGTCATACATGCTCCTTTTCTTCAAATCCATAATATTGTCCATATAACCTCGGCTCCCAGAGCCCATTCTTAAAGCGTTCACCTGATTCCTAATGTTTGGAGAAGTCAAAGTTGAGAAATGGTCCATAACAGTGTCCAAAGCCGATCCCTCCAGTATTCCTCCAACCGAATTTGATGCACACAGAATACGGCTTTCCAGAAAGGACTTGCTCGCCCCCATGGCAATTGCAGATGTGGTTCCAGTTGGATTGGTATCCAACTCTTGCCTTATCAGACGCGAGACTGTGTCAACGCTCTCCCTATAATCCCCCTTGGACACAGGGTGGTTGTGAAAACCGAAATGGACACAGGCTCTAGTCAGGGTTTTGAATCGATGCACCACATAATACATTCTGGCGCCACACAAAGCAAGGCAGCAAGGTGGTACCCTACAGAACTTGCACACAAAAGTGTTACTGTATGGTGGTGTCCCCCCAGGCTTGAATGGATTCTCACTGACACCATCCCATTCGCTTTGGTTTTGCACACCTGACAATGCGAAGTGTCTGCATTTCATATTCTCGCATTTCAGGTGCCCATTACAGACTGTTCGCCTGAATATGAGTTTGTCGTTGTTGTGAATATTGGAGGTTTTTGTGCGGCACCAAGGGTGCCCATCGTGCTTTTTGTCCATTCCTTCCAGGAGACTAGAAATGCCCCCCAAGCGACCAGGAGGAGGCAGCTCGAAAACAGTATTACCATCAAAAGATTCCGGCAAGAATGCCACCCTCTGAATATTGAAAGTGCTCCAGTCTATCCCCCTCAACTCACTCTTGAAACCTGCCATCCCTCCATGGCTTTCAGTTTAGGAATGACACTGGTGATCTCCTCCACATCTGCTTCTACAGGTGGACATGGCTGATCCACGGGCGGTATTGCACATGTGTCATCGGAGGATGAGTCCGAAAGCTCAACTACAGTGTTAACGGTACTCATCTCCTTCTTGACAACCACGGGTGTTTTCTCCTGGGCCACTGATGCTGCCGTGCCAGGAGTAAGGAAAGATCCTGCAGACTGTCTCAGAGGGGCACTGAGCACCCTGTATCTGCCTGGAGGCACTCTCCATTGTGTGGCTGGTGTAGTATGCGAAGGTTTCTGGAACACGTACTTGAGAAGTTTTCCATTGCCATCGTACACTTCCCTTTGAAGGAATAGAGTTCCATTTTCCAACCGAAACTGCGTTGCGAGGACGTGTTCATGCACCAGCGCAAAACCATCATCTTCCACCTCGTAAGAAAATGGCACAGGGTGGTCCTCACTGAAGAAGTCCGCGTCAAGGCAGCCCATGGCTTGGGAGGCCATATGTCGATGTTGCTTCAGAAAGTAGAGTTCACAGTCCGACCGTGCTTGTGAATGCAAATTGTGTGGGAGCGGAGTTTTTGCAGTCCTCACAAAGAATTACAGGTATCGCTCCGGCTTGCAGATCTCCTAACGCGGGTTTCCACTTCTGTGAAATGTCTCCCCATGAAAACCAAGCGCATGGTCATAATGTCAGCCCTAATCCTAGAATCCAACTGTTTTTTCACAAGTGCCCCACCAGTGCATTCGTTGACAGATTGACTGACAGAGCCGCCGTTTGGTTGTCATGTCAGAGAGGCCAGAAGAGATGCCCATTTCCATTTAATTTTAACGGCACCTACACCGCTATACAACTGTACACACTTGACATTCCTCTGGAACATGCCAGAATAACGAACTTTTTCAGATGGGAGGTGATTAGACCCCAACGGTTTTTGAATGGATGAGGATCCAATGATCTCCGTCGATATTTCATAACGATTAGATGGACACGTGTTCGCCATGCATGTGGAATGAGTCAGTGGCGCACTGAACGTTGCGAGCGAACATCTTGGCGTTGAAGGCCTTGCGATGAACCTCCCATAGTCCTCTTTTTTCCCTCTTCTCGTTATTGTCTTTACAACCCTGGATTCTGCAGAGACGGTGACCCCATTCCGAGGGAGAAGCAAGCGTCGAAGAACACTTTATTTCACATCAAAGAAGCAAAGGGCACGCGCTAAGGAGAGGATGAGGAAGGCGAGACGGGAACTTAGAATGGGAGAAGAAACATCCGGCGTAGAGGAAGACGAAGGGCAGAATAGGATTCTGCAACCGCAGTGTGGAGAGGAAGGTCTTGAAGTGATCCCGGAGGCGACCGATGAGCAACCTCCAATAGAAGGGGGGGAGGACGAGGAAGTGAGCTGGGCTAGGGAGGAAGCACTGCAAGTAGAGAAACAGGTCTTCAAAGAGCAGGGAGAACAAACGGACGCGGAAACGATGCCGTCTGCCCTTGTTTCGCACCATCGGGACCTCCTTGGAAGCATGCTACCTCCAGACGAAATGGAAAGATTGAATGCGTCAGGAGCATCATCAAGTGCAAAGAAGAAACCGGAGGTGGCTATGAACTCTCTTTCTCTCTCTCTGATTCTTTCTGGTTCTTGCTAAGCATTGAGGTCGACATCAACCTTGCGTCAACGCAAGGTTGAAGTCGACCTCCCAAGTGTATATATTGTGCATGAAAACAGTGCAGATGCTGCTCTACAATCAAGCTAGACAGACATGGATGCTTGCGACGCATCATCAAGTTCGAAGAAGAAGAAGACACAGCAATCAACTTTTCCTGTAGCTTTTGTGTGTGTTCAACACCGATCCGAGAGCTCTCAGCAGATGAAGAGGTGTGCTGAGAAGAAGACAAGCACATGGTACAGCTTGACAAGGGAGGCTTTTCTTGAGTACATGTACACTGTAAGCTTTTTGACACCTTTTGCCTGTTAATACTGCAAATTTTGTGATGAAATTGCAGTCTTTGATTCTTTTTACCTGTTATGTATGCAGCAAAAAATAGCAGAAACTGGATTGAAGGCGAAAGCATAGTACTATGATTCCCACACAGAAGAGCAGCGGTCTGCAACTGGGCTTGAGGACATTATGAAGTTCGAGATGAAAAATCAAAGGAAGAACCTCATGAGTGCATTCGACAAACAGATCCGGATAGCAGACCCAGGTCTTGGCACGGAATTTCTGGAACAGGTGAAAGCACACTATGATAAGTATGGCTCCAAGCCAGAAATGACTCAAGAGAAACTACATCGCCTTTCCATTTCAATGGTGGACAATGCAACCAAAATCAGGTGGTTGGAGATATGGAATTCGGATCCTCTTGTGAGAGACACGAACATGTTCCCAACTCCAGAGAGGGACCCGAAGACACAAGCAATAAGAGTTGTTAGCGACCATACATTCGACCAGTGGCTACACAAAGCCACAGTCTGGAGCCAGGTAAGGTTTGAACCAAACCATTTTCAGACATTTTTGATGCTCCGTAACCTCTTGAAAATTCTTACGAGCTTTCTTGTTGCAGTTAGAAAAACGCGCAGTGGCTGCACTTGCTGAGTCGATGGCAGACTACAAAATCCAGATGGCTTGCCCCCGGATCACACTGGAGGCCTATATCAGGAGATGGAAGCTCGCTGTCTGGAACAACTGCTTCTTCACGGAGTTTGAGAAAGAGAAAGGAATCTCCAGGTCTTACGAATTCAAAAACCAGTACAACAACGAGCAAGCAATGAAGCGAGTGTTGTACAGGTGTGACCTCCTTGAATCAAAATTGGTGCTTGAAGGGCATGTTTCTGCAATCTTGTGTCGTTCTTTCCATAAAGAATTGCGAATTTGCAGTGCTTTGCGAGATCTCTGAGGGCTCTGCATGTGCAGTCGAGCAACATTGCGTTAACGCAAGGTTGTTTCCCATTGTCCTGGTTTCCCTTACCTATACCTAAGTATCCCATAATGCCATTTTTCTGAATGTGAAAGGGGATAAACTGATAGGAAAATCAGCCTTGCGTCAACGCAAGGTTGATGAAGTGGCAGGCTATGTAGCTTTTCCTGTTGTTTTGGGTAGTTCAAATCCAGTTCCAATGCTGCCAAGATGAACATAAGACTGTTTGGAGTCGGTTTGAAATGCTATTTACAACTTTCACTGTACCAACAAACAGCCTTGCGTTGACGCAAGGTTGTTTGGCGGTATGGATTGCTGGAAATTTCCCGTAGCCATCCCCCGATTTCAATACAATTGTAGGAAACATATGATTATCAGATACCATTGACATGTGTTTCAACAGAGGATTTCAACATTGCGCCAACGCAATGTTGAATATCCGCACCAGTACATAGTCTGATGGTAGTTTTCAGGCAGTGTTTTCCATTTCCTCTCTGAATGAAAACAACCTTGCGTTGAAGCAATGTTGAATTGCGCTTCTCAGTCGTTGTCTCTATTAATACAACATTATCATTTGGTGTTCCCCATTTCTGCTCGAATGAACATTGCGTCAACGCAAGGTTGATTCGGGATTTCAAAAGTAGAATTCTCAGTGTTGCCTTCCTGCATTTCAATATCTTTTTCCGGATGTGTGTTCTTTTTCGTTTTCTGATCGAATGACTGTCTGGGTTTTTTGTGTGTGATTCAGGTATATGTATCATATCCTCATACCGGGAAAGTACCTTAGCGATGACCCAGACTTCATCTATTCATGGGCTGACCCCTCCAATGACAAGACAATGTACACGGCTGGTATTGCCAAAGACTGGAGCAGGGCGCACTTCCGAGACTGTGGGTGGTACCTCGACCTGCCAAAACAGGACACCCCATTCGATGAAGTTGTTTTGAGAAACCTGAACGACAATGCCGCAGCGATTGCCCCATTGGCTGAGAAAGACATCCAGCACAGAATCATTTCGGCTCTGGCTGCAAAAGAGCCCGAGAAAACTGCTACTCCAAAACGAAAGGGGAAGGTTGTCAGGGATCCGAAGGGGAAGGGGAAAGTGCAGCTCCGCAAGGACATGGACCGTCAGAGGTTCCTGAAAGACAGCCTTCTCCTGCAAGGAGGGATAGGAGAACTTCAAAGTCCAGGGAGCAAGTTTTCGAGGCGAGAGAACATCCCTCCAGGGTTTTGGGCCAGTTCAATCGTAAGGTGCTGAATGAAAGTTTTCTTTCAATGATGGAGTCGAGGAAGTCCACATTCAAAGGGGTGCCCTCAAAATCGTGGGACATGCTTGTTTCGTTCCTCACTCAGGTGAAAACTTATGTCTAAACTGTTGTATGAATAATTGTGTTTGGCAGCTTGTTGTGGCTTGTCCAGGGGATTGATCTCCTGTTAGATTTGGATTGGGCTTCTTACAATGTCTCATGTTTTTGGCTGTAGGTCACAAAAAGTCCGGAATGGGTGAATGGAGTTCAACAGGCATACGCGACTGACCTTGTGGTGCTGGACATTCCTGACGGTTTTGCTGTCCCTGATGTGTTTCCTTCCAATTCGACCCCGACTTGGAACAAATCGGATTCTCGTTACTGGCAGTGGGCTTTCTCGTTCAGCAACAAGTTCCTTTCGGACTCGGGGGCTCTTCTTCTCATGCAGTCAAAGGACATGTCGGCTCGAAGAACTCTTTTCAGCTACATGAAAGCTTCCGGGTTTCGTGTCATCAAAACTTGGACATGCATCAATACTCTGCCTCTTACGAAGGGCGAGTTCCCGGGGCAGAAAGTGAGTTGGTTCCTTTCAATTGATGTTTCGTGGTTTTCCGGTAAATCAAAATGGTGGGTTATGTCTTTTGTCTCATTCCCTCTTCGTGATTAATGACAGACACGAGTGTTCGAAGCTTTGTGCCTGGTGAGGCGGACGGACACTCTTCCTGCTGGTGTTGCTGAGTTTCAGTTGAGGGACCTTGCAGCTCACATTGACCCCACCTGCGAGCCTGTGGAGGATGATGTTATCTTCAATTATGTCGACTCGGGTCGGACTATGAAAAGGACAAATGGTGTCCCTTGGAGAGGTGCACGGGAGAAATCTCCAGCTTTCATGCAGACTTTGGTGGAGACATGCAGCCGTCATGGTGGACGAGTGGTTGACTTGTCTATGGGCACAGGTGGGGCCCTTCACATTGTGTTTGACATATGGGCAGTGACCTTAGGGAAACCTGGTTTTTATTTCTTGTTCTTCTTGGATTTGCAGGAGCATGTTTTCATGCTTGCAAGAGCGCCGGAAGGCACTTCTTCGGCATGGAAGCTGATACAGAGCTCTTCTCAAGCGAGCTTCGTCAGCTTGAGTCGGGCACTACTTCTGCCCCATCCACAGAGGGACTTCTGGAGGAGCCCGAAGCGCCTGACGAGGATCTGGACGTGGACTCCGATTTTGAGTGTGAGTAAGTTCTTGTGTACTCGTGCAAAATATGTTACATTTCCTTGTGTCGTTCCCATTCGAGAAATAGTGGCTTCCGTTGTCTATATCTGGATGTTAACATATACCACCATTTCTCTTCTTGCTTTGCAGAGTTCAGCACCAGTCATCGAATCAGCAGACGCCTTTCGGTTTCCAAGGATACTACATGTCCCCGAGTCCCCCTAGATCCAACCGCTTGCCGGTTTACACGGAAGCTTGCGCACGGGTATTATCCGAACAAACACTGTACTCGCATCTCCATGAAGGTCGAGGAAAAAAAAACCGTCATGGATGTGCTGCTGTATTCATAGATGATATTGCTGTACACTCTGGAAGTGGTTCCTCTGAAACCTCGAATATTTCTTTAGGTTCAAGTACCGAGGCTCAATAAATTGTATTTTGGTTTTGCTTCCATCTCCAAACTGTTTTTCAAGTTCTTTGCGCGTTCCCGTAAGTACAGTTGGGGATTGCCTAAAATAGGTCTTCGGATTGCGGAATTGAAAAATGATTGTGTGTTGGAATGAATGTACTGCTTTGCCCAAAAAAAATGTTTGATTTTAATATTCAGTTCTCTAGTGGACGATCTCCTCATTCCAAAGTCATGACCTCAATCATAATTCATCCGCAAACCTGCCATTGTTCTCGGCCACAAAGAATATTCATGTGGGGGCCTTGAAGAGGGATAAAAAATTAGGACATAGGCGACAGCTGATCCGCGGTAATAGGGGGGGTAAGCACGGAATTACGGCCTGAACACGTGGAAGCTGGCTGACGTGGCGTGAGCCTAGCCAGGCTCACAGGCTCACAGGCTCACGCGGCCAGGCTCACGCGCAAGCATTCCCCGGAGACGGTAGTGGTTGAGATGTGATGTTTCAGGAAGTGCATCTGGATGTTTGAGGACCTTTGGACTGGATCCTGTTCCGTTCACACTCTCCGCAGTTCCCAGACATGTGGTGGCAGAGACGTCCTCCCCTGAACAGTCTCATCGGTGGACATAAATTCTGCAATGTATACACACCCCCACGTGCATATGCTTCCGCGATTTCCGCTATCGTGTTACCAATGGTTTCCTGCTCCATACGAAGGAGCTCAGACTTGGACACACACCACAAACCGTAAACACATGCAATTTTTCCACATATCGTCCTAAAAAATAAGCACGTCAGCACAAAACGAAGGCGAAAATAGTTAAAGCATATGCACGATGGTGGCTGTAGAGCCCCGCCAGCCCTCTCATGTTCAGGCACACCCTTCATCGTCATTAAAATCGCCCTAAACAAGAAGAACAGCCGCATGCGTGCAAAGTCACCTCCGCAACATTGGACAACAAAGAGCCGCAAGAACGAGACAACAAGAACGAGTGGGCGAGTTCGTGGCAGGATGTTACGATCTTCCATGCCCTAAACATGGATGGCGCGGATGGGTTTCTCAGAATGGACGATCCAGATCCTTCGGCCGGCGTGGACTGGCAGACTGGGTGGCAGCAGACGGGCTCATCGGACTGTTGGGTGGACTTGCCGGGACTGGCACAACGGACTGGCGTGCACAACAAACTGGCGATTTGGCGGACTGAGGGGAACTGGACTCACGGGCAGCGGACTGGCCGCGCCGGACTGGGGGCGAGGCTGCCGCGAGCGCGTCTGGTGGGCCGCGGCAGCAGCTGGGCGACGGGCGGGCGGGGGGGGGTCCGGGTGGGGGGAGCCGGGCGTCCGTGCGCGGGGCCCACCGGTCAGCTCGCGCGTACGCCATAACGTCCCAATTATTGTAAAATGAGAGGCACTAATTACCATCTTTCATCCATAGATTTCAACCATACAACATTGTACCTAGCTTGGTTATGCATCACATCTCCAAATTTGACAGGATTCCACCATAGAAATAAAAACATTATAATGCCTTTGTGAAACCTGCCAGAATTTGAGCTCCCACACAATACTCCTACAAAATTATGGTTTGACCATAACAAATTGTGGCTCTTTGTAATTTTCATTCCCTCTGGACCCACAAATTCCAAGGCACTGGTGCAATCACTAGCTCCTTGCAAATTTTAGGGCCATATGAGGGTTTTTTCTATAGGCTGTTTTGTATAGGTGTATGTGGGAAAATTGAATGGTGACACGAGCTTCCAACCGAGGTGCAATGTGTCCCAACTTTTGGAAAAAACTGGACGGTAGATGTGTGGGTGCCATGCTAATGCCCCACAATGTAAATCCATTTAAGCAATTTAGTAAATTATTGGGAAATTTTTGGCCCCTGACTCTTGTAATATTGTTTTGGGACCCACAATTGGACTTCAGGCGGGGCTCAGGGAGGATTTTCCGACAGAATATTCCGTTTTTGGTGGGGGCACGTCCCACCGTGTGCCACCCCATGCTCACTTGACCCGACTCACTCTCATGTATCACCGTGCAGGCAATGTGTCGGCACCCGGCAACCCTAAGTATGAACCTAATAAGTATGAAGTCAGACAAGGTGGGCCGCCGCATGCAGTCTCACCCTAGATTGGGACGACAGCCGATTTAGTGCACGTACCTGCCACCTGTCCAGTCAACTCAAGAAAAGCAGCCCGTTTTGGGTAGTGCTCACTTCTGAGTCCTGACGGACAGAAATTCGCCCATGCCACAATTCTTAATTTTAATATTTTCAGGAGAGATTCCTGAGAGGGAGAGCTCGATTTGTCTTTCAGAGGTCATCACCATCTGAGAGCATCTGCGGATGCTACCCACGAATCTCCCAAAGCAAGCAACCCGATTCGAGTGATTGGGTTAAGTGTGATCAGTGCTTATAATTGATATTCTGCCCTCTTTTATGGTAGTTGCACTATTACCACTTGGCAAACAATTATTTTTGATAGAACCCCTCAAAAAGTGTCATTGGTCATAGGGCTCTGGATGCACTCAAGCATTCTTACTTTGGAACCCTACAACTTTGCATAGATTTTTTTCCAAACATTTTTCTTTTAATTTAAAGGAAAACATGTGGGAGCGACAGCTCACAAATCAGGCCCCTTAATAACAGTGAGAGGAAAAAATAACCTCTTTCACTGCGAGCCCTATGACCGCTTAGAGGGCAGAGTCGACCAAACATGGCCCGTTCTTGAGGGATCGTGATTTGGAACACTCCAAAAAAGAATCTTACTCTCAAAGAAGTCCCAACAAACCTTGCTACAGACTTCACCGCTGTCAATATTTTGATTGGCGAAAAACCTTGGCTCTCCGAGGGTACCCTCGCATGGGACACCGCCCAAGGGAAGGGGGGAGAAGAACATACCACAGCCATCAAGGTACCTAGATTTGACCCCAGAATCATCTGGATAGGACTGAGTGCACTATCCAACGAGCTCTGGACTATGTAGAATCAAATACATAGTTGCAAGTGTGTGGGAAGTTGCCCCATACATTGGACACCTTATGAATTACTTCGGGTAAAAATAACAAATTTTCACAGTTGGATTTTTCATCATCATATGTGAACGGTCATAGGCCAACATACCCCTTCCATATTTTCTTCTCATTAATTCAGTTTTACAAATCTTCCCTTGTTGTGGGAACTTTTCATCTCATGCTGCTAGTGGCGTATGGCTCCTCTTTGTGAATAGCAAAATCGACGCGTAGTCTCCTCCTTAGAATAGGAGGAGCCGACAATAAAGCTCCACCAGGTTACAGCATCTACCACGACATAAAATATCATTTGTAAGTAACATAAAGGTCCATGATACTAAAGATTCTCTGCTTTGCGAGGGCAAATGATGAGACAGCAAGAAACAGAAGAAAGGGAGAGAAGATGGTGATGGGCATGGCAGGGTGCATGCGTGAATCGTAGAGTGGAGTGGCAACAGAAAACAACAAAGGAAAGAGTTTGACTTGCAACTCTGCAGACTGCGGCTGTCGGTTCTTCTCCTGCCTCGCTCGCATTGCTGCAAAAAGCCGCATCAGTGTGTATGGATTTTACAAAGGTGGACGCATGCAGAAGCAGCTTGAGCGACATGGGTGGTGGGATTTTACTCGTGGTGATGAAGGTAAGGGTGGTGGTGCTTTGAGGAATGGAAGCGATGCAGGGGCAGAGGAGCGCAGGGATTTCTGATGAGACGTTGGCATGCGTCTTCAAGTACATAGAGAGTGCAGAGGAGCGGGCTACGGTGTCGCTGGTGTGCAGGCAATGGCGGCGAGTGGATGGCAACACCAGGAAGTATGTCACCATTGCCAATATTTATGCGATTGCGCCCTCGGCGCTGTCCAGACGCTTCAAGACATTGGAAGGCATAAAGCTGAAAGGAAAGCCTCGTGCTGTGGAGTGGGATCTGCTGCCGGAGGATTGGGGTGGGTATGCGGGCCCATGGGTGCGAGAGCTGGGCAGAGCTTATACTGGCCTGCAGACGCTACAGTTGCGGCGCATGGAGGTTGGTGATGCCGACTTGCAGCTGCTGGCGATGTCGCCTTGCAGTGCTGCCTTGCAGGTGCTGCACCTCCACAAGTGTTATGGCTTCTCCACACGGGGTCTCGTGCCCATTGCTCGCTCCTGCAGGTTAGGCAGCTTGGGCATTTTTTCCAAAATCCTGGCATGCTTGTCATTGACATCTTCTGGTTGCGCAGAGTGCGGGGAGGGCTAATTGCAAGTCTTGGAAACCCTACGTGCTGACAGCCAGTAGGAGTTTGGTCCTGATGGCTTTTAGAGTAGGAAGAATGAGACTTTGGTGGCAAGGGATTGTCTCAGGAAGAAAAGTGAGTAGCGAAGTGTATTTTCCGTGGGTTCCCATGAGCTTCTCTGGGCCTTTGCTGGCTGCAATATAGAGATTGGTCTTCCTCTGTTACTGTTCTCATAAGCAGAAGCCTAGTTTTGTGGGCGAAAGGAGCATTCTAGTGGCCGACACTATCATGCACGTGAATATGCTTTTGTCTTGGGAATAATAGCAGGTAGTGCGTTTAATTCTCAAAAGGGTTGTTTGAACACTGTAGTAAGATTCATTTGTTGAGCTGTCATGTTCTTCTTGTTTTTTCAGATCCTTGAGAGTCTTGAACCTAGAAGAAAGTGTTGTGGCGGATGACGGTGGGCAGTGGTTACATGAGCTGGCACAATACAACTCAGTCTTGGAAGTGCTGAACTTTGCAGTGCTGGGCATGAAGGACATTGATATGGCGGATTTGGCACTTCTTGTTGAGAGATGCAAGTCCCTGGTGTCACTGAAAGTGAGTGATATCGACGTGGTGGAAGTGAGCAACGTTTTGAGCAAATCAACTTCTCTGTTGGAGCTTGGGGGAGGGTGTTGTAGCAGCCTTGGAGACCACAAGGGAACACCTGTTTGCCCTGACCTACCAAAACGAGTAGTGTCATTGTCAGGTCTATGGGCTATGACTGATGTTGGGTTGCCGATGGTACTTCCTTTGAGGGAAAATCTGAAGAAGCTTGACCTTAAATTCACTCTTCTAAGTGGTGAGGGGCATTGTGAGCTTCTCGGTCACTGCTTTGCTCTTGAAGAGTTGCAGGTACAGACCTGTCACTTGGAAATACTTGGTATGTTTGTCTCTGATATTCACGTGCCTTCGGCCTGTGCAAGCTGAAGACCCAGGAGTCAGATCTGGATTCCGCACTATCTATGCTACAATATAGATAGATTCAAAGCACACCTACCTCTCTCTTCTTCCATTTCTCCTTCGCCTCCCGAGCATGGCAAAGCATCTACAGTGGGTGTGTCTGCCTCTCACTTTCTTGTGATGTTATTTGGGGTTAATCTTTATCTTCTGTGGAGAGGAGTTATTTGCTTGAACTGAAGTTGGCCTCCATGTCCTGGAAGGCGCTTTTCTATGGTATATGTTCTCTTGGACTAAGGTAGCCTGGTTATGTGACTGGCATTGGGGTGGATAGGTACGCAATGTCCTAGGTGACAAAGGCATGGAAGTACTGGCCAGGACATGTACGAGGCTCAAGCGCCTGCGAGTAGACTATGATGAAACTGGCTTCATATCACAGAGAGGTGTAATTGCAGTGTCACAAGGTTGTGGACAGCTAAGGCATCTGACCTTGTATGTGCGGAATATCACTAATGCTGCGCTGGCTATGGTTGGACAAGGCTGTGTGAACCTCACAGATTGTCGCTTTGTGCTGGAGGCAGCTCTAGAACCTGTTTCTGACCTGCCCCTGGATGATGGTGTCAAGTTGTTAATGAGAGGCTGCGTAAATCTAACTCGATTTGCGCTGTATCTCCGGCATGGGGCATTGACAGACACAGGTTTGGCCCACATCGGGACGTACGGAGGCAAGCTAAAGTGGTTGCTGATAGGTTGTGCAGGGGAGAGTGATGTAGGTTTGTCTAATCTTGCCAAAGGATGCCAGCAGCTGGAACGACTGGAAGTGCGCGATTGTCCCTTTGGGGAGGCAGGGTTGGCACTTGCGATTGTGAAGATGAGGGCTTTGAAGTATCTCTGGATGCAGGGGTATCGGGCAACAGATGCTGGTGGCCACCTACTTGCCCTGTCCCGCCCATGTCTGAATATTGAGATTTTGTCTGCATCAATGGAGGAACCAGTACAGCTGTTGGCATACTATTCACTAGCAGGGCCACGCACTGATGGTCCACCTGAGGTGAAGGTGCTTGTCTCAAACGCAGACAAGCGGTCACAAGACATGCTTACCTTTTCTATTAAGTGCTGATTTCCCTCCTTCTAGATGACGATTGTGCGACTGCCTGCCACCTGAGCCATTGTGTTTCAGTTGCTTGCTCTGCGCAGAAATTGAAGGTTTCGGCTGACATCGAAGTGTTATGGTTTATGAACAAGAAATGTATGCTGGCCATAAGGTGTCAAGCTGGTGGCAGTCTCTGTTACTCTCAGACCCAAACGTCCCTCCAAGTGGGATTACAGTGTCATTTCCACACTGTTTCCTGTAAAGAATTTGGTTAAGTTGATGTTTTTTCAGTAAACCATGATGGGTTACTGATGTTTCTCACCTGAACTTTAAGCTGGTTGGATTCTTGTCATTTATGAAACAACCATTCTTGCTCAACCAATTGTTGTAGAGAGAGTTGGACATCAGACCTGTCATGTGAGGTTATGTTTTTCACCTTCTCCTTATTAAAGTTATCCTTAAAGTCATGTCCAGTTTGGTCCCCAGTTTGGACTTTGGACCTCTAACCTGTGTTTCATCCCCAGTTTGAGTGCAAACGTAAAGTCAGCAAAATTGGGCACGAGTTTGCCAAACTGGGCACGAATCTCGCAGCCGCTGCACTTTCTCATGCCCGTGGATGATCTCGCAGCTTGCTGCTTGCAGGTCGCTCTGCGTCACGCGGTGTGTTGGTGCTCAAACTAGTTTCATCTCAAACTAGTTTCATCCCGCGTTTTTCTTCCTTTGTATGAGTTTGGTCCCCAGTTTCTTAACTGGTCCCCACTTTTGGCCAAACTGGGGTACCCGTCCCCATTTTCTGGTACTTTACGGATAACTTTAATATATCTGGCCTATCTCAGGCCCTCAAACCAAAAAAACATTAAAAATTAAGAACATTAATATAAACGGGTATCTAGTATCTATCTTTAGAATGGAACGTACTATATACTTTGGTGCTCGGTAGAAGCGCCTTCGCATTGAATAAAGTTTTATTCAACACTTCAAATTTTCAATCTCTTCTTGCTACTGTTTACCAAATGTTTCCTAAGGTCTCAATGTGGAATCTACATGGATCCCACATCACAAGAAAAATGTCATATTTTATGGTCTCCCAAAAATTCCCGGGTTCACTTAAAATAAGTATCTAGTATCTAGTATCTACTAGTGTTGGACTGGTATATAGGGTCTGGCCTGGTATCAACCACCGACCCCGGCTGGTATTGGCTTTTGTAATACTATGTTAATAACCGACCGGGCTGGTATTGGCAATTCCAATACTATGGTTGATAACTGCATACCCGTATTATGGGCAAAAACAAGGACTATACCATGGTATGAATAGGAAATTGGCTAGGTGCACAATATGTCAGGGGTCAAGGTAAGAGGGTGCACATGTCAGGGAGGGCATGTCCAGCCCCAAGGGCCTGCCACTATGCTTCATTTCTTACCACATGTCCCGACCCTATTCTTTATTTTAAAGAATTGGCCGGATGATGTATGGATGGATTGCGAGGTGGTTTCGAGCGGGATCAAGGATTTCTTTTTGTCGGAAGACAATTTCATTGATGAATATGAGGACCTCATTGCAGATGCTAGTTTATTTGACGATGAGGAGGGTTGCAATCAGTCTTCTTTTAACTAAGCTTGCTTCAATTTGGATACTAAAATCTGCAACGTTGTTATTATGTAATGCAAAGACTGATTTTTTTTTTTTTTTCATAATAAGGGAGAAATTTTATTAATAAATAACGAGGAAAAAATAGGAAAAATGGGACACTGCTCCCAGCCCTAGATCCTGTACTACCAGGCAGAGTCCGAGATGGATCTGCGAAGAGGAGAAGGGAGTAATGAGACTATCTAGAAGAGATGTCGAAAGAAAGGAGCACTTTAGATTTGCCCTTCCTCAAGTGCTTGTGACGCCAATTCTCATCCGAGTCCTCCTGCTGCAAGGATTGTTGCGCACTAGTAGAGCTCCCAACATGGCGGAAGTTTGTTGTTCCAGATAACCTCTGATTCTGATGTTCTTGAGCAGAGTTGTCCGCCTTTCCAGGTGTTATCAAAGCAAGAGAGAAGTTGTAGCCTCCTTCTTTGCGCGCATCTAGCAAGAGCTGCACCCAAAACCCGCCATGCTTTCCGTGCCTCAGTCATGAGGTCGGAGTGTATCATGTGCAGCAATAATTTTGCAAGATTGAGTCCCCCCATAAACCAGCGAGCATCTGCTCTTCCATACGCTCTAGAGTGTATGGGCCCTTAGAACTGCCCACACGGGCAAGTGCTCCACAACATACCACTGTGTAAATTCAAAAGCAAGACAGATGCATTCGTGGAAGCCTGTGGGTTCCAAAACTGATAGAATCTACAAACCCGAGATCAAATGAACGCAGCTAGGGGGCAGGACACCAAGCAGTGCTTTATCGATTCATCTTGGCCTGCCTGCCATATCGAGCATAAGCCAGAGGAGCCATGAATGAACTGGAGAACCGGAAGGATTCTATTTGCAATTTTCCATAAAAACCCCGAGACCTTGGCAGCCCTATCTTTTCTCCAGATATCACCCCAAACGGACTTCCAATCTGCAGGGAGGGTAGGTAGATGCCTCCACTTAGAGTTCCATTTGCTAGCGAAGAGCATTGGAGGCCGCAGGAGAGAATAAGCCAGTTCACCTTGAACCCAAAAAAGGGGGTATGCTTCTTATCCATCCAACGCCATTCAGTGGGGTCAAACTGAAGCAACCTAAGAGGAGCAGAAAGAAAGCATATGAAAGAATCATCATAATGCGCAAGGTTGAGGGGGGGTTCTGGATCACAAGCCCTGGAGGTAACCGAAAACACCCTAATGGGAAATAAATCGGCGGGCCTGGTGAAACGCAGGACGGAGAGAGACCAAGGCTCCGTCAGTATGCAAAAAGAAATCCAACCCGGAGAGCGATTGAGAGTCCCTGGAGGTTGCATAGAAGGCCACAAACGATCCAGAAGCACCCCTACCCAGCCAAGATGGGAGTGCCCTTTGATTGAGTGCCCTTTGATTGAGTGGAAGGGAACATATAGAGAGCCAGCGAGGGGGAATGTTCGAGACGATGGTGTCCCAGGCGGTCGCTTTCCTCATCGATAGTATTGCAAGTAGCAACATGTTTCGGGAGGAAAGCCACATCCTCCCAGAAATGACAGAAGTTCGAAACCCCTGCCTGTTCCCAGGAAGCCCACTTATTTGAGCACTTAATAAGGACTTCTGAATCTGCGTTAAAGTTCCCAAATACTGGCTGCCTTAAGACCTCCTCCACCAAAGAGGGGATGGTCTGGAATAGGTGAGGTCTCACACGCATCCATGCTGCCCAAATCGATTGCCAAACCTTTGAGCCATTGGCCCCCGCTTTGAGAGATCTCCCCCCCTGAACAATCCATCTAAGAGACTGTGGCCAAGCACCAAGAGACGGATGGGCGTCTAGGATGTGGCATCTAACAATTAAGCTCCAAGGGGCAGAGAGATTCGTGAGAACTCTCGGGACCCATTTGGCAAGCAGGGAAATTATTTGGGTTTGTGGGTCACGGATACCCAAGCCACCAAATTTCCTCTTTTGCGTAATCTGGGACCAGCTGACCAAGGCTCTTCTGTTGGGGGAAGCTGAAGTGCCTCCCCACACGAAGTTCCTAGTCATAGTCTGGATTTGCTTGATTATTTGAGCCCAAGGATACCAGACTGAAGCCGAGAACCAAGAAGAAGCAAGAATAACTTGATTTGCCACAATAGCTTTTCTTGTGATGGACAGAAGAAGGGAAGACCAGTCTGGCCAGAACTGCCTCAAAACGGTGAAGATCAGACAGTCCATGCCCAATCAGGTGGGTATGTGATTGACCATCCTGCAACCAGCGCTAGCCCAAATTATCCCCCCATGGGGCAACATGCGATAGAGGAGCATCAGTGGAAAGCTTCCTGAATTTTGCAACATAATAATTAATTTTCTTGTGAAATCAACTGAAATCTTCTAAATTCACTAGATATGAATGATTTAGTGGTTTTTTTCATTATTTATTTTTATTATTTATACCCGGGTTGATAACCAGCTGGTATTAGATTGGTCGAAAATCATACTACTATTGAGAACCGGTGGGTATTGAAATTGAGGGAATCTTTCAATACTATGGAACTGGCTGGTATTGCAAATTAATTTCTTTTCAATACCCGGACCCGGCTGGTATTAGAAAAAGTAATACCCAGCCAACACTGGTATCTCTACCTAACAAAGCAGAAAAAGGCATTGTCAGGATCCTTGGGTGCATTGTAAGCAAACAATTTGACACGTCACCAGGTTTTAGTTTTATTCGCGGCTATATAGCCAATCAATTCTACACCCATATGATATGTCTCCACATATTAGCATACATATACTCGCTACATATTGTGGTTTCTATTAATTAATTGATTCATGTTTGCCGTTTTTTTTTTGGGGGCCCTGCATTTGCAGAGCCCACTATTTATTAATTTAGTAGGTAGGAAGAGGGGGGGCATCCCATATATGCCCGCCCACCCTAGGACCCTTCTAGAAGGCCCTGGACACATGTCAACCCTACAAGACTCCCTACTCTAAATTTGGCCAATTCCTCCCTTTTTTTTTGGGACCCATCTCATTCCTTAATACACGTGCCCTTCCTACATAAGGGCCCCACTCTAATTCATGGGCCACAGTAATTCCTGGACCACCCTAGAATCAGGGCCACATGGGTTACCGAGCCATGTGGAGAAATAAAAACCCAACCCACCACCCAACCAACCTTTACAGCCAGGGTATGCAAAATTGAGAGGTGCCTAACGCACTCTGGGTCAATCGCTCAATCAACTGGTTCACCTGAACGCTCAATCAACTGGTTCACCTGAACTTATGCGGGCGAAGAAGGCCGAATCAGAGTAATTGCACAGAATGGGACGGCTTTTCCCATACCACAATGCAGACATATCCAAATGAAATAGTCAGTGTGGCCGACCCTGCCAATATAATAACTTTTACAGCATCTTGGATCCATGGATTCAAGAGAACATACAAAGAGTTTTGGCTGGTATCCCAGCCACACCACTTAGTTGGTCATCCATCTGCCTTATGTGAATCCAAACCAAATTCCTCACTAGTGCTTCCCAATCTTCTATCCAAACTGCCCAACATTTGCATACCAAACTGGGCCTCGTTTGTACCTGTGAAGCTGCACAAAGGTCCTACCCAAAGGGTATAGAAGGGCCGGCAGCACCGACGGATATTGGAAAAAATTATCTACAGACTCCAGCATGGCAGATACCAGTCCAAAAGGTGGATAGTATTGCAAAGTATCGAATGAAATGTTGGAAGGAGCCTACACGGCTGAGATTCCTCCTGTACCCATGGGTCAATCCCTCTGCCGGGAAGCTGATTTGCCCTGTAAAAGTCATCAGATTCCAGAACAACTGACAGCTCCAAATACAAAAAGACAAAGAAAGCCGCTGCAATGAGTCCTCAAGGGCCTGTTCGTATAATTCAGATTGATCCCTCCCAACCTCAGAGCAGAACCCAGGAATCTGTGGAGATAGACACGGGCACAGTGAATGCCCAGCAAACCTGGTAGAACTAAATCTTTACAATACAAGGACCCAGAGAGTACCACTCTAAATCATTTGGAACTAACTGGGAGAGCTTTCACTATTGGCAGCCAGCACTTGTTCCACCAGGTGCAACATGGCGAAACCGCAACGAACTGCCTGTGACCCCTATTCTTTGACCATCGTGGATTGAAGAATCAACTTGAGTTTTTTCTTCACAATCACCTCTGACAGACCCCTTCATGTCTCCTGTCTCCGGATGTTGAGCTGCCAAGGAATCGCTAGAGGTTGAAGTCAAACTGGATTTCATGGATGTTGCTTCTTGTTCAACATTACCTTCTGCCTCAGCTGCCTCTACCAGACCTGCAAAAAAATGAGTTTCAATGATGGTCGGTAAAAGACAGCAAACTGACATCCCTAACATCCCTGACTTCAACCAAATATGAATAATTTGTATGCTCTCCAACCAATGTTGCACCACCAACTTGAGTATTCCATAACAACATTGAGCAAAATAATTAAATATTTTAGTGGTCAATCACCACACAATGCTGACATCCCACTCAAGCAATGTTTCTTATCTGAACCAGAGTAAGAAGACAGCAGGAATTACAAGTACGATATTATCGAGCCACAAGTCCAGACCACCAAAGGAAGCTATCCCAACCCGTGTCTAGTGCACCTTGGTGGCCTGGCATATATTGGAAATGTGCTATTCCACATTTTGTGATGAGAATGCTCTATTGAAAGTGACTCTGTTTTCTCTGCTCTAGCTGAAAGGGAGACAGAACTCTGCACCTCATGAGCTCATCAACAAAAGGATTAGACATCTTGACCCCATACATAGATCGGGAAAGACCCACCTGCAGGGGACGAGCTTGGTAGCCTTGCCAGACCACCCACCCTCCTCCGCTCTCCAAAGTTGTGCAGACGTCGCCCAACCAAATAGCGATCATCACGTATGGAATTGTGAAGGTCGAGTACAAACTGGTGTAGTCGTTTTGCACTATACCAGAACAGCCCCAGTAGAAGGCAACCAAGCCAGGAAAACCGATAGACAGCCGAATTGACAATGAGGGAGTAGCCAAAGAAGGGAAATAGACCGCGGGCAAAAACATAGGGTACGCACAATGCTGTCAGTAAGCGGGTTAAAATCGGGGCAATGATCGCACTGAACACCCACCAACCCCGAAGGCGGGAAAATCCATCAGACCGAACTTGCTCAAACTTCACCCGCCAGGTGTCATCAACCAGTGGCAGCATCTGCCCAAGCATCACCTGTCCAGACCCAAAGTCCCCCTTGCATTGAGTATTTGAATAATTTGCATTCAGGGTCCGCTTGTGAAGTTGGTAACCTGGATGAGAAAGGAAACACCTGAAGCTCCAAGAATAATCAGTATGAAATAATACCTCTGTAAATCACTAGAGTCTAGACTTCTTTCCTTTCATTTCCTTTCCACATTAATTTTTAGATGGGAGAGGAAGTTACCAGTCTTGTCCAAATTTTCAGAAACACAAGTCCCAATGCCCAATCCTGATAGAGGAGGAAAACTGGGCTTTCATCCACTGGTACACGAAGGGGTACAACCACCAGCAGCTCAAACAGGAGGCCAATGAGCACAGGGATTACAACAATCTGCCAGTACCCCACACATCTGTTAGCACTAGACAAGACCTGACTTTCTATTAACAGTGTCACTAAACCTGATATAAACTAAACCAAAAGAGTTAGGCAATGCCCATTGCATATCATATGGTTTGCAGAAGAAGTTTTGATACATACTACTCATAAGAAAACACTTGACTGGGCAAAATATAGGAGTCCAAAGTTCTCCATACACAGTATTCCAAGGAATAGACTAGATGGGCACAGTTTCTTGTTACATCAGCACAAACTGCAGCAGAACTATGATGCGCTTTACCTGGGCAACAAGTTGAGAGCTTCGTGTCCCAGGAGGCAGTAAGGGAGCATGGAGAGAGGCAAAATCAGTTCACATGCAACAGAACCATCAGTCCTCAAACACATACCCAGAGAGCCAGAAGCAGAAAGCTCTTGGCAATGATGGCTGACCACTTGAGCACCTGTCTGAGCAGCACACGAACATCATGGGTTCGCAAATAGTCTATCACATATCGAATTGCCGCAGCAGTTGCCCACAAAATGTAGCAGCCAATGTTGAACGCATACAAATCTGCAATTACATCACAGGAAACAATTATGTACCTTCAAATTAAGTGCAATATTGCGTATGGCCAACTCATGAAAAACCAAGATACTAAGCTCCTTCAAAACATCTATGAAACAGTAAGTTCAACTCCTTGCAATTACTGTTTAACCCTTTGCAAGTCTTACATCGGTTCTATGGACAAATTTGCCATTGACACAGTGATAACAATTTGATTACCATTGCATTTGGCACCCCGAGTGATAGGGAGTTGCGAAAAGGAGGTAAATATGGCACGTCCAATGGAGACAGGTAGTAGAACCATTGTCGAATTGAATATTAGAAGCGTGAACCATGCCCACGATAACAGCAAAATGATCCGGATTGCAAAGTTGTACCTGCTACCCAGAAACACCACACATGAGCACCACAGACTCACAGATGGTTGCAACGCCTCTCTCCTCCCAGAAAATACAAAAATCTACAACATCGACAAATATAACACATACTCATCCGTGGCACCTTCGTCCTCAACTTCGTAGTCCATTTCATCTACATCATCCTCACTGGTGGATGATGGAGACTCATTCTGGCTGTTTACTGCTGGTGCTCTCCCATGGATTGCCTCTGGAAACGCTCCATGTACACCATCTTGAGCCCGGCCCACTTGTTCATGGTTATGAGGGTTAATATGCAAATTTGCGTCCTCTGTTCCCGGAAGAAGAAACTCAGAAAGGCCCAAGGTCCAACCAACTGTTGAAAACCAATGAGAAAGAACAGTTTTGATTGTTGCCCGTGGTCTGAAGTGCTCAACGGCAAAAGGAATGCAGATGTGGAACAAAAGCATGTCAGCCGGTATCTCTGTAAAGGGGTCTGACACCCTGCAATGTGGACATGAAACAGCGTCATTTCAAGTGTTTGGTAATGTTGATTGTAAATTTTTTGAGTAGCCAAAACAAGACAAGCACTGCAATTAATGAGAACAGCACACAATCCCTTCTTTCTTGCTCCATAGGAACTCACAGCCTACACAAAGAGAACACAGCTCAAAGTTACCTTATGTCCAATGGAAACATCCGAGGAGCCACAAAGATGGCAAGACGAACAGGCAAAAACACCAGCATCACAATGAGGCTGCCATACACAACAACTGACAAAAGCACCCGGCGTGCATGCTTGTGGATCGGATCATCAATTAGATCCCGAAAGGGGTTGTAGTTTGGATCTGCAGGATCCCTTAGAAAATATAGAACTCCAGGTCGCAGCACCTGTAAAACAGCACCAACCAGACAACAGTCAAAAGACAAGCGCATAAGGTGCTGTGAGGGAAGAAAAATAGAAAAACCACTGGCCAACAGCAAAGCAGTCAGCATATGACAGCTGCAGTGAAACCATACTTAGTACGAAAGCACAATGCACACAAAGAATAGTACAGATGTATAAACAGGTAGGGAGATAACCTCACGGAGGAGGCTCACGAAAATGCTGATTTGAAGCATGTACACAATTCCAACAAGCCAGTGGAGCAGGGAGCTAGTGAGAGGAGATGCCCACAGAAAGGCTACTCGCTGAGCTATGGTGACTTCCAGCATTCCCAGTGTGCAGACATCCAGCCACCACCCACACATGAGTGGGAAGAACCCTAGCTCAATCACCAGTAACAACGTCACTTTCACCATTGTTGCCATGTATTTCACACCAGCCACCACCTGCCTGGCCACTGATGGTGCAGCTTCAGCCATTGAAGTAACCCCATGAATTCGGCCGACGGTTATTGGCTCCCCCCGACTGTATCTAATAAGCGCTATGAGGCCCAGATAAAAACCCAGTGCAAGCAGGATAACCCCATAACCCACAGCCACTGTGGCGGTATCAGAAAACCTGAGGGCTGCTACCATAGCTTCAGTCACCACATCAATAGCACTTCCCACCGGTACAGAGGCCACCCCTGTAAGGCCACTTCCAGCTAGTAGATTAAACAGGCTGCTATTGCTTTCCACCCTCTCATTCCCTGTGTAAAAAGAGGTGGGGTTAGGGTTCATGGCAGTTATTGGGGAGGTTGAACTAAGTTCTGCTGTGATATTTGTAAGAGCTGATGCTGCTATGGCACTTGCACTTCCAGTGGCAACCACCAACCTTGACGCAATGGACAAAACTAGGCGACCGAGTGTGAATGGAACTAGGGCCACTAGGCCCAGAAATATCGCATTGCTAGCCAAAACCTGCAAGAGCCACAGTACATGCACTACAGTTCATCAGCAGAAGTGCCCATGGGATAGCATTGAACCATAGGTATAAAATGGAAATCCAGATCCAAACCAAAGCTCTTCCGCACTGTCTCCTGCCAGTTGTACTTCCTTGCAGCAACCCCAAAGGGTACAATATGCTGCATTGCTTGTCTCAGCTAAAACACTACTGAGACTATCCTGGGTACCCAGTAGAGATCCAGCTCTAATGCATGCAGACCATTCAAAAGGTTTCGATGGCAGGAAAAATAAATTATTAACTCACTAACCGTAATAGCGTTCTCAACAAGGTGGAAGACTGGGCCTTGCATCCCCACAAGCTCATCAAAGGGTACATCTTCAGCACCATCAACATCTTCAACAGCGTCAAACATCTGTTCTACATGAGCCTCCAGGCGCGCAGCTTGCATTTCCAACCGGGCAGCTACATTTTCCGCATTTCGTCTCAACAATTGGCCAGCTCCCGCTGCCAGCCCATGCGCAGGTGGCACAATTGCAACTTCGCCATTGGCTCCACCTCCCAGAGCTGGGACGCGTGGCACAGCCACTTGCCCATCTCCTGCAACCCCCCTGCCCCCAGCGACCACCTGACCTAGGCGCCTACCAGCCATCCCACCTAGGCCCCTACCTACTCCTACCACTTCCAGCTGCCGGCCTCCATCCTGGGCACCTCCTATCTCCCGCAAATGCCGGAAGTACTCCCGTAGCGAAGTTGCACCCAAAAAGATGAAGACAATCCCAGCTGACAATAACAAGCCGTGTAAGCAGTCTGTGAGCAGGAGACTCAGTACACACCGACTAAGGAACAGGTGCTGGGCTTCAGCCAGGCTCCGCACAAATGTGAACCTCCATATCCAGAAAGTGATAAAGGGAATGACAAGAAGCCAGACAGACAGTACAAATGCTAGACGCACAAAAAAGCGTGCTCCCCTCCCAGCTTTCACTGCCATGCCCAGCACGAGCTCCTGAAATGAGAGCCTGGCAGGAGCATTATCGGCGTACACAGGAGAGAAAGCAAATGGATGCTTACACACCTGCATGAGCAAACACTCCTGCTCAGTATCCCTTAAACATGAACTTTATTGGAAGTAACCGTAAGTCTCAGCAGCAACCACATGTGTTCCAAGTTGTACTCTGTGTTAAGTTCATTCCTCTTACAGTTGATAAGTGAATGTGTCTGCTGACAGGAAATGCTGGGACTACACAAATTCGGCTACAAGAAAACCTAAGTCACAAATAAGGTGTGGGGCACAGGTCCTCATAGGCAGGGTATGAAGTTCTACATCTTCGTATCCCACCTTGCAGGAAATATCTCATTGGTCAAGCACTTGTTGCAAAAACAAAGTACATATTCGGGGATAGTTTGATTGAACTGTTTTAATGATTGATATCAAATCATGAGCGTTCTCGCTTATATACAAGTACGGCTGTTGACCCGATGGTAACCTAAATACCAATTCGGGACACCCGAACCAGAGCTACAGTGGCAGAGCACCAGCCTCAGATTCATTTCCTTCATCTACGGGAAGCCAACAAAAACAGTACTTCTGTTTGACGAAATATTGTAAGAACAACCCCACGAACATTTGATGTGATGGAGAATATAGCGTACCTCACACTGGCGGGCATGGCTATGATTAAGCCACTGCAAAAGGCATTCCTGATGGACATATTTTATGCTTCCGCTACAAGCGCATGGATAATAGAGAGGAGAGTCGTCATCCCCGGGCGTCCTGCAAATTCGACACACATCTCCTTCATCATCCGCGTCTCCATAACTCACCCTGTTGGATTTCTCAGCCTCCGTGACGCGCTGCCCCACCCTGGAGGAATTCTCCGCAACAAAAGCGCGGCCTTCTGTGACCGGCGGCCCGGCCACATCAATCTCCATACGTGCAAATCCTCGAGGGATCTGCCACCTCAAGAGAAATTCCTCACACGCTCATGCCATGCACCACTCCCTTCATCGATCTAAGTAAGACACCTCTGCCTCACGAGCTTCCCTGCTTCACAGACCGCCTCCTGGTCCCCTCCTCCTCTCCACCAATTTTCTTCAAAACACGTTCATAGCACCAGGATCAGCGACGGGGTTTGAGATAGGTCTTCGGATGGAGGTAATGCGGCAGCCGCTAAGCAGCTAGTTCAACAACAAGCTTGTACTCGGCTACAAGATGAGACATGACAAGCTTGGGTTCACCTCCCGCCTCGCAGCAGCGTGCCTGCCTGCGCAACAAAGCGCGCTATGCGGTGGTGAGCGATGGCGACGGGTGCACCGCGGGCGAGCATCATCCACGGCGACGACGACGATGGCGATCTCCTCTCCTGCCCCAGCACGCCCTCACTCAAATTGTCATTTATCTATTTATTATCTTGCAAACAATTACGTATTCAAAATAATCAGAATACTATTAACCCAACAGTTTTGCCACCTGTCACAACTGACCCTGACCAAGCATTTAGGTTTCACCCCTCCGCTAAACGACACGTGCTCCCCCCACTTAATCCAGATATTTAAGTCCCTAGTGCAGAGATGGATAGACATTTGAATTTCTAGCGGATGACCTAGGGCTCGAATCCAAACACAAATATGGATTGTGTACTTGGATACGTATATAGGTATGTGTATATACCAGTGTTGTGTGGGTTCTGCCTTTTTAAGGAACCCGCCTGTCCGGGTGTGGGTTTTTTTTTGGAGTCAAGTCCGGGTCCGGATCCGGGTTTCTGAAATTTGGAAAATCCGGGTCCGGGTTTGTCAACACAGACTGGGGTTAGGGTCCGGGTAGTTGTTGGGAAATATTAGCGGGTTCACGGGTTCGGATCCGGGTCCTAATTTATTGATTAAATAAATTAGAAAAATAATATTAATTAGGGATAAAATTATTTTTGGCTGGAAAAAACTTTAAATCCTAATAATGAATTTTATTTTAAGAGACATTCCTTCAAAATATACCATGAATATGAATATGTATACCTCGAATAAGAATTAAAATAGAAGTTTGAGTTCCATTTTCTATTTTTCAATATCAATTCTTTAAACATGTTAAGAATAGTAATATGCCTCAGGAGATCACTATAGCATGGATGTGTGGGATCTGGCCTAATAATAATATATGACGCCTCCTTTGGGAGGTGTAAATTATGGTCCCATAGGCACAACTTTGTGACACCACTCCGTGGATTGAACCCACAACCGCTTTTGATGGGCATTACCTCTGGGGCTATAACGTGGTGGGGTTGGCTACTTCAGTGGCCTATTGCTGCTCGTCCCCTCCACACATATGACAAAACCTACCAAATCTAAATCTAAGGTGGACCCCGCATGCCCCATCTAAAATTAAGACCCGGACCCGGATCCACTACATTGGCCCGCGGATAGCGGGTTTAACAGGTTCTGGACCCCGCAGGCGGGTCCGGTAACCGGGTCAAGGTCCGGGTTTTTTGTGATAGCACGGGTCCGGGTAACTTGGATCCTAACCCGCCCAATACCCGCCTTCAAAACCCGGACCCGCACAACACTGGTATATACTCATGTAATTACCAGGGTTGTGCGATTTGTATGACTTACAAACCTTTGGTGGGTCGAGTTTTGAAAGACTTTGTGGTTGAAGAAACGTGTCATGTCCAAGCCTCGCCACCTTACTAAAGAGCAGCCTTGAACCGGTTTGGTTTTTTTCTTTTTTTCTTTTTTTAAAGGAAAGTTGGTTCTCAACTTGAGCTAAGACTATCTTGCTCTCACTATGCTTGCTCTCACTATGCTTGCTTCTACTACTAGAGAGCCACAAGCTCAACTCTCTAGGATCTAGCTCCCTCAAGCTCAAAACTAGCAAATTGCAATGTTCAGAAGAAAGAAAAAAAAAAAAAAAAAAAAAACAACAATAACAACAACAACACATACTCTTTTTTATAAAAAGTCTGTGGATTTCAGCCGGGATCTCTACCCAGAAATCACAACCACCATGAGGCCAGAAGATTAAAACAAAGATATAATATACAAAATACACAAATAATCTAAACTATCTGAACCATTTCATAATCTTTAACCTCTTGAGCTCCAGCATTACAATGGTTCATTTATGTGGTTCCTTTCGGCTCTAGTCAAACTGCTACAATTCGAGCCAGGGGAGTGGTCTTGGATGAATAAGGGGCATGACCACTTCTTCACGTACTCGGTCAAAATGGGCTATTCTCTTGTTTTACCCAAAAAGAAATTTGATAGCAAGTGGGACAGGAAATGGGCTCACCTCCTTGGGCACCCGATATTGTGGAAAAAACATAGGGCATCCATATTGGCTGCCTTTCTTTGGAAGATCGCTCATATGATCATCCCAGTTGCTGCTATGTTCTCGGATTCCCTTACCTCTTGTGCTTCATGTAGTGTATCTTCCCCTATGAACTTGGAGCACTGCCTGGTAGATTGCCCTTTTGCTCAGGCAGTGTGTGGCAAGGCCCTTATTCTGAACTCTTTCTGGAACCCAAACTATCATACTCCTCTTCTGCCTTGCTGCTAAACATTAAAGATGGTGTTATCTTCTGCTCCTGCCCTGTTTGGGAGTCGCTCATAGGAATTATTCTGTGGAATATTATGAAGATGAGATGTGCTTTTCTATTTCAGAATGTGAGGCTTTGTATGGAGAGGAGAGGGTCTTGTATTGGGATCACTCAGACCTGGTGTCTGAAGCTCGCAAAGTGTGGCTTCTGATTTTGGCAGCTCTTCCCAAGTGCAATGACGCAAGGAAAAATCAACTGCTTGCTTCCTTTGACAATTCATGAGGAAAAGACAACTTCGGCAGAAGGGTTTCAGACTCTAGAGTTATATGGGAAAACACCTTCCCTTCCTGATGGCAACAAAAGTAGTTATATGCCCTCTCCGCTGGAAGTTGAAGACTTGGAAATCAACTGGCGGCACAAGCATACCTATAATAGGAAGGGTAGATCAAAGTTGGCTCAACTCGCTTTTGACGCTCCCAAGCGTAAAAGGGGAAGTATGTAGCAGGGCTTGGTTCTTGTTAGCTAGTTGTTGGTTGTTTGATGGTTGTTAGTTGTTTCTTGGTTGCTGCACATTGCTCTACTGCTTCTCTTTGCCTGGTGGCCTGCCTTTTTGGCTGCTTGCAGCAGGGCTTCATGTGTCCTGTCTTTCTGGCAGATCTCCTGCGAAGGAGTTCTTTCTGCCTTCCCTTTAGTGCGTAATTAGCTTCCTTTTAAGCTACTTCTGGCTTCTTTCCCTATTGCTTAGTTCAGAGTGGAACCTCTTTATTCTGCCTTCACGGCTCTTTGTAAGGTTATTTTTTCTTTACCAATTAATAAAGTTTTACAAAGCTATAATCTCCTTGTTCTCTGCCAATAAAATAAAATAAAATAAAATCCATTTCATGGCCATTTCAATATAAACAGAGTCATTCCAAGTGTACTTTAAGAATTGAAATGGGTCCTTTCAAGTTTATGGATGGTGGTTCTATCAGGAAAACAATAGGAATAATGTAAAAAGTTAATGAAGGCTTGTGATTTGACGGTACTTTCTCCGGACTAGGAGGACGTGGGCTCCTTCTGCCGGGGGGGGGGGGGGGGGGGGGGTCAAATCCTCCCCACCCCCTCTCACCCTGGATTCACTATTGAGATTCACTATTGAATACATTAGTAAGTGTGTCATGAAGGTGTCCACCTTTCAGCTGGAAGGCAGTAGCCCTTGTGGTGAAGTGACACCATAAGTTACGCTCCCTTCGGAAGACGTCATACTTTACTTTAGGTATTGCACGGGCATCGCATCAATACCATGCTATGTAGGGTATTGACCTAGGTATTAGAATTGCCAAATACCAGGCGGTTTGGTTATTAACCCTAACTCTATTACAATAGCCAACACCAGCCCGGTCGGTTATTTAATACCTAGGTTGATACCCTAGTTGATACCTAATCAGGCCCTATATACCAATCCAACACTATAAATAACCCATGTAACATTGACTATGGAAAGTTTAATGCAAATAATTGAACAATAATAAAACCTAGAACACTACGCATAATATAAGAACTTAATGCACACGTGCAATCTCTAATAGGGCGGTACGCCAGTTTTTGGCATGTCAAATCTTCCCCACCTTGTCTCTAACTAACATGGAACTGAAGGGTGTGGAACTCCACTAAGGGTTTATCCTGGTTACATGGCGGGGAGTGTATACTCCACTCCGTATTACCCAGCGGGGGGTGTAAGACTACTCGGCATAACTTGCACTTGGTCTCAAAATTTGAAGTATAAAAACGGACCTAGAGTTTCACAAGACTTGGAGTTACACAAGACCCAAGGAACTTACACAAACCTGGGGTTATAGTAGCCATCCACCGGGAGTTGAAATGAACACCTCACCACCTATAATGCAATCACCCAAGACCATCGTTTGAACCCACAACCACATCCAACATGGTATGTGCCCATTACCACTAGGCTATATGTTGGTTGTCCGTGCAATACCTATATTATGGGCAAAAACAAGGACTATACATATGGCATAGATATAAAGTTGGGCGGATGTACATGAGGGGGCATGTCCAACCCCAAGGGACCCGCCGCTATTGATTGTTTTTTTTTTTTTTTTTTGGGAACTATTCTTCATTTTTAGCACATGTCAGGTAGGGGCTATGTCCACTTGGCATTAACAACCTCGACATGATTGGTGCTAATTTTAAAGAATTGGCCGAATGACATGCGGACGGATTGCAAGGTGGTTGAGCAAGGGATCAATGATTTCTTTTTGTTGGAAGAGAGTACGACTTATGAATATGAGGACCTCATTGCAGATGCTAGCATGTTTGACAATGAGGCTTGCAAGCATTTTTCTTCTAACTAAGCTTGCTCCCCTTTGCATACTAAAATTTGCAACATGATTATGTAATGCAAAATCTGAATTTTTTGCAACAAAATATTTAATTTCTTTGTGAAATCAGGTAGGTTTCTAAATTAAAGGCATATTAATGATTTGGTGGTTATTTTTATTTTTATTGTAATTATTTATATCCAGGTTGATAATATGATAGTATTATGATTGAAATCTTGTCCTTATTTATACATGTCCGCAAATCAAAAATCATACTACTATTGAGAACTGGCGGAAATTAAGATTAAGTGAATATTCCAATATTATGGAACCAGCTGGTATTGAAAATTATTATTTTTTCAATACCAAGGCCCGGTTGGTATGAAAAAAAGTAATACTCGCCCATCATTTACAATCTTTAAAGATCTCATTAAACTCATTGCTATGAATCAGATTATGTTTACATTACCACTCTCACCCGTGAAGCTAATAAACAAGCCGTAGCATCTATGAGCCACACCAAAGTACACATTCAGAAATAGACCGAGTCCACAGTGTTCCATCATAAGCTATCAAACCACTTATGGCACACCAAAGCCACTATTGATGCACAAATCCGACAAACACTCAAATTCAAGTACGCCCAATACATAGGTCACCAGCATAAATACATCTTCTGGCCACATCTTTTCCCATCCCCGTACTGCCCACTATGCTCAAATACTCACCATGAACGCGACACCTGGCCACACCTCTTTAACCAATGTACCCATCCAATCATTCATGGCCTTCATATCCCTTGTCACAATCACGCAGTCTGGCACATCCATAAACTCCTTATGAGCCGCGCTGAAACCAAGTGGTTCCCACTCATTAACGTCGACACCTACCAAGGCCGACCACCAAACCACAGTGTACCACTATGGTTGATTCAATGTATATGTACCCGCTCACCATGCACTTGCCCCACTAGACTATGCCCTGATGTTCTACTTGTCCAAGACCTACCCACTAACACCCCACCACCTACTACACCATCCCCACAACTCACCATCCACTTCATCAAATTTACATACTGTCACGATCACTACCCCCAATGACTCGATCTTGGAGAAATGACAAAAATATGCCCCGCTCATCCTTACAATTCGCCGTAGGGTTTGGATCACCGGCCACTAACCGTCATCACTGCCGGAACTAGAGGCGGCATCCACAATGCCCGCTATACATAACAACTTCAAAATCATCCCCCTATTCATAAATATTTCAAAGCAATCCACCTCACGGCACTCCGATCCTTCACAGCTATTATCATCAACAAACGACACCTAGAATCCAATCCTACGACGATACCCTGGGTACCCCTTGGTACCCTATGATACCGTAAATACCTCTATACCCCCGTTTACTTGGTGTCCTACAGGACACATGTTCTCTCATAGGGCCCACCCCCGAAAGCCTGGGGCAGTAGCCAAAAGATGAAGTGGCTCTTAGCTACGCCGGCTTCGGCCGGAGACTTCTCTCTCTCTATGTTTACATTTTCTACTTTCTCTATATAAGTATAAGCTGAATTGAAACCATTCATTCCATCACTCCATCACTCCATTGAAGTGCCAAGCTCTCTCCGGGATGTAGAGATCCGGGTGTGATCTCGAATTGATAATTACATAGGGTTTGGAAGCTTAATGTAATTATCAATCCGGGTAATTACATAGGGTCTCGAAACCCAATGTAATTATCAATTGGCCACGGGACCAATACCACTAACAAACGGTAGTAAAGTTCGAGCGGCGAATTGGTGGGCCGCACGCACTATGGGGCATTGCTAGTTATTAATATTCCAAAAAACACATATCATAACTACAGCTTCATGACGGTTACTCCACATTACTTAGTGACGACTTTAACAAATATATATATGACGCAAATTGGACATTGTCCAA
The DNA here is from genome assembly GCA_030704615.1 of Takakia lepidozioides. Lineage (NCBI taxonomy): Eukaryota > Viridiplantae > Streptophyta > Takakiopsida > Takakiales > Takakiaceae > Takakia > Takakia lepidozioides. Next base: position 10,239,768 of record CM060733.1, read on the forward strand.
GAAAAATGATGGATTCAAAGTTCAACATAGTAGTTTTTGGGTGTGATGTGACTTCGGCAAGAGTTTTTTTTTTTAACATCATTAGAGATATTGTTGATGTGTATTTGTGATATATGAATATATCCATGTTTTTAATCATACAAAAGATAGACAAGGAAAAAAAAAAAAAAAAAAAAAAAAAACATTAAGAATTTTGGCATTATTATCAGCTATCAGCATTATCATTTATCATAATATATAAGTTGAAACATGCTCACTACAAAACCAAAATAATTTTTAGAAGTGTTGTAATAATTTGCATTGAATATGTATAAGAATAAAATAACAAAAAATTGATTGTTTTCTTTTGTCAAACTACGCATGATAAGCATTTGAAATAATTCTTCATGTCAAATCATATGTAATTTTTCTTATAGTCTCTTTGACACTCAAACTTGTTCTACTATCTCATTTTATTAATATATAGATAAATACAGTAGTATTAGAGCATCCACCCCCGAAAGTCATAAGGCGAAGTGGCTTTTAGTTAGTCTTCTCCCTCACAATACTAGAACTAGAACAATATTGCAGCAAAATTTTACAAGAATGATTTTTTGAGGTGATTTGGTGTCTTTTTTTTTTGTTCACACAATTTGGGCAGCTTCAGAACAAAGACCTGAGAAATGATTGACAATATACTTTTTCTAAATGATTCAGGTTTTTTTCTTAGGAAATTTGGGCAGCTTAAGAAAAGACGACGGTGATGTTGCATTATGACACCCTATTTTGGCTCTACTCTAAAACTAGCTTCTCCAACTTTTTAGTAATCACTGAATATATGAGTATATTTATTTTTTTCTTGGTTTTTTGTAGGTATCCTAGATGGTGATGTTAACCAAGTTAGGTATGCTCATTTACATTCTCAAACCCCTCCTTTTGTGCAGGCAGCAACTCTCCATCAACACATATATTGTGATTTGTTAACAGTTTGAATGCGTGAGGGGTTTTTGGACAGCTCTCTGCAGATGTGCTGAAGGCAATTGAGACAATTGATCATCACTCATTTGTCAATTCATCTCCGTGTGGTAACGGAGAGATCTTGACATCTACATTGGATTATCTAAGGAAGGCATGAGAGGACCTTCAAGCCTCCAACAAGTTGTCGGATCTCCTTATAAAATGTGGCCGTCTCTTGGGTACAAGGATGATATCAACTAGAGGGCACCACAAGAACTGTGATTCAAATATCAAGGCACACCTCATTTTCGAGGCAATTTAGGAGCAAACGCTGATGTGTAGGGGATCTTTTAGTGGGTCTTTGCTAGTCCTTTTGGTTGTCTAGCTTATGGTAATTCTGGCTTGTCCCTGCATTTATCCTCATTCGGGGTTCTATTTTTCGGTCTTTTTTGTTTGTTTAAGGGCTCTTCTTTGTTCGTTGTGGTCGTCGTGATTAACCTTTTAGTCCTCTGAGACACTGGGTGGTTGCCCCATCTTGTAACAATCTTCATTGTTTCCTAATATTATGTTCTCTTCTATGTCAGTCGAATTTGGGCACTACCATTTCTCTAAAGAACCATATATTTATTTAAACTTAAAGGGAAATAATCAATATATGAAGCAATGTTGTTTGTCTGTAGTGTTGAGATCTCTCAAACCGCAGCCCCAGCCCTGGTGCTTGGTACCGTTGTAAAGCCCTCGATGAGGAGGGGTGCACTTGCTCTCATAATTTTTGGATCTGCAATATGGGAGATATGGAATTTCAATTACTTTTAATGGTGGCCAGAAATTCGTGAAATACAACAAAGTGGGCTTTCCTAGAACAATGATTGGATATATTACTACTCAATAAATTCATGGAACAAAATAAATTGTTTTTTACAATATATGACTAGGGTAGTTTTTCACACATGGGCCTCGACATAGGAGATGCACTTGGATACACATGGGATTGCACTTGGACTTAGATGACACTAGACACTTGGGCCAACAGCACAGGCTATCCTAATCGATATATGAAGGGAGACGTTTGTTTTGTTTTGTTTTGTAGCGTCGTTGAGATCTCCCAAACGGCAAGGCCCAGCCTTGGTGCTTGGTGCCATTGGAAAGCCCTCGATGAGGAGGGGTGTGCACCGGCTTGGTCTCGTGATTTTTGGACCCGCGGTGTGGGAGATCTGGAATTTCAAGTACTTTTGGTCACCGAAAATTCGTGAAAAATAGCAAAGTGGGCTTTCTTGAAGCAGTGATTGGCCCTTCACGTGGGAAATATGGAATTTCAAGTACTTTTGGTCGCTGGAAATTCGCAAAAAATAGCAAAGTGGATATATCAATATATGAAGTCTCGACAGGGGAGATTGCAAAAATAGCAAAGTGGGCTTTGTTGGAACATTGACGTGGAGATCTCCCAAACTGTAAGGTCTCTCGATGCATAGGGGATTACACTTGGACTTAGATGACATTGGACACTGGAGGTCACACTTGGGCCTCTACATGGAAGAAGCACTTGGATACATAGGAGATTGCACTTGGGCTTAGATTCAATTTCTCAGACATGGTCCAATGGCATAGACTACCTTAGATTTCCCAAATAGGAGGACGTATGGGCCGAGAATTCTAGAAATATGAACAATTTTGGTCGCTGAAAATTCAACTAAATTACAAAATCAAGTGTTTGAATGACACTGGAGTCACACTTGGGCCTCTACATGGGAGAAGCACTTGGATACATAGGAGATTGCACTTGGGCTTAGATTTCAATTCTTCACACATGGGCCAATGGCACAGGCTACCCTAGATCTTCCAAACATGAGGACCTACGGGCCAAGATTTATAGAAATATGAACAATTTTGGTTGCTGAAAATTCAACGAAATTACAAAATTAAGTGTTTGAATGACACTGGAGTCACACTTGGGCCTCTACATGGGAGAAGCACTTGGATACATAGGAGATTGCACTTGGGCTTAGATAGGCCTTAATATAGGAGACACACTTGAATACGTAGGAAAGAACACTTGGTCTTAGATTTCAATTCTTCACACATGGGCCAACGGCACAGGCTACCCTAGAGGTCGCACTTGGGCCTCGACATAGGAGACGCACTGGGATACATAGGAGATCTTGCACTTGGGCTTAGATGACACGACACTTGGGCCAACAACACAGGCTACCCTAGTTAACATAAACTTCTAACTCTTCCAACCTCTAAATCACATTACATTGTTCGTCATTTTGTTCATGCTTACAATATTCTTTAAACATTAGTTCATTCATGTACCACACATTCTTTACAACTAAACAAACATCCAACTTCATTTTAGTATATCAATTTCAATTCTTCACACATGGGCCTTGACATAGAGAATCCTGCACTTGGACTTAGATGACACTGGACACTTGGGCCAACGGCATGGGCTACTCTAGTATGAGGGATGTAAGAACTTAATGCACTTGTACGATATGAGGGTACTTTCGCCGAATTTCGATAGCATCGACTCCTCCGATGTGCCTCCTACAAAATCTTTTCTACCCTTTCTTACCACAGACTCACTATTAATTTTAGAATGCAAATGATTGTTGTGTAATGACGAGTAGTCTATCGATAAGGTGATGGCAACGGTAGCTATGAGGTGCATGGTTCAATTCTTGATTAACGGTTATATCAGGTTTGTGTGCATCGTTCTTGTCACCCAACATGTGGGAGTTACATAGATTGGAGTGACACTCCATTTCATGTCAATCTATGGTCACCCCATTCTATGTCAGTCCAACTTTTGTCTGCACTCTTTATAGGAGGTGGGAAAATTTGTCATGCCAAAAACCAGTGTACTTTGTTAATATTAGAGATCACACACATGCATTAAGTTCTTACATTATTCATAGTAGTATGGTCTATGCCGTTGAACACATATTGTACCGTCATTTTATTGAATATATATATGTATTTACATTTATGACCATGTGTACCAAAAGACAAACACTAGTACATATTGTCGTTTTTATGACTACGGGTAATATAAACCTTGGTAACCATGACTATGTATGTGACTACATAGTGATGAAACCCATTGTTGGGCGCATTTTAATATATTTTAATCTAATGAAGTCATACATGTTACTACATGACTAGGAGCTGTGGTCAAACATTGTTGACCAAGAACACAAGTTTGGTTTATATAACTAGTAGTCATACGCAATACTACACGTCAGACACGTGCCATATAAGCTTATGACTAAATGACTGCACCACTACTACACATTGATGACATGCCATAGAAGCTTATGACTACATGACTACAGTAGGTTTCACAGCTATATTTATATGACTACATCACTACCGGTGGCATCTTAAGGTATATACATGAATGGGTTCATCCATTGGATGACCTCATCCATCTATCTTTAACAAAGCACTTGTGTCAATGGAATGACACAAAGTACAAAAAGTTAAAAAATTCAAACAGTTGCTTTAGGGTTGCCCACGTTCAGCCTAGAACACAAAGGGCTGAGACTTGGCCTCTTTTTGTCTCCCGCGCTACCATATGTTTTCGTAGTATCGAGCCGAAGCAGGGAGAACTTATGTCATGGAATGGGATGATTGCAAGATATGCAATGCAGGGGCGTGGGGTTAAGGCTTTGCGACCTATTCTTGAGCTTATTCTTAAGCAAATGATGTAGGAAAGACGAGGATATGCACAGTAGGGGCGTGGTATAGAGGCTTCGGAGACATATGAGCAAATAATGCGGGAGGGGGTGAAGCCGGACCGGGTCACGTTCGTTTAAGTTTGCAATATCACCCTCGTGTACATGTATGCGAAATGTAGGTGCATCGAGGATGTGAAGGGAGTTTGCAACAGTATGGCTGAACGATGCTTGCGGGATATGCACAACAAGGCCGCGGGAATGAGGCTTTGGAGACCTACGATCAAATGATGGCGGAAGGGGTGAAGCCCGACCACATCATGTTTGATTGCATTTGCAATGCATGCATAAGCCTGGCAGCCCTAGAAAAGGGCGAAGAGGTCCATGCACTACAAGAGATTAGCGTTTTTAGGACTACGGCTGGCAGAGTCATAAAAACTGCACTAGGTAGACGACTACAGAGCGTTGAAATGCGTTGTAGTCATAGTTTTATGATTCTGTAGTAATGGATATCACTACATGACTCCGGAAAGTTAGGGAGCATTGGTCAAACATTGTTGACCACGATGACAAGGATGGTTTATATGACTAGTGTGATAATGTTCATTAATAAGGCACAATTATGATTATATTATGACTTGTAATATTTGACTCATTGAGAGTACTTAGCATACAACTGAGGGATTACGATTTAATGCTGACGTGACCAACCTTGATACTTGGTGATTAGTAGTTGTTTTGTGAGTGATGTCTATGACTCAAGTGCCTACAACCACTTTGTGTAGTCATAAAAAGAACTTAACTGCTGCAAAGCACACACCCGGTTGCATTTGATGTGGCCCATATTATGAATTAATGACCTAAATGTAAATGCATTTAGAATGATAGTAACATGTTCGTGGACTCTCCTTAAAGATTGTAGAACTGCAGTAACTATCCGGTGTCTAAGAATATGTCAGTATTCTTGAGCGCTTTGAAAAGTATCACAAAGTGGTGAAAAAAGATTGGGTATGGATGGGTGGAATCAGGTGGGGCAGACTTTGTCACAAACTCCAGAAGAGGATAACCTATATTCTCAAGGGAGAAGCGTGCCAAAGGACCTTGGTCTTCATACGTATGCATATGAGAAAAATTTCAAGGAGGGCTTGCTCACTGATACAACTCTCCCTCTCTTGAATGATAGGTTTGTCTCTCATCTCTTAAGGTGGCAGTGTGTGGGCTTAACAGTCTTATGTCCTCTCTTTCTCATATCCCCGGGGTCTGCAATGATATTTTTAATGATACCACCAAGCGATACTTCTTTGTATCTCCACATGCTATTCGATGCCACATGTATTGACCGTAAGTGAAGCTCTTGGGATGTGTGATGTCATTGACTTTTGGAGATCATTTAAAATAGTAAAATAATCAATACATTCAGTTTGGTAGTTTGTTTTGTTTTGTTTGTAGCGTCGTTGAGATCTCCCAAACCGTAAGGCCTCCGCTAGGTTTCTTAATACCGTTGGAAAGCCCTTTGATGAGTAGGGGTGCATCGATACGGTTTCATAAATTTTGGACCTACTGTGTGGAAGATATTGAATTTCAAGTATTTTAAGCACTAAAAATGAAGAATAGTAAATTGGGTTTTACTTGAATACAATATATGTGCACAATGGCACGTACCACACTAGTCTTTATATTGAGCAAGGTAGTTTGTTTTGTCTTGTTCGTTTGTTTGTATGTGCGTGAAGATCTCCAAAACCGCAAGACCTCCACTTGAGTTCTTGATAGCGTTGAAAAGCCCTTGATGAATAGGGGTGCGTCGAGGTGGTTTCATAATTTTTGGACTTGCGGTATGGGAGATATTGAATCAAATATTTTTTGTCACTGGAAATTCATGAAAAGTAGGCAACCAACATGTAGCCCAGTGGTAAGGGCATATACCCTCTTACGAGTGGTTGTGGGTTCAAACCACCCTGTTGGTTGTTACAAAGGTGTCCACCTTCCTACTGCAAGGCAGTAGCCCTTCTGGGTCAAGTAACACCATAAGTTACGCTTGCTTCGGCAACGTGTCCACCTTTCATGAAAAGTAGCAAATTGGGGTTTTCTGGAATATTGGCCCTTTATTTCACTAGTACAGATTATCGTTTTTATGACTGCAAATATCACTACATTTGCAGTGATAAGTGCGATTATGACTACATCACTCTGCAGTGACAAACACGAAATCAGTTTCTACCATCACTGCGGAGTGATAAGTGCGAAGTGATGGTCGTCACTGCAGACGTGGCACCTGCCAACGACTCATAGTGACGTGGGGTGTAGTGTTGTAGTCATAACTATACGACTACAAGGCTACGTGTCATGACTACACTTACGACTATGTCACTACAGATGAGCGCCAACATGGAGAGGTCTCTTCATGACACGCATGACCCCCCGGATGTATATGACTACACGACTGTACCTTATGACTACACTTATGACTATTCACTACTCATTACATCATTGAGGGTAGCATGTGGTATATTTCATGATTACAAATGTGACTCCATCACTATAGGTTTGTACTGGTTCTGGTAGGTCATCTAACACGTGTCCTTATTCGATTAGTTTATAAAACCATTAATGCTATTTTATTTATTTATTTCATGTAAATTTTATTTATCGTTTTGATATTCAAATATGTTTCAATATACAGAGCAATATATTTAATTGAATGAAATAATTTCACATGGCACTGTGCCTTGCAGGACATTCAGTACCTTTCTTCTTCCTAGCGCATGGCTTCTGAGGGCGTTTCACTCCTGGAAGCCTACACAAACACCTCCATGACCATTACAGGGAACAGTAAAAAAGACATGGAAGCACATACCCTAAACCTTAAGCCTACGCTGAAGCACAGCCGTGCCCTACCGCTGAAGCATAGCCGCACCCTACCACTGAGTAATGGCTGCCCACGAATTGCGGACACCTCCCGCCTAATCACACACAGACACACCTGAAAGTGCCTACTCGTCACTCACCGCATCCTGCTTGCCTTTTCTGTTTGTAGAAGTTGCAGCTACCCTGCGTTCGTGCTATGAAGCTTATGAGAACTGCAGTAAGGTGTTAGGAGAAGGTGAATCACGAAAACAGTGAGTGGGTAACCAAAGTCAGGAACTAAACTCACCCTTCTATCGACTGCCTGAACGTTGCTTCCACCTCCTTTATGGCAGCAACCCGTGCCTCTCGAAACTTCTCGTACTCTGTGAGAGGGACAGTCACCTCCAGGACCCTCTGCTTCACCATGGATACTCAGAAACTCTACTTACAGATGTAGTACACGATCTACATATAGCACTGGTAGCTGGTGCAAATCAAGTTCAATCAGTGTGCGTAACATTCAAACAGGGTAGGGGGTGACGTTCAAAGCATGGAAAGTGATATTGCAGATGAGGACCGGATCCGGATGCGACGTAGAAGAGATGACCGTCTATGACGAATGGAAGAAGCTTATGCTTTAAGCAATTTGGGCATACAAAAATGTTGTGCAACGGCGATGAGTGTCATGGAGGAAAACTAATGTCGTTCGAAACTGTGAGGAAACATTACCTGATGCACGGGAGGATCCCCTTCTCCGCAGCTGTTCTATTCCGGTACGATTGCCACTTCCCCTTCAAAACTTGAGTATGAATTTTTGAATTCAACGATCCACTTTACCACGTGTCCTAATTTCGTTGGGTGATTCTAGTCATGTAGTCATAATATACAGACGTCACTATAACTACGTCATTGCCCTTTTGACTTCAACTATTGCACATGTCCTGTTTTCATTGGTCATCTGTAGTCATTTAGTCATATAGGGCTTACTAAGTGACTGCAACTATGACTTCCATGGCTACAAATGGAGTGTTTTGATTGGTTGACTCACAACATGACTGTTGTGGTGCAGGGACGTGTAGATTCCGATGATGAAGACGAAGGCCCTGCGTTTCAGCGGGAGCCAAATGTCATTGAGAATGCAGATGAGGGTGGTGGATTGCACGTAGAAATCCAGCGTGCATTACATGAAGCATTTCAATTTGTTGATGCAAACAGACAAGACCCCATTCATGGTGGAACCAATCACATTGGAACTGATCATGTCGACCACATTGACGATTCCAGAGACAATGGAGACAATTTGCAGAATCCAGATAACGTTCAAGATGAATTTGATGAGAATGCTCACCTGCACGTTGATCCCGAGTATGACAAACTCTTCCGACAGTCGCAATGTCAACTTTACGAAGGGTGCTCGATCAGCCGGCTGCAAGCAACTTTGACGTTGCTCAACGCATGCACTACCCACAAATGCACCAATGCATTTGTGGATGAGCTACTGGGATTGTTGAGTAAGAATTTTCTGCCGGCCGAGAATTCATTGCCGAAAACTCACTATGAAGCAAAAACCATGATTGCCAAAATGGGATTGTAATACAAGATGATTCATGCCTGTGAGGATGGTTGTGTACTCTTCCGTGCGGAGTATGAGAAGGCAACCATTTGCCCAGTATGCCACAAGTCCCGTTACATTCCTGGTCGTGGAACTGTGCTCATAAAAGTATTGCGACACTTCCCTGTCATTCCGAGGTTGAAACGTATGTACAAATGTAAGTCGATCGCAGAGTTAATGACATGGCACGACAGACATAAGAGCCAAGATGGGTTGGTTCGACATCCAGCTGATAGCAAAGCATGGAAACACATTGACACGACATTTCCAGATTTTGCTGCAGAGCCACGATCTGTACGATTTCGATTGGCCCTTGACGGTGTAAATCCCTACGGAGCTCAATCCACCAGTTGGAGCACATGGCCTATTCTCTTGGTCAATTACAATCTACCTCCATGGTTAATGACCAAGAAGTTCATTGTCATGTTAGCGCTACTGATTCCTGGAAATGAGTCTGTTACCTCTAAGAACATAGATGTTTACTTGATGCCCCTAGTGGAAGAGCTACTGGAACTATGGTCTGGGATTGTAACTCATGATGTTTCCCGTCCTTGTGATTAACGCGAATTCACACTGAAGGCACTGTTGATGTGGTCAATCCATGACTACCCTGCATATGGCTTGCTCTCAGGTCAAGTGACGAAAGATTATGCTGGTTGTCCAGCTTGTGGACCCGAGGTGACTTCACAGCAATTACACACATGTGGGAAGACTGTTTTCCCACCGAAGATTTTTGGCCCGCAATCATCCATATAGAAGGTCAAGAATGTTCAATGGCGTTACTGAGCATGGAACTCCTCCAAAAACGCATACTGGAACACAAATCAGGGAGCTTGCAACAGTTCGCACTGCATGGGTAGAAAACGGAGGGACACCAGATAGCAGGACAGACCCAGCAAAAACTCATGGAGTTAAGCGATCCTCAATTTTATATGTCTTACCTTATTGGGAGGTAATTCCTTCATGGCCTTTAAATTGGTTGTGTACATTTTTGCGTTTTCTATTGAAATTGTGATGATTAAATGCTCAATTGCTTATGCATTGATTTTGTAGGGCCTCCTCATCCGCCACACGTTTGATGCAATGCATTGCGAGAAGAACTTGGCTGAAAATATTATTAAAACAATCTTTGGTGAGAGAGACACATTGAAAGTTCGCCGTGATTTGGAGCTACTTGGGATGCGCCCGGAATTGTGGCTACAACGTGATCCTGACAGAGCAGATACGTTCATTATGCCTCCTGCCCCTTATGTCCTCACTGAGACTGAGTTAGAAGTCTTTCTCGAGATTGTGCAAAACCTGAAAGTGCCAACAGGCTACGCATCAGCTTCCAAAAAGCATGTGGTGAAGAAGAAATTGTTTGGCATGAAATCACATGACTATCATGTGCTCATGCAGCAAATTATACCGCTTGCTATCCGTGGGCTCATGGCAAGTGGTCCTCGCAGGGCCATTTTGCGAATATGTCGTGTATTCAAGAAGTTGTGTGCAAAAGTGGTGAATCCTACAAAGTATGAGGAATTGAGAACTGAAGCAGTTGTCACTCTGTGTCTTATAGAGAAGGAGTTCCCACCATCATTTTTTGATGTGATGACACATCTGGTTGTCCACCTAGTAGACGAGTTGTACTTATATGGGCCTGTAGCATCTCGTTGGATGTACCCCATGGAGCGGGCAATGAAAGATATGAAGGGCTACGTAAGAAACATGGCAAGGCCCGAGGGGAGCATGGCAGAAGGATATCAATTTGAAGAAGCATTGGGTTTTTGCACAGAGTATATGGCAGGATTTGATGGAAGTGTACGAAGGGTGTGGGATGCAGATGAGGGAGAATATGTGGAACGTGAAGTTGTGGAAGGAAGTTCTAAATCCCAGAAATTGAATGACCTGCGTGATATTGTACATGAGTACATCATTCAGAACCATCCTCGCCTATCAGTCATGTTGGGGTAAGAAATCTACACCATTGACATTCAGATTTCCAAGTTTTAGTCATTTCTCAGCAGTTGGCATATGGTGTCTTTTCATATCTCCCACGCCACCTCTGTCAATCTCCTGGCTGACCCTCGGTTTGTGACAGGATATATGAAGTGGAGTCCACACGGATAGAAGCCAGACGACGCTTGTTTCGTGAGGAGCAAGGGCTGGAAGGCATGAGCAATTCCACGACAATTCAATACCCTCCTGATTTGCATCCATGTCCTCCATTTGCTGTTTGGCTCCCTCAAGGTGTACGGGATCATCTCTCAACTCAATCAGATGGGCTTGATCCTACAACACGTGAGGAATTACTGGATTTTTCAAGGCCTCCATCATTTACTGCCCTATCATTCAAGAGTATGACAGCGTATGGTAACCATTACAAGGCTATACCCCCCGGCATGAACACAACAAGTATGATATCTTTTGATTGTGGAGTCTCATCTGTTTTCCAGCACCAGTCCATTACCAACAATTCAGGCAATGACATGGAGGAACCTACAAGATATGTGGGTCTTATAAGGGAGATTTTGCAAATTGACTATGGCCAAACACAGCCTATAGTGTTTTTGTGTTTGTGGGTACGGGCGCGTCGTATGGGTCGTCAACCTATGTCAATGAAGCAGGATGATGCTGGCTTCACACTGGTCAATTTTAACCGTATGCTTCCACCTTCTGAGCAACCTTTTGTGTTTCCTGGCCAGGTTGATCAAGTGTTTTTTTCTGATTGTGTGAAGGAGCCGGGGTGGAAGGTCGTCCCGGAGAAGAGCCCCCGAGCACGTAGAGTGGTCTGTGACATATCAATTGCTAATGATGATGTGGCGGAAGTGGAAGGATTGTTAGCCCCACAAAGACTAGAGGAGACTCTGGTAACTGATGGCCCAACATGCAGCCGAGCGGTACCGGTTACTCCACAGCAGGTGGCCTCCTTGTACCTCCAAGCACCCCGTAGTAGTGGTGATGAAGTTCAGCCAACCCTTGGATAAGATGATGTCTGTGATGAAGACAGTGATACATGCAGTGACCCAGACATAGATGAGGATGATGGGGATTAGATGTGCTAGATTTGTGCACTCCAGTTATAGACCGAGCTCTAGAGCTTAAGGTGGTAAAACTCCCTTCGCATTCCCATTAAGATATCATGCTTGAACAATGGATTTTATGATCAATTGTGGAGTGTTTTCCTTTCAGCACCCTTTATTCATTTGTTGTTGCAATTGGCTTTGGACCAACAAGTGCAACTACCATTGCCATGGGTTCTGCCTTCAATATTTTCTTGCCATGGATTCGGATGCAGCACTGACATTAGACCTCAATGAGTCTACTTCTATTTCACTACGGAAAGATGGGCGATTTAGTCAGAGTGAGTCCAAGGTTGAGCCAAACATGATGCTGAAGCAATGTGAACAACCAGACAACGAAGTTACAAGATGGCTAGACAATAAAAATGAAACTGAATTTTGATTATCAGGCTCGTATAAATGCATCCCATGTATGGGACAAGCTCTTGGTGTTCATGTGCCTCCCTCAGTTGTTGAGCCTCTGTCTGCCCTTGATGTTGGGGCAGAACTCTCAACACCAGTCACAACAAGAAGCTGTAACCTTTCCAGTGACAAAGATTTGTCTTTTCCCAATTGTGCTGCAAGCAAGCTTATGTCTGAAGCAGCAGGCAGTGCCATAGAGAACTGTCTCTCTTATAGTACAGCAAATGGACATAGTAAAGGCTTCAGATAAAAATTGTTGGGATGTTGTACATTTCCAAAAGAGAGTGTTGGAATCGAGAGCCATGATCTGCACGATATGGAATGTGGCTTGAATTTTGTAAATGCCACTGGCCACAATGGTCTGCAGGTGCCAGGTAGCACTTCTGATGAACAAAATGTGAAAGACAAGGAGCAGTGCCAAAATCCAGGACACGAACACTTGAAAGACATGGGCTTGGTTGGGTGCTTTGATCCCATGGGGGGAAGGTGCCAATGGCAATATTGATGTTAAGGCAGCACAGGTTGAGGAGCTGGTTACAGGGCCAATAGATGTAGATGACATAGCTGGTGGATTTGATGAGTTTTGGGAGAGGTGGAAGGTTGTCGACGAATTCACCTTTGATCTGTATTTTAAAATGCAGAGTACTGAAGATGCTGCCCCACTCTTTTAGGTGGAGGGCACCGCCTTGTGCTGGAGGGACTCACCTGTTTACTACATCAGTTTTTTTAACCAACTCAGGTCATTGAGTAGATGTGGTGGAAGTGCCCATGGTGGCAATAAATTTCATGATGTATTGACAGACGATAAGGAGAAAATCAATCCAATCCAATGCTTGGGAGACGACTGTTTGGATATAGCTAAGACACGATGGCACATGGTTACCCAGGCCTTAACCATTCTTGGGAAATTGTCTGAGAGGCTGACATATCACAAGTCAGTGCAGTAAACATAGAAGAACACCTCGATGCCTTTATTAAAGAAACTGACATGGTGATCAATTTATCAAGAGACATGCTTGGCTTCGAATCAGAAGGCAATGACCTGGAGGAAATAAATTATCAAACAAGGGATGAAAAGTGGTCACATGTTCCACTTGATAGCAATGGTACACTAAGACAAGGAGTTGATTCAGCTGAAGCTCTTGCCACCCCAATGACAAAAAGTATGGGCAAGGAAGTCTTGCAGCAATATGAACACACTTTGGAGAAATCGAAGGATGAGCAACAAAGTGGCAGCATGCTTGTGTTCTCAGATGGTCAAGAGAGCAGTGGTACCCTTGACTGGCTCCCATCTCTTGCTCAAGTATATGCGGATAAAGACAATGAAACCAGGTCAGAAATGAAGAGACTAGTTCATGACTACCCTGCATATGGCTTGCATGAAGGTGGCACCCAAAATGGAGATAGGCAGCAGCAATATCAAGGAAATAGAGATGAGAAACTTAGTTTTTTTTAGGCTCAGTGAGGACAGTGAGAAAGGATCAAATCTGCACACAATAGATATGCAGGAAAGTGAGGTCATCACACAATGTCATCAAGTGAGGTCATCAATTTGTGTGAAGGAGCCGAAACATGGTAACACTACTTACATCAGGCTGCATCTCGTGAAACTGGTGAAGGACCTACAAGGAAATACTGGCTGCGCCATACAAAGTTTTGCAGTGTTCCTGACAAGGAACCACCATTGCAACCGTCATGTTCTATGGAAATCTCTCTCTCTCTCTTTCTTTCCCACTCACACATGAACCTCTGAAATGGACAATAGAGACCAGAATTGCCTTCATCATCCCCAAAAACTATTGGCTGGTGTACTTGAGGTTCAATTTCTTTCAGAGTCTACCATTCAACTTCTAAGAATTGCATCATTTTGTCAAAGAGTCTTGTACAACTTGTCTGACATTGTTGAAATTGTGCATAGAAAGTGCGCTTAATGTGGTTGGGCCGCTTTTTTGTGAAGCCAATGCAGAAAATCCGCAACCTGTAATTGTCTATTGTTTTCACATCCACATGTGACTCTATCAGACTCTACCATTTCCGCACCAACCTCCATCAACTTGTCTGTGGTGAAATTTATTCCCTGCACCAATCCCAAGTCAAATTACAACACGGCCTTTAACCATGACAAGAAAATAAGCTTATTGTAGAGTGCCAAAATGCACAAATTTACCTGAGAATAAGCACTTCAATTCGCTATGATGTACCGAGTGATAAGAGCCCCATACTAGAAGCAGCACTGCGCCCACTTAGGATGAGACTAACCTTAGTGAGGACATTGCGACCTTGCACAAATAAAACAGTTTGGCAATTCGTAGAGAGAACACATATACTGGCGGCCAGCCTCAACCTTTCCTTTGTAATATCTTCCCTTATTCGACCGGCCAAGCTGTGATGACGACAATGTTGGCCATATCCTAACAGCATTGCATTAAAAAAGAATTCCCAAAATCAAGATCATGAGGGGAAATGTGAAGTTCCCTCTGGAACCTTCCAGACAGAATGAAGGGATTGACAGCGAAATAAGGTCAAAAAGAGGGAAGAAGATGCAGGTTCCGATTGGGATTTCGCATCGGGTCTGTAGCTTCATGATGGTGATTGGTTATAACTGTTAATGGAAGAGCTTCTGATTCCACAGCAGATATTTAAGAGTTTCGATTATAACTTACCAATCTGACACCAGATAACCTTCGTCCATATTATCGAACTCTCCCTTCCCATTTGCATCGTCGATGCTTCCATACATGCCCATGAAGGTAGTGTTCCGAATATATTCAAGTAGATGCAGTTGTCGGCTGCGATAGGATCACCATGCTATCCTGCAATCATCGCATTTGAAGACACGATGCATCGTTCAGCCCTATTGTCGCACACCCCCTCTCTGCAAACTCCACATTCCAAACGGCATCCTCTGTAGACTCTTACTTTACAGACTCAATGAAGAATGCGACTTAGTGCTCTATGGTAACTACAAAATGCTTGAGCTATATCAAACCAATAAGGAACTAACACATGTACTAAGCTGATAGGATTTCGGCAAACATGGATGGATGAGTTCATCCAATGGATGGATCCATTCATGTATATACCTTCAAAATGACACGTGTAGTAATAAAGTCATATAAATGCCTTTAAAATGCCACGTGTAGTGATTGACTCATATATACGGAGTTATGAAACAATCTGCAGTCATAAGTCACATGCCATGTCATGTTGTAGATGAACTCATCCAATGGATGAATACATTCGTGTATTGCCTTCAAAATGACACGTGTAACAATGTAGTCGTATAATTAGAGCTGTGAAAATATCTTTAGTCATGGAGTCAAAAGTTTCCATGATGGACATTTTCAGTCATTTGTATTACTATAATTACGACTACAATTTGATGTGGTATTTGATATATGTTTTTATTTTAAATAAATATTTGATATATTATGAGTCGTTTTTGGAGGCTTCTCATTGTTGAATAATTGGGTCTTTAAGGCTCACGTGGGCCCTGGATAGTACTGGCGGGGATGATTTCGGGTGGCCCCGCCGCCACCCCTCACCCGGCCCGGGTCCGCGAGGTAGGGTCTACTGCAAAGGTGGGTCCACCATCCCAGGCTACGTTGGGGCTGAATGGGGCAGTTTTCTAGGATAAGGGATAAAAAGTTTGTTTGTGTAGCAGCAAGCGACGGGTAATGTGGTGGTTAGGCGCAATGAATGGTATCCATATGGTTGCGGGTTAAACTCCGGCCGGCGCTGAATGTGCATTAATGATGGTCTTCTTGTGGGCGAGTTTCCCGAAAAAATTTCTAAGTCCCAAGGCGGGTTGCGGCACGGCCAGCAGACCCAAGGGCGGGTTACGGCGCGGCGAGCAGACCTGAGCAGACCCAAGGGCGGGCAGATCCGGCATGGCGAGCAGACCCAAGCAAACCTGCCGGGTGGTCGCGGGGAAAGGCGGGGAGATCCAGGGTCCGTATCGTGCACTGCCTGGGCCACACGTGAGAATTTAAGACCCAATTAATCTAAAATGAGAGCCTTTTTGGAGTCATGGATAGGACGGTTCTGCCCCTCCATTGACACCTGGTAGAAATAGTAGGTTTCCACTGAAATACCGACTACAACCGTAAGGTGATGATTTGTAGAGTCATACCAGACGTGTCACAAAACAGTGCAGCGGGAAAAGACATGATTTCTTCTTGTGTGAATGCGTGAGAGCTTTTGAGTCAAGAGATCTTTGATCTTGTACAAGATCAGCTCAGTCTTTGTCATTGAACATCTTGGCTTCCTATGAAGACACCCACAAGCTGAGAAACCCCTGAGACTCAACTGTAAGCAATAGTTTGAGCTCGTCATCATAAACCGCAAAAATAATGGGGGTGGCTATGATTGCCGCCTTTTCTCTTCTTCCCCACAATTAGGAAACCAACTAGAGAGAGAGAGAGAGAGAGAGAGAGAGAGAGAGAGAGAGAGAGAGAGAGATTGAGATTGTCAAATGAGCGCAGAGTAAGACAGTTCGGAGCGCGAGAGGAGAAGTCTTTCAGAGCAGGGTTAGAAATAGAGAAGAAATGAAAAGTGGCAGGGGGAGCCCATGAGCCCCAGGTCGGGGGGATGCTATTGTGTGAGCATATCCCGCGAGCAGAAAATTTCGTGAGCAGAAATCTGCTCACGCTTGAGGACCTGCCTACCTATAACCGCGGACGTCCAGTCGACTTAGAAGACCTATTACTGCGCAAAGTGGCCGGTATCACAAGGTCGGTTATGGATGCTGTTGGGATGAATGAGGGATGAATGGCAGATGAATGTCTGTATGATGAATGAGACATGGATGAATGAAATAAATGAAATAATACAAAGTTGTTTTGTAGTAGTAGCTCCGAAATCCCCGAGCTCTGAAATCCTTTAAACCATGCTAGTCTTGCTTGCAAATCAATTGTGAAAGTGCAGTGTATATTGCCAACAATGAATCCACATTGCTTTGTGGATTGAGGAGGGGTTACTTGTCATTTTTCCAGGTATCCAAGGTTGAGAGAAAGGCTCACACCCAAATCTAAAGAAGGCAGAGAGGTGAACTCGTGCTTTATAAATAAAAAATTCAAAACACGTACTGGGAATTAAGATGTCGTTGACGACACCTTAATCCCCAGCACCTGCACACACACCGCCTTACCGCCAAGGCTTGTTCGCCATCAGATTTTTTTGGGTGAATTTTTTTGGGGTTTTTGATTTTTCCATGAATTGTCATATGCTAACTCGTACTGGGAATTAAGATATTGTTGACGACACCTTAATCCCCAGCACCTGCACACACACCACCTTACCGCCAAGGCTTGTTCGCCATCAGATTTTTGTGGGTTGAAATGTTTTGGGTGAATTTTTTTGGGGTTTTTGGAATTGTCATGTGCCAACTCGTACTGGGAATTAAGATGTCGTTGACGACACCTTAATCCCCAGCACCTGCACACACACCGCCTTACCGCCAAGGCTGTTCGCCATCAGATTTTTTTGGGTTGAAATTTTTGGATGAATTTCTTTGGGGTTTTTGGTTTTTCCATGAATTGTCATGTGCCAATTTGTACTGGGAATTAAGATGTCGTTGACGACACCTTAATCCCCAGCACCTATACACACACCGCCTTACCGCCAAGGCTGTTCGCCATCAGATTTTTTTGGGTTGAAATTTTTTGGGTGAGTTTTTTTGGGGTTTTTGGGTTTTCCATGAATTGTCATGTGCCAACTCGTACTGCAAATTAAGATGTCGTTGACGACACCTTAATCTGCCACATTCGGAGAAAAAAAAAAAAAAAAAAAAACGGTTTTTATTTATTTATTTTTTAAACTTGCTGGGAATTAAGATGTCGTTGACGACACCTTAATCCCCCCAACCTCCACACGCTCCGCCTTGAAAATTCTGTTGAGGCTGTTGGAATTAAGATGTCGTTGACGACACCTTAATCGCCCCGACCTGCACATGCACTGCCTTCAAATTTTTGTTGGATTTCTGTTTTTTCCATTTTTAGGCCATAATCTGAAAAGACATGTGGCAGCAGCTGGTGGGATTTAAGATGTCGTTGACGACACCTTAATCGCCGCAACCTGCACAAGTGTCGGCTTTGTAGTTTTGTTAGATTCAAATTTTCTGGTTTTATGGGATTTTCCATGAAATGTTTGTGGCAACAGGAGGTGGGAATTAAGATGTCATTGACGACACCTTAATCCCCCTCCCACCTGGACACACCACCTTCAAAGTTTTTTTGGACTCAATTTTTTGGGTTCATTGTTTTTGGAGGATTTTTTCTGCGATTTTGTTTTGTCCTCCACTTCTCATGTTCTATCCTCCTCCCTCCACTGCAGCCCCACCCCCATCATAAGAGTCCATAGGTAACTCAAATTTATTCCTGTATGTAATTGCCTTGTAACTTCAGCAGTTTCCTTCAAGTTCCCTCAAAGTAAGTATTGCCAGGATCAGCCGACAAATCTGAAATTCATGACACACTCGAAATGCAATTGCTCCACGTGAAACAAAAACAAAGTCATGGTTCATCCATTTCGGTCATTTCTCATCCAACAGTCATCTACCATTCATCTTTTCCACTTTTCATTCATTCTGAAACCATTCATCCGTCGGCTTTTTCATCGCACATTCGTACCATCGGTTGTCATGGAGCTTGGATTGTCCCGTCGGATGGGGTGTGCATGCGTCCGTGTATTGTAGTTTTTGTCCACGGCAATAGGCCCTCTTCTTCCCTCGGTTGTAGGCTCTCATTCACTAATCTGCTCACGCTTGGAATCTGTTCACGCTTTAGGGATTCTGCTCACGTTTTCCACTTTAAGCGTGAGCGTGCTCACGAGAGCTGCTCACACGGTAGCTGCCCTCCCCGGGTCGAAGGCCATCTTGGGAGCAACATCAGGTTGGGGGCACTGTAGGTCTTTGTGTCCCCCAGTGGAACATCTGTCACCATAGATCGACCCGAATCATGAACACTGACGCCCTGGGAGTGGGTGGGGGGGGGATTGGCTGCTACAACACTCCTACTACACTGACAGCGGCAGAGATGGACGGAGAAGCAGAGGTCAGCGGAGAAGCAGAGATTAAAGGAGCAGTTGAGACGATGGGCACACGAGGGGAATTTGGAGTCGGGGCAGCCACAACGGGAAGTAACAAAGAAGAGTCAGAATCCTCTATCTTCTCTTCAGTTCTGGGCTGCTTCCTGTGGGCCATCTGCCAGCTTCACATGACCAGTGTTGTTTTTTGACAGGTAGCCCTACATTTTTTGTGACAGGTTAAAATGTTTTTTGACTTTCACTGTGACATACAACTGTGAGAAAATGCCTTTCACATGACAGGTTGACAGATTTTTGACCTTTCACACAATTTTGTCATATGAAATTGAAACGAAAAATGAAAAGAAGTGTGAATTTAAAAAATAAAATAAAATAAAATAAAATGTGAACTTCTTACAACTACAATTAGTGAAACTCCAGTCCGTGAATACATATGGTATTGTCTTTACTATTTTCATGGGTTCCAACCCAAACATGTAGCATTGTACCACTTATTCTCTAACTATAAGACTTTAGCATTTTTAACCTCTTCATACGTAGTCCCAAGCCTCTCTTCTTTGAGAGAGATTGTCTTGGCTTATCAATGAGCTAGGAATACAATATGCCAGTTGATTGTAAGTTGAGAGTCATGCAGGATGGTCGTGTCGAATTAGGTGCAGTGGTTTGAATATGACACCTCCTCCACAACAAATGTTTTTGAAACAAGATTAGGAGAGGGACTCAAGAAGAATTTTTTTGGCATTGCTATGGCTCTGGGTACACCGTGTAAGGGAGAACAAGTCAAACAGACACTACACGATTTGAACCAGCAATTCATTTTGGCCGCCAGACTCCAGTACTTAATTGTGCATTTTACAAAGGTGTATCAAGAGTAAAGACCTAGAAACAAGAAAGCAAGTGCATGCCCACATTATCCAAAATGGATATTTCCAAATATCTGTCTACTCAACACCCGGTCTCAAGAAAAAAAAAAAAAAAAAAACTAAGAATAGAGGCTGGAGCACACAGGAAACAAAAAAGGAGAGCCTAACTAAGCTTAGAGGTTTAAGGCTTGAAACACAAAGAAGGGCAGCTGGCACTCGGCGTTTTATTTATAGGCGAATTTACGCCAGATTCGACCTCAAAAAAAAAAAAAAATTCTGTCGAAAGTCCCATGTTTTTCATGGATGAAATTGCCAAATTTCTCCAAATAAAAATAAATTATGGATGCATTTGCCAAATATGGATGATATATATGGATTATGGTACAGAAGTGGATGATTTCAGTGGATGAACAGAATGTACTGCTATTTTCTGCATAACTCTATAGCCACTCGTGCTGTTTTCCAAATTTCCTAAGAAAAACACTGCTGGCAGTGCTCGGTGAGGCTCCCCTAGGTGGACTTACCAGTAAGATTAACAAAAACTACTAACAATTTGTACCTTTTTTAGCCTCTCCTAGCCTCTAGGTGGACTTACTAATAAAATTGCTAATAAGTATCAGTAATCTCTGCAAATTTTCTATTCATTTGTAGCTTTCAGGCTTTGTGAGCCTCACCTAGGTGGACTTAGTAATTAAATTACCCCTAATTATCAGAAATTTCTGCCTTTCATTTGACAGGCTTTTTTTTTTTTTTGACTTTCAATGTGACAAGCATTTTTTTCTCATTGCCTTTCTTTTGAGAGGCTCATTTTGTTTTTGCCTTTTTTTGCCTGTCAAATGCCTTGTGACAGGTGCAAAAATCAGCCATGCACATGACACTCCCCATTGCATCCAAATCACAAAATGCTTAACCCTTAAGCGCCAAGTGCCATAGTTTGACTTTTTCAGAAAACATGATCCCTTAAGTGAAAAAAAAGGTGTAACTTTCAAAAAATTAACTTTTTAAAGAACTTGACTGCACATTAGGTGCGTACCTTCCTCCTACATCCACGTGCCAAATTTGAGGCCAATCAGCCCCAGATCCACAAAATGCCACCATTGAATGTGGGCCCCATTATTGGGACCCTTTTGAGAAACATATCCATTTTTGGTAATTTTTTAAAGATTTGAGTGACGGGATCAAATGGGATTGAGGCGAAATTAGCGGGTTTCATCCCCTTTAGATCCCTCATCCAACAAGCCACCAATTTCGCCAATGCATGTGATGCTGCCACTTGGTCAAACCTGGGAAAATCCCATGTTTCTCTCCCTCTCTCACAGTGTGAAGAATGAAACAACGAGAATTACCTTTATCAAATCGTGACCCCCCTACTTGCGTGTTGAGACCTCTTTGCAACTTGGCAGATCCGAGGCAATCTGGCAATGAATCTTGGTGTGCCAGGTGCCCAAGAACACTATATATTTTTTTCACACAATTCCATGGAGAATGCAAAAAGTTATTCAGATTTTTCTAAACCCAAAAGCCCGAAACGGGCTACTGGGCGTTTAAGGGTTAAAGAGTCTTCATTAACAGATTAGACAACAATGAAGGAACCAACCAGAGTCTGCAGTTTAATGGAGTCACCATAATGGCGTCTTCAAGCATCATGACCACTATCCTAGGGACACCGATGTCCCAGTTGTTATCATGAAAACAGGAATCCACGTCGACCCTGAGAACCACAGCATCCGCAGGCTCATAGACATTAATGCAACGTTAACCTATGTAAACCCCCAAGTGAGCTCCAATTTCAGGTAGAGATTGCAGGTAATTGCTTGGGAGAAAGGGTAAGGCTAGCATTCTAGGCCTACAAGTGATCCCTTCACGGCGGCCCCAATCGCGAGTTCATAGAAACAGATGAACCCTGAAACGGGACTTTTGAGTGTTGAAGCACAGAGCCTTGGCGGCGTCTTCCTTAGAGACAAAGGAGACCGAGAAGAAGCTAGCATGATAGAAGTTATGTTTCAGACCAACGGCAGCACCGAGGTGCTCAATGACCCAGGTTCGCGCCCAAGTGCGATCTCGCACTTGTCCTGGGAAATGGAGCAGAATGCCATGAGAAGCAACAGTGTCAAACTGAGATTTAACGATTTCTATGTTCAAATCCAACACTGGCTGTGTGTCCAGTGTTGGAGCAGCATTGTCTTGCCACACAACCAAGCCAGAATTGGAGGAAGGAAGAGGAGGGGTAAGCTGAAGGTCACACCCTAAAATGGAGCCCAAAACCTCAGCCAAAGAGCGCCTCGCAGTCAGCTACGGGGGGCCTTTACCATCATGTGGCCCAATGCGCTTCTGTTGAGCTGGGTCCCCTCCTGAGGCCATATCAGATAGGCATGAAACGAGAGGGGTGGCAGAAAACGAACAGAGAAGTGGGGGAGAGAGACAAAACAGGGTGAGAGAAGAGGGGAAGGAAGGCTTCTCACCTGTGTAGCGTCACAGCACAGACTCCGAGGCGAGGCATAAGGAAGGGTAAACCGTCTTTCCCATCCATCCAGCTCTAGTGGCGGCAAATTGTCACCCTGTAAGAGCAGTTATTCATGAAAGCAGAGAGGGAACCATAAAGAGGAGAAGGAGGATGGAACTGCCAATGAGAAGTCAAGTTCAAGCAAGTCATCACCCTCAACCAGGGGACAGGTACTGCAAACTCAGGAGAATGACACAGAACCCTGTCAAAGGATAGCAATCGATGACAATCCTTCTCTCATGCAGAGAGCACAAAATGACAGTGAAACCAAGGAATGCAAAGCGGGGATTAATAGAAGTCCCCATCAATGAAAGGGCGAGAGGGGCGTGAAGCACTTACAAGAGAAGAGTAGAGAAGGAGGGGGAACAGAGGAGGCCGCCACGCCTAAGTCCCGAAGAACCAAAGAGGAGAGCGGAAATCGTGGAGCTCTGTCCCCCATTCTTGAGAGTTGCTACAGTCCCTAACATACCTTTGGCCATGTTTTTGGAGCCTGACTGAATATATCTAATCACAGTATTGTAATTTGAACTCGCGGACTGAATGCCAAATGCCGATGAACTTCTCAGTTGACATACTGCTGATGTTCTAACTTCAAATGAACTGTATCATTATTGCAGTGTAGTTTACTCATGCTTTAAATTATTACTAATTTCAATCTTAATAACTTGTAATTTAGTGAGATAAGCTTGGAGGCCGCAGCCACCAAACGAGGCAAACTTAAAAGATTGGTTCAATCCTTGAAAGTGGCTTGAAATCATAATTGGAAGGTGCAATCTGCTAGGGTCTGGGCAATATTCATCATCAAATCACTGTACCACTGTACCCTCCATATCTTCATAGATGATATTGTACTGGTAGTACAGTACCTGAGGTGAAAAGAGAGCAAGGCCTCACCCTGCATAGAGTGACTTCCAAGTTCAAATGCAGGTGAGCTTCTTCTTCTTGGCTGATTCTAATGGGAACATCAAACCCTGTCAAACAGGCTCTGTGCTGGCGGAAGAGAGTAGAAGAGATTCTCAAGGATTTGGAAGAGAGTAGAAGAGATTCTCAAGGATTTGAATCTAAGTCCGCAAGCCTTCACCCTGCTGGATAAATCTGACTTAGAGGCTGTAGTGTCCAAAGCCATGTCTGTTGCCAAGAAATTGTCTGATGAAAATGAAGTTAGGCAGAAAACTTCCTTGAACTTGTTTCCAATCTGTGACATGGGAGAGGCCATCATGGATGACCTCAAGGGTTTACCCACCCCCGGCACTAGACTGGAATTTAAACTCAGGGCGGGAAGTCTATCTTCGAACAGCAAACAGAAGCAGAGAGGAAAGGGGCATTGCAAATGCCCGTTGTGTGGGCAACTTGAAGACAATATTCACTTTCTGATTCATTGTCCTGGGTACTCTCACCAGAGAGACCTCCTCTTCAAATCCATCAAGGGAATTGTGCCTGTACATCTGTTTACCAACTTTGAAAGTGTCGAGGCTGAGCCAAAAGGCCAGGCCCTTTGGGGCCTCAGTTATTGGGCAAACCACACACAGCAGATTGATGCTTGTGTAAAGGGATTTCTAGAGGATATCTGGAAAACTCGGATCAATTGTCTGTTCCAAGGTAAGTGATACTAGCGGTGTCGGCCCCTGACAAAGGTAGTTTCTGTCTCTTTGTTTTCCGCTCAAACTGGGCACGGGGTCAATGGCCGCTACAGCAAACGTCGTCTTATGGGTATTTTCTAATGTGAACATCCCTTTGTATACTTACCGTACTGGTATACTCTCGTCTTCCCATAGACAAATGTGCCTGGCCTTTACTAATGCGAGAGTAGCTGCCCGAGTGAGCCTTAATTCGCCACAAACTGCTACATAGCCTTCTTTAGCTGAAACGAAATTTGTGTGGCTAAATGGTGGGACAATTCACTGCCTAACACAATCCGAACCATGTTGCTTACCCAGCCAAATGTGGGTTGCCAGCACTCCAATTACTGCCAAGTTCAATAGCCAATTCTAACTTGACTTGGCTATAATTTGACTGGTCCCTCAGTCACACTAGCTCAGAGTCAGAACTTAAGCTTGACAGCAGTGTTGTAACATGTTCAGTGAGCAAAACACGCTTTCAACCTTTGCTAAAGAAGGTGCATTGTTTTAAAGGGATGTGTAACCTGCCTTCAGTGCATGATAACCATGTCTCAATATAAATAATCTAGTGAAACGTAACCTGCTGAGTACAGGAGTGTGACTTACCCAGCAGATATCGGTGAATTCTTTGAACAAGGCAGTGTTGGTAGCTCAGGCCTCATCATACTCATATCGAGACACCGTCAGTAACAGTGACTTCTCAACATATTGAAAAACCCATCATTCCACGAAAAGTTCAGCCATTAACAGTAAGCAGTCTAATCTTATGGAAGGTGGTAGCAACTTCAAGTTTACAGAAGTATCATTTCCAAAGAGGGAAAGGTACCTGGTCAGAGCTACTGGCATGAACTAGCTGACCATCACAAAAATGCTCCCCCCAACCAATCGACATCTCTTAGTACCCACCCGTACTCAATGTACAGATGGAAGGAGGAGTCTAACAACTTCACAATGACATTTTACTTGGACAGCAGTGATTCAATGGAACTCTCTGATGCTAGTTGATGGCATGGA
Organism: Takakia lepidozioides; assembly: GCA_030704615.1. Classification (NCBI taxonomy): domain Eukaryota; kingdom Viridiplantae; phylum Streptophyta; class Takakiopsida; order Takakiales; family Takakiaceae; genus Takakia; species Takakia lepidozioides. Next base: position 10,265,347 of record CM060733.1, read on the forward strand.
CACAAACCACAAATGCTACAGTCAGACGGAAACTCCTGGCTCAGAAAGAGCATGAAGAGGAAGGCAGAAGAAGAGGGCTGACTAGTGGGGCACTGCTGGGAGTTGCCTCCAGATGCTAAGAATGTTTGCATCACCCAGGCAACCCCCCTACAAATTGCATTCCTCTCTGTCTTTTTCCTCACATTCCTTTCTTGATTTTTCTCCCTTCCTCAAGCCTGCACAGTCCCACTCGGCTTGGATACTCGCAAAAAACTTACTGTGTAATAAGATGGACATGGCCTTCAAGCGATTCAAAATACCTGTGTAAACGATGACGCTGAATGGCTTTAAAAGACTAACTCTGCTTATGAACCTCCCTTTCATGCACACACATGTGGCGTTAGGTAGAGATCACGTTGCCCTCCCCAAATTCAAGGAGAGAGTTTGCATGATGGGGAGCCCAAGAAAAGAGAACAAGAAAGCAAAGTGAGTGGGAATAAAGGGGGGAGGAATCAACATGCATAAGGCCGAGGGAATAGAGGTCAAGCAAGAAAGAGACCGCTACTGGGGACACAGAGGGGTTGGGGATATCTGAAGGCTGTAAGTGCCACAACTCTGACAATCTTTGACTAAAAAGCACCAGACTTATAAAATATCAGCAGCCACCACTGAAATTCTCCATTCCAACATGCAAAGATAGACAGACGCTACATGATGTCAAATCCTAAGCTCCCATACACTGTACTGCCAGGTAGGTTCTGGTGGGGACCAACCCTGAACAGCCCTAGTGGTTGTAATCAAGCTGTTTCCTTTGTTTTCCCCTTCCATGAACACCATCCCCAATTCCAACTTGGGTGCAGCTCTAAAGGTAGCTCAGTTGGTTGGCGCTGGGATGCTACAGTAGCTTGAGACCATCAGTAGAACCCTAAACAGTTCTAGTGCCTGAAATCAAAGTGTTGAGAGAAACTCTTAGTCTTTGGGGTTACAGCTGACTGCATCATAACCAGAGAACTACTGGGAAAATTACTTGGCTAATTGATGTATGCCTCTCCAAGAGTCTGAGTGGATGTCTGCCATAAGACTATGGAAAGGTCTTATACTCTGATTACTCCTGCAAGTTAGTGAACCCCCAAAAGTAGATGGCCAAGATTTGACTTGCCATTGTATTCTGGGAAGATTATGGCTGCCCTACACATTTGAGTCTTACTTAATGTCACGCATGTTACCTTACTCTGTTTCTGCATGGAAGAGTTTCCTTCCCTAACGGTGACACAAAAGAATATGTTGTTTGCGACTGACAAGCTGCAACAGCTATATCCTACTCTTCGCATTGCCTACACATGTGGCTGGTTCACTTTCCACATTTGTGAGGGTTTATTCATCCTCCAGCTGAGCATTCTCCACTATTATCCAACCAAAGGAGAGCTTATCAAGAACACCACACCCTTGTAACACTGACTGTTAATGCCACAAAGAACTCGAGTAGTCGAATTGTCATATCATTAATCATTGCCCATCAGGCATAGTGTACAATCCCTAAGTCCACTCTCAAGTATCTCAGTCATATACTACAAGAAGCAACTGGAGTCGAGTACAAGCTAAACAACCCTGGACCTATATGAATGTGACATTGTAGACAACACACAGCTCATCACACTTGCGTGCAATTTCTACTTGATAGCTTACAACCAGAAGGATCTGTACAGAAGACCATGCGGAGGTGACCTGCAAATCTCCATTTCACAAACTGTAACGGAAGTAACGAAGGTATGTTGTATGAGCCTTGGGCGAGATGCCAGGACCAAGTCAACCATCCCATTAGCTTTCTCTATGTGGCGCAAGACAAATGCATTGAGTTACTGTACTCTACTCCCGATGAATGGATATCCTGTCTCTATGTGGATTGTTATCCAGTTGATGCCTTTTGTGGAGAGAATGCTTTACAAATCAAGTATTCGCCAAAATGACCCGACGGGAAATTACTCCCAGTCTCGCTTCACACTCTGATTCTTTTTGGGGGCCTAAGAATGTTATGTGCTCACTAACCATCTTCTTGAGCAAGTTTGTTGATCAAAGCTGCAAAAAGCTCATCCCTCTTCTGTGCACGCGCTTCTTCTCTTGCCCGTCTCTGTTCTTCACGCTCCCGCCAAGCATGTTCTCTGACAATGCGCTCCTGTTCAAGCTTTTCCATGGCATCTCTCCACTCCTGCTCTCGGATTCGCCGTTCTTGCTCCCTCCTCTCCACGGAGTCGCGCCATTGCTCCTCCACTCTTTGTTGCTGCAGGAAAAAGTCCTCTAAGACTTCCTGCATGCTGTTGGCTCGATACTTCTCGGCAGTCACCCTCTGCCTTTCCTTGTCAGTTTTTCGTTTTTTGCGACGAACAAGACGTTCGTCTTCACTGTCATCGTCATCGTTGTCTTCATCATCGGTGTCCTCATCCGAAGACTTTTGCTTCCCACGTTTTGCTTTCTTCTTTGGCCTCGATCCTGCCTCCGACTCCAGCAAAAGCCTATCCATATTCTTGGCGCGCTCTTTAAATATTGCATCAAGCTCCTCGAAGAAAGGGCATTGCCGACCGTTGTCAGGCTCAGTCGTTTCTTTCCCCTGCGTACATTTGCACCAGCAAAAACCATCTCAAATTGACAAAGAGACTCCAAACACAACGAAAACACGATCAGCAGTTACACTACAGCTGCAGCTAAGCAAGGAAGCATCAGAGACCTTGTATCGGTTGACCAGGTTCTTCCATTTACATTTACACTGGTCAGCACTTCTTCGGAAGCCCTTCTCCTTCATCTTCCCGGCAATGAGTTCCCACAGCGTCTTATTGCGTTTAGTCTGAGTGAAGTCCTTCTCAAGCTCTGCCCGGATAGCAATAAACTCCTTTGTCTCATGATAGCCCCACTGTGGAATCCGATCTTCTTTTCTGCGACTCCCCCTTGGGGTCAGTGACCCCATCTCCGCCATGTCCGTTCCATCTGGGGAAGGCTGCAGGGGAAATGCTGTCATTACGGCCAGATTTTCCCCCATCAGGCCCGCGGGCCTGCTTGCGTACGCCAGTGTGCCCCGATTTCCTGAACGGCACAGCCTCTCTTCAATTCACTGTAACTCTCTCTTTCCCTACCCCTCCGCCTCAAGCACACCTCGCTCCCTCTAGACGTCTCGCTCCCTCTCTCAAATCCCTTCAACTAAGAAATCTTTGTTTCACAGAAGCTGACACTGACAGACCTGATGAAAAATGCTTGGTGCACGAAAACCCTAGAATGGCCGTGCATTATAATGTGCTTGTTTCCTTGTGTCCAACAAGAAGATCTGTGAAGAAATCCATCGCCTTCGCAATCCCCACACGAGACGACAGCAGAGCAGACACACCAACAACAGTTGAGTAATTTACTATAGCTTCTGTTTTCGTCGCTGGTTGAGCAGCTTACTATAGCTTTTGTTTTTTTCTCTAACTGAGTAGTTTACTATAACTTTTTGTTTTCTTCTCTTGTTTCTTGTTCCCTCCCCCCCTTTTTGGGAACTTCACATCGTATGCACGTTCACCCATTGTACATGTTGTAAATAAAGTTTTACAGGTTTCATCAACAACATCGTCTTCCTCACAAAATGTATAATATACGCCTCACGTTAGCTCTGCCGTTAGCTCTTATGCTCACGTTCCCCTCAGAGTTCCCAAAGTTCTCCAAGAGTAGGTAAGGAAAAGGAGTTCCCCTCAGAGTTCCCAAAGTTCTCCAAGAGTAGGTAAAGAAAAGGAGTTCCCCTCAGAGTTCCTCTCAGAGTTCCCAAAGTTTTCCAGAGTTAGGTAGGGAAAAGGAAGTGTGAGAGAAAGAGAGAGTTCCCCTCAGCGTTCCCAAAGTTTTCCAGAGTAAGGTAGGGAAAAGGAAGTGTGAGAGAAAGAGAGAGTTCCCCTCAGCGTTCCCAAAGTTTTCCAGAGTAAGGTAGGGAAAAGGAAGTCAGAGAGAGAGAGAGGGAGAGTTCCCCTCAGAGTTCCCAAAGTTTTCCAGAGTTAGGTAGGGAAAAGGAAGTCTGAGAGAGAGAGAGAGAGAGAGGGTTCCCCTGAGCGTTCCCAAAGTTTCCAAGAGTAGTTAGGGAAAAGGAGGTCTGAGAGAGAGAGAGAGAGAGAGGAAGGGGTGTATGGTATAGAGTAGAGCGGAGCGATGGCGTCGTCGTCAGAGCAGCGAGGCATACCTGCAGCGCCTTTTGTGGAGGATGTGCAATCCTTCTTGACTCAGTATCAGTCAGACGGCTCGATCGCGCTCTCTGCCCTGCAAGAGAAGCTACGGCAGTACAAATTGGCAGAGATGAAGCTGCTGGCGCAAAGAAGGGATCTTCAGGCCAAGATTCCCGACATAAAGAAGTGCTTGCAGATCGTAGGGGCGTTGATCGATAAACAGGGAACTGGCGAGTCCGTGAAGTTGGATTTCGAGTTGGTGGAGGGCATCTACTCGCAGGCGCAGTTTGAAGAGGCCAATTCGGTGTGCCTCTGGCTTGGGGCTAATGTCATGCTGGAGTATTCATGTGATGAAGCTGTGGATCTGTTGACGCTTAACCTGGAGACTGCAAGCACGAATTTGCAAGACATTGCTGAAGATATGCATTATTTGCGCGACCAGATCACCATCACCGAGGTCACAACTGCACGTGTGTACAACTGGGATGTGCATCAACGTCGGAGACAGCGATTGCTGAAGACCGATGATACATCTTAACTATCTTGTGCCCCTCATTTCGAGCAGTGAATGCCTCTCGACTTATTATCCTCCTTCTCTTTCTGTTCATATTCTCTTGTGAGATTGGAGGAGTCATGTTATTGTGACCTCTCTCCGCTATAGAGGCTAAGCAGACAACAGCATACAGGAAGATGCAAATCTTGTTCAATTCTTGACACGCCCGGTCCCACCATGTGCGGGAAACGGTTTTGACTTAGATTGTAATTATTCTGCGAGAAGGTGTTGTACAGTATCCATGTGCCGATCGTCACGTTCAAACATGTCAACCCTGACTAGGGAAGCTATATAGTGATCCCAGGATCAAAAGAGCATTTCAGAGTGGAGGCTGAAGTCCATATGGTGCACCCACTGTTCAAGCAGGCGCTCCTTGGACAAAAGACCAGTTACGTATAACTGAAAGCTCCATTTGCCCTTCACAAACTGAAGAGTCCAGAGCATGATTGTCATTGGTATTCAACCAAGGTGGTTATATGAAACCATCAAGTGCTTGATTCTTCAATTCTAATGTAAGGGTGGTTATATTTTCACATATGCATGAACAGAAGAAACCAATGTTCATACCAAAGGAGCACCAAAGATGTTGGATGTCTCCACCTCCCAAAGGGAATAGAAACAAGTGTGGCACAGAGGCCTCCCTCTTGGAGAGATGGATGAGATTGTGTTCTGAAGGAGGTTAACAACTTACAGGATAACTACGCTGAAGTAGCCACAGAGCTTTGGCAGCAGCAGAAATGAAGGCAATGGCCGTGAGTGAAGGTGACAATAGTAGCTCTATGAGACCATTCACCCAACTAGAAAACTACTTGGTCGATTGATGATCGATCAATCAATTTCATAGCTTGTGACTGCCTGGTCCTTGAGACAATGTTCTGCAAGCTCTTTCCCTCTTTGCCCTACAGAGGTACTGCCAATATTTTCTGTGAACACTCCCTCTGGACATTTGCTTTCAGTATTTGCTGTTGATCAGGTCCCTTCCAGACTAGCGACCGGACAAAACACTCAAAAACAACGTTTGTCCACCGTTTCGGCCACCTCATAGATGCCATGTCATCAAAAGTTGCGGGGAGTTGCAGGAACCCAGCGGACAAGCTTCACAGTGTTTTCACACCAAGTAAGGGGTCCACTATATCTTGTCAAACTGTCTGGTTTTTTTTCAAGGTTTCTTGTGGAGAGTATCGCACACAGCCATGGAGCCTTCGGGAAGTGATCTCCTTGCAACACTTGCTCTTCAGTTTTCCATGTTCATTATTTTAGAGGCTATGTCGAATAGACATTCTCTAGCAATAAACAACCATCTACAAACTGTATTGACCATCCTTCACAGTTTGATATTGCATTGTCTCTTCCTGCAAAAAGAAATCTTCTGATTCTGGCTTTACGCTGCTCTGGCAAAGGTAGAAAGAAGCGCGAAGAGAGCCACCGACAGGCTTCGTTAGGTTTTGTCCAGTGGAGAAGATTTGGGGCCTGCTACTACCTGGCCCCAAATTTGCTTTGCTTTTTCAGCTGAGGTGGCAAAATTGGAGCGATGACCAGTACATTCCAGACTCTCCTCTTCAGTGGACAAAGCCAAGTCTGAAAGCGTGTAGCGGACAAAATCCGGTTTTTAACCAATCAGAGTGCTAAGTTCGTTTTGTCCGGTCACTAGTCTGGAACGGCCAGTATCCAAAACCACCATGAATTTTCACGCGATAGAAAACTTCGCTTCGTTGGATTTTGAAGTGCCCCATAGTACAGTACAAATTCTGGGAAGGTTCTTCCAACCATCCATCCCTGCTATGCTGCCAACAGACAGGGAAAGAAAAAGTGAGAAGGTTGAGTGTCAGAGCTTCTTGAGACAGATGAGGGGTTGGGAAAATTGAAGCCAAAAGAAACAAAAACTGCCAGATCTTGACCATCTTTACATGAAAAGGCACCACTAGAGAAATTTCAATGGCTGTTAACTTATCACCAGTCCAGCATGCAAGGCTTGCACGGGAGTCAAAGAGACCAACATTCCATCAAATCCACGCCCTTCTTGAAGCTAACATGTCCATTTTCTGATGAATTCAGGGCAGTAAATGGAAAGCATTCCCCTTTCCAACTTGGGTGGATCTTTGATGCTTGACAAAGGGCTGGGCCACTACCCTGGCCATGTCAGCACTATGTCGAATTGACGCAGTCAATACAACATTAACCTCGGCCATCAGCAGCCTAGACAGTAACCGTCACTGGCAACAGCTTGATTACAGTCCCTGGCTGGTTGGGGGCAGGAATTACTGGAAAATATTGGCGATCTATCTGTGTCAAGAGCCTCAGTTGCCACCAGGCATTAGCATTCATGGGCAGGGTGACAGACCATGTAATTCTGGTTGCTCCTATGATTCCGTGATGGTTACATAGCCTGCTCCTCACCTTTGTGTCTCAGATAATGCCAGCCAGCTTACTTCCTCTGCTTCTTCCTTGAATAGTACCTCCCTCCAGACAAAACAATGTTGTTTCCCTTCGAGGATCCAAAACAGCTGTATGCTTGCTCTGAAGGGATCCCCCCAGTGTGCACTGCCTAACCATATTGCCATGGGAGTGCTGCTGGTTAACTTCACACATTTGTGAGGCTCTGACCATTCTCTACTCGAGCATCCTTCAACTATGCAAAACAAGAAGACATCGTTTGCCTGTAACATCCCAGAGGTGTTGAGTGATCCAATTTTCATATTTAACATTGGCCAGTCAGATACAAAATTATCTGATTTGGCATAGAGTAGAATCCCTCTGTCCAACATCAGTAATTTCAGTCATATACTACAAGAACTAAATGGCATGGAGTAGGAGCTAAACACCCTTGGACTGAAATTCCAAACTTCTTGCTGTTAGAAGGATCTGTACAAATCACAATTTCACAAGCTGCGGCAGAAGTAGGGCCATGCACTAGATAGCAGGACCTTTTGCGGCACAACACAATCACAATGGGGAGAGGGATATGTTACTGTACTCTCCCACCCAATACCTCCACACATTACTCCATGTGCCAATCATATCTAGGACCAGCAAAGGACATCCTGTCTCTATGTGGAATTTTATCCTGAGTTGTTGATGCCTTTTGTGGAGAGCATGCTTTACAAATAAAGTATTCGCCAAAATGACCCGACTGGAATCACTCCCAGTCTCGCTTCACTTGTGGGCCTAAGAATGTTATATGCTCACTAACCATCTTCTTGAGCAAGTTTGTTGATCAAAGCTGCAAAAAGCTCATCCCTCTTCTCTGCGCGCGCTTCTTCTCTTGCCCGTCTCTGTTCTTCACGCTCCCGCCAAGCATGTTCTCTGACAATGCGCTCCTGTTCAAGATTTTCCATGGCATCTCTCCACTCCTGTTCTCGCATTCGCCGATCTTGCTCCCTCCTCTCCACGGAGTCGCGCCATTGCTCCTCCACTCTTTGTTGCTGCAGGAAAAAGTCCTCTAAAACTTCCTGCATGCTGTTGGCTCGATACTTATCTGCAGTCACCCTCTGCCTTTCCTTGTCAGGTTTGCGTTTTTTGCGACGAACAAGACGTTCGTCTTCACTGTCGTCCTCATCGTTGTCTTCATCATCAGTGTCCTCATCCGAAAACTTTTGCTTCCCACGTTTTGCTTTCTTCTTTGGCCTCGATCCTGCCTCCGACTCCAGCAAAAGCCTATCCATATTCTTGGCGCGCTCTTTAAATATTGCATCAAGCTCCTCGAAGAAAGGGCATTGCCGACCGTTGTCAGGCTCAGTAGTCTCCTTCCCCTGCGTACATGGGCACCAGCAAACACCCAAATTCACAAACGGACTCCAAACACAACGAAAGCATAATCATCACCTATCAGTGCTGCAGCTAAGCGAAGAGGAGCAGGACCTTGTATCGGTTGACCAGGTTCTTCCATTTACATTTACACTGGTCAGCACTTCTTCGGAAGCCCTTCTCCTTCATTTTCCCGGCAATGAGTTCCCACAGAGTCTTATTGCGTTTGGTCTGAGTGAAGTCCTTCTCAAGCTCTGCCCGGACAGCAATAAACTCCTTAGTCTCATGATAGCCCCACTGTGGAATGCGATCTTCTTTTCTGCGGCTCTCCGTGGTCAGTGACCCCATCTCCGCCATGTCCGTTCCATCTGGAGAAGGTTGCAGGGGGAATGCTGTCATCACGGCCAGATTTTCCTCCATCAGGCCGGGTGGTCTCCTTGCATACGCCAGAGCGCCCTATTTCCAGTTCAGTGGAAATCTTCCTCTCTAGGTCTGTTTCTTACTAGCAGGATTCTTTCCGATCTCTCTCTCTCCCTCTCGCAATTACCTCCACCATGATTGTTTGCTTCACAGAAGCTTGACTGAGACATTGGTGGACGAAAACTGAGCAGCCCAGTTTATCGTCCGGTGGCATATTTTTTTGTTTGTTTGACAGCACTGCAACATCACCATCTGTCCGGCTGAACCCTTTTCTCTCTCCCTTGTACACCCTTGTGCGGTGTAAGTAACGCACAGCCATTGCATCACACACAGTTCATCTTACTCACGTAGAGATGCATCTCTTAACAGTAGGCAATGCAGACGCTGGGGTTGAAGCAATACAAGCAGCTTTTTGGAGTAGTTAAGCGAATCTCATGGTCTAATGCAATGCAAAGCTGTGACACATCAGAAAACAAGGTCTCAAGAAATGCCCAGCTAACATTCATATGATTCCTGTGTATGCAAGTGGTGGAAGGTTAACTGTTCCGTGTTACACATTGGTCTGCCACCCCTAGGGTAGCAATGAAAGCCTCAAGAATGCATAAATGAGGACATTAGCTTGCTCTGCACAACTCATAATCTTGTAATGTGGACATTTGCCTTTATCATTAATCTTCAATGGCAGGCTCTACTCATGTACTCACAAAATGGTTTCCAGCAGCCACTTCACTATCTAGGTTGAAGGATTCAAGTCCATCAGCCTCCATATCAACGAAGTGCAAAGTCTTCAGAAGCAACTGGGTGCTTGCCTGACTGAGCAGCTGCTGCTCTCACATACTCAATTTCCAGCACAGAGTCCCCCAAGTCCCCTTAGATCCATAACCAGGAAGTGGAGCTCTCTGCAGCTCTATTGAGAAAGCTATCAAGTACACATTTAGGCTGCTGCCCTCCCCACAATGCTGGAGCTACAAACAGATCAAGTTTCTAAGGTGAGTCGCATTCAAGGATGAAAGGCACCCTGAACATGGCCTTCCTCACTTCAGAGGAGGCTCATTGACACCCAACCAGGCTGGTATTTTCTTTTTGATGATGTCTGTAGAGGAGCAACTGCATGTTTCTCAGACCATAATCCTCCAATAAGGGACTTTCTGGTGCAAAGATACCAAATATTCGAAATCTCAATCCTGCTCCTTACAGCGAGGGCATTCACAAACAAAACCATAGGCATCCTCCAGCACACTACGCCGCACGTCCCATGGCATGCTTGCATCTATGTAGGTAATCCGGAGCTCTTCACCTACAATACAGCCAACTGGCCTTTTTGTAAGACCTATCAAGAAACTTGCCCACAGATATGTCACTACTTGCAATGTGGGTAAAGAGCAAACAATACCACGAGTTGGAAGACTGGGCTTTTCATGCTTGTATTAACGGCTTAGTATATCTTGCAGCGTTTGTTCGCTCGGTAATAGACATTCCAATTGGTCACCCTCATGTAGGATCAGGGACCTTACATCACAGGGTTGGATGTTTCCATTCCAATGAAATGAGACCCTTCCAATATAATGCGAGAAAACACCTAAATGTTAGTGCAGCAAACACAGTTACTTTCAAACCAATGAGAGAGTCCACAACCTTTTTTGCCCGTTGGACTTTTTGAGGATCAAAGGATGTGTAACTGAGTTGTTCCTCTTTACAAGAGGTGTACCGTACCTGCCATGATGCTTCGACGAGCCACCAAGTTTGCAGTCACATTGTTGGGCCACACAATGTTTACATTTGGGTCTGTCAGTCAACACACCACCAGTCACATATTATGCAATAACCCAAACGCTTTGACAAGTACCCCACTGGACAGCGACAAGCTGACACGTCAGTCTCATGGTTTGTTTCCACTCTAAGAGTCACCATTATGCCATCAAGAGTTTTTTTGACTGATTGTATTCAATTGCAGTAAAGATATGGTCAACTGTAACCCTTGCTGCCTCTGAGAATGGATATTGCAAGAGTCATACATCTGACATTTCAAATGAGTGATGTGGTGCAGCAGTTAACTGCACAGCAGAAACACAAGTCTTTTAAGACCCAGTGACCTTAGCCAGTCAGAGAGAGAGAGAGAGAAGGATGACACTGGTGAAGCCAGTATAACTAGGACCATAGCAAGGCATGCAAATAACCTACTGAAGATAATTTGTAGGCCTGCAGCCACCACCGAAAGCCCAGCTCTCTCAGGGTGATAAAGATGGTTTTGGCAAGGAAAGAAAAGTATACCACAGTCATGGTTGTACATGGAAGGCAGCACATAGATGGCTGTACCCACTATGCCTTCACCTGCGACAGATGCTGCTGCTGCTGCCAGCAGATCTCTGCTGTCCTGCTCATGTATCCTCTCAACTCGGAAAGCATTTAAGTGTAGCCGCGAAATTACCCCCGCATACCATTCATCTGTCAAAACTTAGGATTTGTCAAAGAACAGAACATTCATTTGAAGAAAGAAGACAAAGTAACAAACACAACAGCCATGCCGCTATCGTCAGAGAGGTATGACAAAAAGCACACTGATCTCAGTGAGATCGGAGTCTGGCACTCCTGCTGGAATGCCTAGCCTACTGACAGTGCATCGTGTATCAATAACAAACCTTTTAAATCCTTAAGAGAAGGGAAGTAACTTTTTAGAAAAAATTGAGTACATGAAAGAGGATACAATCCAAGCTCTGTGGTTGTGCAGATTTCGATTGCAGGGCTTTCAATAAGATCTGCCTCTCATTCCTCCACTGTGATTTTTCAGAGAAAATGAACATTGATCAGAAATTTACCTGAGTTTCAGACTTGGTGAAACTGAACTGAAACACCTACATACAACCATAATTATCAGGACACCCATGGGATTCTACACGTATTTATCACAAAAATTACAAAGGAAAGCAGTACTTACTATTGCAGGAATACCCAGAGGGAGTCTAACATAGCTGAGAATGTCCAGCACATGTGGTGAAGCTGCTGCTGATGCCACCATACATGCAAGGCGCTTTGCTACCAAAGGGAATCGAAGGCAATGTGCCCTGTCACAAGTCAGCAAGACACCAGCTAGCCACAATTATTTATAACCACAGAAACTCCTATTTCCAACTCGCAGACTATCAAGCAAACTGCAGGTTCCATTTGCAACGTGAGAGGAGAATATACAACAGCACCAGCAGTCTGATCCCCTTCTCTTACTTGCCTATGGCCAACCCGGCACTAATAGGACTGGGCACAATACAATTGTGCTGTACAGTATTGCCAATAGAGTCTTTACCATCCGATATTCACTTGCTAGACAATGATTTTGTCCAATGAGAATTATGACATTCTTTGAGATTGATAAGCAATTAAACAACTAAGAGATATTACATATGAATTATCAACCAAATATCACAGCAGCACCTAGCAAGAAAACCAATCACCTCCTTGTTGCAGCTTCTCAGAATATTAATTTACAAAACGATCATATAGGAATTCTTTCAACCTCTGCTCTAGTTCATACCTGCAGTGCATGTGCAGATCCGACCAATCAGCTTGTTTCTCAAGGCTGTAAAACACCTGCACCTCTATACAATTTGCACGTAACAAATATTAATGGCCATAACAGAGATCCTCTTGAGCATGCATAGCAAGCTCATACAGCAATGGAGAACTTCACACACTTTGTTTCAATAGTTCAATGCACCACTGAAGCGCTTCTCGGAATCAAACCACTGTGTACCTGGGTAGGTTTGAACTATTCAAAAAACGCATAAAATCTGCACATTCCTTAAAAGAATGGGTTCTTACTCATCCACATGCTTACAGACCTCTGCCGAATCCTCACAGCTCTTGCTGCAGAAAATGGCTGAGCATCTATCCACATTTTCATCCTCTGTACTTCCATGTGATGGTTTCTTATGAACGTCTGCATGCCTTTCTGTGAAGAGACCAGTCATATCAATTGGTCTTTGGATCCCTCTCAAACAGAAGTAACAGGCCTGCATCCAAAGACTTGAGCCTTTCAGCATAAACCAAACACAGATGTAGAACCTGCATGCTACAAGAGATGTTTCTTTTGTGCACAAGTGAGAAAAGTGGAAAGGGATGAAAGAGTAAGTAGAACCTTGTGCAGAGAGGTCAGAGAGGGATGGGCCACTATGGGGTCCGCAGTATGAATGACCTCACCGTCTGCAATATCTCTTGTGGCAAACACACCACGACCTGCACCTTGCGTATATCCAACTCGAATTCGTACAGCTGCCAATGCCAAACATTCATCAACATCACTGGAGAAATTTCCAATAGTTACATCTCTATCCTTTGACAACACAGGCATCCCTATAAATGCCAAAAGATCATGAAAAAGAAAAGTTCTGTGCTGTATTGTCTTCAGAACATGCTGGCTATTCCCACAGGACACAGTTACCTCTGATAGACCATGCTGTGCATGCCATTGTCAAGTTGCTTCAGTAAATAAGTCTTTTCCCATGCTCCAAAGTCTCTCTCTTCTTGTAGTGAGGATCCAAGAACTCAGACTTTAGCAATAACTTTCTACAGCCCAAAACCCATAAAAGGTATTGCAAGTGCTGTCAACAGCATCACGAAACCTTGAACTGTGAATCAGCGTAAACCCCAGCACTCGTTATAATGCATTTTCATCTATAACTTTATAGAGTTGGATCTAAGCTGCGATTCTGATCATCATCGTTACTTTCCCAGAAGGATGCCACGTAGCAGCAGCTCTTCTATTAACCAATTGTCGATGTGTTTCATTAACAGTGAAATCATGTGGTTTACTACAGGTAAGCCTCTCCTCGCTGCTTCATCGACTCTGCAACTTGTCAGGGATGGTTTGAAGCTTCTCGCTGTCATACGAGATAGGAGAGGTGGATCGACATCATAATACATCAACTTCCGGCTCAGCCCATTGCAATACAATACCTTTGAAAGCTGAGAAGGACGCACAATACATCCAAATTAGGCATTTACACTCTTTGAGAGATGCCCCTCATCAATGACCCTTTTACCACCGTTGCATTTCCACAGCGCTGCAAGAAACCATACTAGCCTGCTACCTTCGCCAATCTCATGGGCTTGCTCCACACTCCGTTCAGAAGGGCAATGCGGGGCATGGTCAGGCCTATACAGAAGAAACATGGTGTACAGACGCATCCCCAACCTCAGTTCCTTTAATGTGCTCTCCATCCTCACGAACACTACCGAAACGGACGCAAGGGCCACACAAAAGATGGGAAACGAACCCTGCAGGGTAGAGTGAAAGCGTAATCCTCGGCCCAACGCATGAGCAGCTGCCATGGCCTCCCTCCCCTTCCCTAAACTCTTCAGCTGCCCAACAGGCGCGCTACATTCCTTCTACCTGCCGCAACACTGCAGAATCTCCTCATCATTGTCGGTACAGAGATCTCTCATCATTCTACTGAAAACTTGCCCATCACATCTCTCGCTGCCAGCGACATGCTCATCCGAGATTCCAGAATCCGGATTCTGGGTCCCCTTGCCAACACCCACGTCCATATCCCTATGGATTTCATAACCCAACAAAGCGTCCTACCCTTCGAAGAAAGTTTGAACCTTTGCGCGGGTGTACTTACAGCCAACCCAAAATCTCATTCCATCTCGATTCTCTCCCTACAAATTGTTTTACTCGAGAAGTGAAGAAGCAAAAGATTTGCAAGCGTGGCAGTGAAAGGCATGCACGCAATTCATTCCTGATTTATAAATAGTGCGAGAAGAATGCAAGCAACGTAGACAGCCCTGTGTGCGATTGCCACGTTGGAAAGCGCGGGCACTGCAGTCAACAGCAGCGAGATAGGCTACAGTGCAGAGGCTGGCCGCTGCACCTTCCTAGTGTCCTCCCATTGTCATCTTGCAGGCTGCTCTACAGGAATTCTGTAGTCCGTGGGAGGAGAGCTCCACGGAGGTCTTGACACTCGCAATCCCTCGCCACTTGGTTGAGGAGAGGGGAGAATCATGGCTCTACTGTCAGTAGGATGAGAGTGGTGTTGGTCGTGGACTAGGTTGTCTTGTGCATTGGCCGGGACATACCTTTGTCAGATGCTAGGGTGCCCAGTTACAGGTAGCGGGCGGGTGGAGTCTGCGATTATCCCTCGCCTTGCGCTGCTGTGGAGGAAAGCTAAATTTGATAATGGCGATGCAGTCTGAGGCAGTGGTGTCTTCAAGGGAAGCAATGCAAGCAGATCCGGTGCGGGGAGTGGTGATCATATCTGTGCCTCGTTCGGATAGTGCGTTTCAAGGGAAAAGCGTTTGTGCTGCTTTCACGTTTGGGGAGCAGCAGCAGCAGCAGCAGCAGACCCCTCTTCCACCCCTGCAGATAAACCCTTCACCGCGACGTAGGCAGCGCAGAAAGAAATTTACTTTCCTTTTTGTGACTATCGCTGCGGCAGTCTTACTGTGGCTCAAGGCTCCCCTGTTATTGAAATCAGAGCTGCAAGATGACCGAGAGGAGCGTGTGCATGTGTATACTCTGTACCCCAAGATCACGGCGGTCCCCATCAAGATGGCCCAAATGCGGCGCCCACTTTCGGAGCGTGACCTGATGAGGCGCAGCAGGGTGTCGTCTTCTAATAGCACCACCATTTCCCCCATTCGTGGCAACGTCTATCCCGATGGGTTAGATCCTTAAAGCCCAAACATGTCTACTCAATTCTATGAATGACACCACATGGTTTAGGAGAGAGGGGAGGGATCACTGAACATGTACCAAAAAAGCAGTTGAGCAACATGGCAGCATGGACTCTAACAATTCGCATAGAAAGAGCACTTCGTCTACTTTTAAGAATGAAGCTCTGCACTCTACTCTTGAACAATCTGACATGATCAGCCTCATATCATCACAATGGCCAGTATTAGTGAATCACACTCACCGCAAAACACACACTGGCAGCAATAAATTGAAGAGCCAGGATGTTGCCAATTGTTTTAATTCCTTGGGTGTGGTTGGTTGGAATCTGTCTTACAGCAGATCCTTGTTCCAGCTTTATAAAGTTACTGTGTAGAATTTGCGAGGGAGATGGATTTTGCATTGATGAAGCTCCACTACTTACTTGAGAAGCAGACAGTTACCCAGTCCCTTCAATGCCATAGATATCCATCCAGCCACATTGTACACCATGCCTATTGGAGTCCATGCATCTGGAGTTCACCAAGAAAATAGTGAATGAGCCTGATGTGATATCGGTTCTTTAGATGGAAGGTCCCATTGCAGATCAGGCCCCACCAATACAAATATATTTGAGCCTTGACCTTGGAGGATACCCTCCCTGTCTCTTCAAAATCAACAAGGTGATCGCCGTAACATGTCACGAGTGGACTGTCACGGGCCTTCATCTAGTTGCAGCTGAACTGGACTGGGATATGATTCATCACTACATCTTTGAGGGGCTATCAAGTGGTTGCATTTTCCTGAGTTACAGTCCCCAAGATCCTTGATGCACAGAACTCATGCTCTGATGCGCTTCACATTTTCTTTGGAGGTTGCTGGTGAAATATTTAGTGGGATTCATAGCCCCCCTTGCACTTGCAGTTGCCATTCCAATGTGCTTGTTCAAACATATGTATTGTAGGTAGACCTGATGAAGAGGTTTTGCATGCATACAGGCTGTACTACATGTCGCTGCTGGTGGGTAACCCTGCCAAGGTCTACTTTTTGGATGTGGATACTGGCAGTGACCTCACCTGGCTGCAATGTGATGCACCCTGCCGTTATTGTGCGCCTGTGAGTCCTCCCCTTGCCTGCCTCTCTGATACTAGCTTCTGGACAAGTTCAACAGCATGAGATGTCTGAAGTCTGAATCTGTGGAATTTGTAACAGCAGTTAGGCAGTATTGGGTCTAAGTACTTTGTTGGCCAAAACCCTAAGTAATAGGTTGTCTGTCACTTGCAATCATTTCTTGTATAATGATTCTCTTGGGGCCATGGAGGACTTCAGCTGACCACTAGTATTCAGCAGTTTTTCTCTTTTCTTCCCCGTAATTTTAATCTCTTTCTTGTCATTTGTCTCTGTCACATGCAGGGACCACATGGGCTCTACAATCCCAGGAAAGCAGAGTTAGTTGACTGCCGTTCACCTGTATGTTCCCGTGTTCAAAGTGGAAGCAGCTATGCATGCAATGGGGGGGGGAACCAGTGTGACTATGAAATCGAGTATGCTGATGGCAGCTCCACGATGGGTGTTCTTATGGCCGACTCCATCACTTTGCAGCTTACTAATGGCTCTTTGACACAAGCAAAGGCCATAATTGGGTATGAAAGTTACTCTTATGAAAGTTGTTGTACATCAACTGAAACCTCCAGGTCTTGTGGTGAACGAAGCTTCATCTTTGAAGGCCTGGATCGTTCACTTCTCATAGGATAGGATGGTCATAAACCATGAAATATGTTGAAGTTTTGGTCCCTTTTACTTCCCCTGCCATCCAAGAGACGATCTCTCTAACACCCACATTATTGAAGTGACAATTGCTAGATGATGTGTACGGCTGGCAAATTACTGGCCTGATCTGCCAGAAAGTCAAGTTGGACGGAAAGGCAGGCCAGGTCTTGACAATAGGCAGGTGTGTGCAGATGTGGATATGACCAGCAGGGGAGATTAGCACGCCTGCCAGCAAGCACAGATGGAGTACTGGGCCTGAGCAGCTCCAAGGTTGCGCTCCCCTCGCAGCTTGCTGAGCAGGGCATAGTAGCTAATGTGGTAGGTCACTGCTTGGCTGGAGGGAGCAACGAAGGTGGTTATCTATTTTTTGGAGACCAGCTTGTTCCATCGTGGGGCATGACTTGGACTCCCATGCGTCGAAGGCCTGCAATGTAAGTGCACTAGAGTGTCTAGCATGTACCAGCTTTGTTCCTGCTGCTTGGATATTGTATCCCATTGAGGCTTCATGATACTTCTCCTAATGTTGGATGCCACGTGCATTAATGGAGAAGGCACTCTACTTTCTAAGTTTGTCCACAAAATGAAGGAGTTCACAATGGCAATCTTCATCTTAACGCATACTATTTCCAGTCTGTTCTGCAACTGCCAATTCTTAAACAGGATTTGGATGTGATGTTTTCGATGTCAGGGGGAGTTACCAGGTGGGCTTGCAGAGCATACGGTACGAAGACAACACATTCAATGTGAAGGGCAACAGCGTGGCAGAGGGTTATGCTGGGGTCATTTTTGACAGTGGGAGTACCTTCACATATTTGGAGCCACAGGCCTACGCAGCCCTTGTTTCTGCTGTGAGTTTTTGCTTGTGCCCCTCGGTTTGTTTTTTCGGGGAGAAAAGATCATCTTAACTTGTACAACACCTGAAAATGGAGACAAATGAGGCCTAGGAAATCAGAGACGGCTTGGACACTACCCTGAAAGGCAGGGAGCTGATTCCCCATGTAGGCATGCCCTCAAAATTAATACAAAAGGGGATCCCTGTATCAATTGACATGGGAATTTGCTGTGAGAGCAGATTCCATAGCACTATGCTGGGGATTATCCTGTTGGATGCTAGCCCAATGGGAGCGACGTGCAGCGTCCTTCCAAGCTGTATACAAGACCCTTTGACAAAAGAAAATCTCTGAACTAAACACCTTGCTGCACCTGCCGCATATAGAGGAGGGACAACAGGAATACGATATCTTCGAACCCGAGACTCAATAGATTCGACTCCACGTTCATAAAATCTCAAATATTCTTTCTGATTTTCAAATCCCTGATACTTCCCACAAGCACAAACCCCACTTCTGATAGGTCCGAAAATTCTTTCGCAGAACGATCCATCTTTCTCGGGTTTATGTGTTTTGTAATGTGAGGTATAAGGTTTAGTTATTTTTCCAACTATTTCTCCATTAGGTAAACCTCTTTCAGGCTGAGGTACGGTGCCAATATTAACAACCTTTACTTCTTGATTGTGTCGCTCGATTTGTTTTCGTATAATACTGTTGATTTTGTCGGGTCGAATGTTTACCATTAGCGTTCGTTAGTAATTTTCTGAGAAATAAAAAAAAAAGGAGGATGTGTGTGGAAGCAAGTATGAATTTTGGTTTCTTTTCACCCCGGAGGGTGACACCTTACATTTGGAGGTGGACACCTTCTAACAGCCATAACCAGGCTAATGTGGTGGCCCAACTGCTCACCAAAAGGCTGTTAAGGCCCCAGGTACACAGTAGGTGACCAGTTGACGTAGCGACCCGGCTGCTCTGCATTGGCTATATTGGGTGCTTATACTCCTTTGTGGAGTTGAACCCGTGACCAATTGCAAGGTGGTCATGTATTTCAACCACTGGGTTATCTACTCGATGCTTGCAGTGGCACACTGATGTCAATCCAGGCCTCCTTTCAGAGATTGCAGCAGAGGATCTCTACCAGCTTCACCCACATTTACTGGGCACCTTGGATTTCCATACACAGTGCTTGGGATCCCTCTTTGCCCTGTGTCCGACTTGGAAGACATAGTTTGTCTGAATAATTGGGAATTTTCTGTATTTATTGTTTGTTTTTGTTGCATGTGTGGGGAGCAGGTGCAGGATCAGGCTGCTAGAAATGGGTTTGTACAGGATTCAACTGATCAAACCCTACCTCTCTGTTGGGCAGGGACATCTCCCTTCCAGTAAGTATGCATGAAAGTCTAGATTTCCAAAGAATGTACTAAAGCTGTTGCGTTGCAGCGAACAGTGAGTTTTAGTTTGTTTTATTCATATATGGTGTCACGGGTTTAAGAGTTTTATGTTGAGTTTGTCTCAACTGCTCGTGGAACTCAGACGTTTACTAACGTATCTGTCAGTAAGTGCCCCTCTAAATATTGACATTGATCAAAAAACCGGGCTGGCGTGAGACAGATCGGTAGCAGATGTGAGTGGGCAGTTCAGCTCTCTGACACTTGACTTTGGAGGCAGCAATTGGCTCTCCACAAGCCAAACCATGGACCTTGACCCTGAAGGGTATCTCATTATCTCAGTAAGTTGCATTCAACCTTCCAGAATGGTGTTTGTACATCGAAAATATGAGTGTCCACAAGTTCAGAAATAAGTATTTTCAGGTGTAGCATGTACTAAGGGCACCAAGAAGGTTTGACAGGCTCACAAAAATGTATTCTCACTGGCTGTAAGACTCGATGATGTGTGTGACATGCAAGGAAGGATGCTAACAAGGTCCACTGTTAGGAGAGAACCTGCCTCAAAGGGAATATCTTGAAGTATGTGACTACGAATATCTACTAAATGTACACTTCACGGATTACAGAAAGCGTTGCCCAATTTCCGCAGGTTGTCCCACTAATAAGGGATGAATAGTAGAAATCTGAGGGAGGTGTTTGCATGTTGTAAGAGGAATGGGGTGCTGAGTATGCATGTACTATAACTGGTGCAGACAAAAGGCAACATGTGCCTTGGCATCTTGGATGCAAGTGGAGCAGGCGATGATGTTACCAATACGATTGGCGGTACAAACCCACCCCATGGGCCTCTTTTGTCTTGTGTGATTTGCCCTCTTTCAAACTTCCACTCAAATCT
The DNA here is from genome assembly GCA_030704615.1 of Takakia lepidozioides. Lineage (NCBI taxonomy): Eukaryota > Viridiplantae > Streptophyta > Takakiopsida > Takakiales > Takakiaceae > Takakia > Takakia lepidozioides. Next base: position 10,285,747 of record CM060733.1, read on the forward strand.
CATCCTGTGTCACGTTTGAAAGTTGTTAATTTTGGGTGCTTATAGTTCTGGTTTCCCACCTTATTTGTGCCATTGGGCTTGTACTATCTCTTGAGAGTGTCTGTTTCATTGTGATGGAGGTCCTTTTCAGAGAGTGTCATGCCCAGCTTAATTGCTGTGTACGTATTAACATTTGGATGGCACTCGCTTTTATATTGGGCATGTCTAGTGTGGGACGTCATTGACACTGTTTGCTGTGTGCAAAGGATTTCAATATCCTTGCTGCTGGTCAACACTTGCTATTTCTGCCCTGGTAGATTGCTTTTGGACTTCTCGAATTTGTTGCTTGGCTGATTATCGTTTAACTACATGTGGAGTGGCAGACATATCAATGCGAGGCTATTTGGTTGTATATGACAATGTTCAACAGCGCATTGGCTGGATTCGTAGGAACTGCCACAACCGGCCTACAAAGGCCTCAAATGTTTTTTCTGTATGATTGAGTTATGGCTAAATGTTTGTGTATAGCTTGCCGTGCCCCGCTCTGGTGGGACATATGAACCACACGTGCACTTCAGTTGTAGACGCTTCAAGACAAGCGGGTATCGGCAGGATGGTTTTCCAGATGGCTGGTCTGCACCTGTTATTTATATGGTTAAAATGCAAAGTTAGAGTTAGGGATGGTTCCAGTGTGTAGTCAAAGCTTCTTCCTATGCTGCCAAGGATGATCTAGCACTAGCCTTCTTTTCGCATTCATGCAAACCCATTTGAATTTAGTTGCAACCCAAAAAATTACTTTATTCTGGAAGTGACTCTTCAACAGGCTACTCATGGAGAAAAGTAATAGGACCTTGGCAATTTAGTTCTAGCCAAGCCTTCTTGCCAGGGGAGAAACCGCGAATAAGGACATGTGTGGTTGTGGAGATTACAGGCAGAGCAGAAGTGCAAAATTAAAAATAAATATACAGACTTCAGCGCCAAACAGCTTGAAAAATGGTGGGTCTTATCTTAGGTGACAGATCTTCCTCCATCGTTCTGTGTGATCCAAGACGCACGCCCACCTGACCGTCTTCCAAGCTTCTGAAACTATTCGCGATTGCCTCCCTCAGAGTCGTGGTGGAAGAACATCGGACCATGGTGATCTAGCTGGAAACCGAGCTTTGCATCCCTCCCAATTCATTGAAGCCCAACTCACCACAAAGCCAGGTTCCAGCTACCTTTATCCTCTCCAATGTCCAGGGATAATGACCTTTCCCATTTCTCCCCAAATATCTAGCACGATTCATCACGATCGCACGATCTAGCGCCTCCTATTTCTCAATGGCGGCTGGATTGAGACTCTTTACTGTTATGTCCTTCAAGTGACAAGCCACCACCATTACCATTAGCTGACCAGCCACCACCTTTACTCCACTCGCTAACGAGTTCTTCGTTTCTCCTCAAGCCCCTCTCCGCCTGGCTCTCAGTTGAACTCCTCTCTAAACCCCAGCCCCGCACACCACCAGCTCGCTTCCCTCATCGCTGAAGCAGTCTGGAAGATGGCCCCCAACTTCCACAGCAGGAGTCAGCGCGGTAACCCGAGAAATCGTCTTACTTGCAACACTACTTGCTGTTCAAAGTGGGTCTCAGTGACTGGCCCATATTCAGAACCCTGTGGAGGATATAAACGGGGTGAGCTGCAAGGGAGTGGAGGGTGGGCTTATGGGTGATTACGTATATTTGGAGGAGTACGTTACACCCAAGTATAACCTACTCCCCAAAATATCAGGTACTTACCAGATAAGCGTACTCAAACTACAAAGGAAAAAATGGTGAGGTTCTTTACGTGAACTTTCAGATCATCATCTTCCTGTTTGTTTGATTGAACGGGTTCAGTGGATGCTCCCAGGCTTGCTACTCGAATTCTCAGACTTTGTGGTTTCGGTTGCGGAATCAATGTGAGAGCACCAGTATCACAACAGTATCGCAAATACTGAAACAGGGCTCAATTGCAATTTGCAAGGGAAAGCAGAATACAACCGCGGCTCCCGAGACCGTCCGTCAGCTTTATAACTTCTCAGGTACAATTAAGCACTTCGTTTTGATTTGAATTAGGTTCCCTGAATTGAATTGCAATGTGTTTTCGTAGCGCATGTCGTCTTGCCAAAGCTCTTCTTGAAAGAATTGCAAAACTTCCATCGGTGTCTTTGATTGTAACGATGACTCCCAGCTCGTCACAGTGCTGCAAAGTATGCAAGGGGTCCCTGAGGGCTTGTTCATTTCATTCATGTGGACCTTGACCCGTGTAGGCGGTCATAAGATTCTACACCCTATGGAAGAAGAGCCTCAAGTGGGGTCGATGGACTTAAGCGCAGCCTTGTGGAGCGAGCTCCCCTCGGAAATCCTGGACGATGTACTGTCATTTCTGCCTGTGCAGGACTTGTGCAGATATCGCACCGTGTGCAAGAGATGGGATCAGCTTGTGTGCAACCCCAAATTTGGGGCTGTTTGTACTGGAAATGCTTCGAAGCGAGATGCATCTTTGATTGCAATGCGGTACAAGTACCTTCTCGAGAGGGCATCTGGATCTCGTACGGCATTCGGATGGTGCTTATTTGACCTGAACGCATGGCGTTGGTATATGGTGGAGGAAGCTCCAGAAATTCCACGCGATTATTATCATGTTGGAGTAGATCTCGGGGAAGTCATGGACGGGGGTCTGTTTTGCAAAGTTTGGACAATAGACCTTGATGGATATGGAATTGTTGTGTACAACCCCATGGCAAAGACGTGGAGAAATCTGCCAATTGTACCGGAGCATTTGACCTCTCAATCCCCACCACTGTTGACGATGGTCGTTGACAGCATTTCTCAGAGCTTCAAGGTTTTTGTAATATATCACATTTGTCATGCAAAGGCTTTGGATGACCCTAGTACGAGTCTGGAAGAGCCCTGCATGCGAGTTTATGATTCGGCTACCAACGTTTGGAGGAGCTTCAGCACTCCATCCTGCGTCCCAGCTTCTGGGGTTGGTCCGGCGAGCAGTGTCATGTTTCAAGGTCTTCTCTACGTTTATCTACCTTCGTTCGGAGAAGAGGATCCACTGTGGAGATACAACCTAGTGGAGGATGAGTGGGAGAATCTACCTGTGGTCATCCCAGATTACCTCCACGATCCCGAGCTCATCGCGAGCGCCAATCGGTTGTTTCTGGTGGCATTTCGTTATGGGAATGATGATGAGATACCTTGGCTGTTGGAGGCGAGTGAACTTAAATTCCCTGATCTGACTCGGGAAATGCTGTTGGAAATGTCAGCAGCAGACTTTGTGAGAGAGACTGATCTCAAAACGGGGATTGACAAGCCATTACTCGGTGAACCCAATTTAAAGGTGGTTGGCTTTGGCCCCTCTCTCTTGTTCATGTCCCAGTCGACTGAAATGTCGGCGGTCTTTCACTTGGCAACGCGTTCGTGGGGTCATGGTTTGCCTCCGATCGGATTCCCAGAACCGCGTCGATATTGCGGGTGGGTTGGGAAGCACATGAATGTCATCCTGCCTTGTACTGCGCTCTGGTAGGAGGATGCATGTGAAGATGTTGATTACACATTCAGATAGAGCTCTGAAGCGTTGATTTCTGGCGCGATATTATGCAGGTCAGAGTATGGACACCGGCACAATTAATTCTGTGCTAAATTTTGCTGCTGTAGAAGCCTTGTGTGAATACTGTAAGCCTCCGTTATAGAGTTGGGTGTTGAGGTGTTGAGTCTAGGGGGAAGCACACTGTACAGGAACACTTTGCAAGTTTTGGACGTCTCTCATCTGCCTGCCGATGGAGACAATAGCTTGCTGGTGAGGCAGACCATGAATGCAAGGTCTCAGTCAATTTTTTATCAGACAGATTTTGTTCTTTCTGTAGTGTAGTAAGATTCCATAATTGATTTACAAAACAGAAATTAGGAGCACAAGGTACATGCAGGGAAATGCATGTGGCTCGCCTCCCATCCTCCCCCGAGCTTTTTATTTTTATTTGCATGTTCTGTTTCAAATTGGATGGTTTGCTCTGTGGAAAATGTCTGCACACATCTGGAGGTTTATGTATTTGCTTGAGCTTGGATTGAGCCAAGCAATGGTGGATCAGGGGAAGAGAGTGCAACATTCTATGAAGTGGAAAGAAAAGGTCTTATCTTGTTATTGTATGACAGATTGGCACCCTGCCGGAAATGAGGAGAAAAAGTTGTTATCATCTCTGCTAATTGCCCTTTGCTTTGTGGATTGTGGCACATCATCAATGTAATTGTGGTGATAGATTGCTAGTAGAAAAAGAGAGGTGGGAAATCCTGGGTTTATAAGGATAAATGAATAATCAGCCTACATCGAGGTTATATGATTGGGCATTCTAATAATGGTGTAGCTGGGTGTAACCTGATACACTGATGCATGTTGGCTCACCAACAGGAGACAAATTTCTATATGCAAAGAGGTTAAATTTTGCCAGTAAGAGCTCCTTGTAAGAAGTTTTAAGGACCATCTGGTTTACTCCATGATTTTCCCCATTTACAATCTGGCATGATAAACCCATAAAATGGAAAAAAAAAATTGATAACCGAAAGCATAGAACAATTAATGAACTTGTCTGACATTAATGTTAATGCGCGACTGGTTGATGTAGCTTAGAAATGGATCAAGCCAACTCCCTTCTGCTATTGCTCCAAAATCTGGCACCTCTGCTTCAGCCTCCTCTACAAAAATGCGTGGTACACCTGCACAGCAGGTGACCCTGGCATTAATGAAAACATCCTTAAAGGAAGGTCATATAGGAGCTGCACTTGCAGACAAGTGGTAGTTGTTACAGATACTAATAGATAACGCTGCAGGCAACATTACTATTAAACAAAGGCCGCCATCTCCACACCAAGATGTGGGGGCTCCATGCTGTGATATAGAGTGTTCAGCTGCTAGAATATGGCAGCAATGCGTTAGACTCAACTGTACTATGTACTGGCAAACAGGGACTGAGACACCACGGAGCCATCAAAGTCTGCAACCGTACCCAAAGGGAACTTCAACAGATGGGGACAAGATTTGCAACCCGAAACTGATATGAACTAGGTGTCCCCACTGGGTACCTTGCTTCAGAACTGTATACTTTTACAGCTATCAGAAACATACAAGAGCCTAGAGGTAAGACAGTGCAGACATTGAAGGAGCGGCAAAAGGTCAAAGCATACCATGAAAGCAGTGCCGGGCTGGACCTGCCATGAGCACCACATCTCCACTCCGAAGGTACATGGCAGTTGGAGGCTGGTCTCGACTAGGGCCTCCTAACAGAAACACAGCCTTGCACCCCAGACTGCCATCCACCACGACAGGTTTGGAAGGGAAAACCAATCCACAAGGGTGCAAGTTCAGGTCAGTAGGTACCTTTAAACCTTTGGAGCACCCTAGGAAGTAGATGCATATCAATGTTGATTATACAAAGTTGTACATCAGGCCTAGGAGAAGGATCACTAAGGTAGTTCATGGCCCTCTTCCTCCAAAAGAGAAAAAAAGAAGGAAGCATGTGAAGGGTGTGTTGAACCTACTGAAACCCCTAAAACCTTAAAAAAGCAGCGAAAAAGTGAGGACAAAAGCAAACACAGCAAGAGGCCAATTATTTGACAGCCTCAACTAAAAGGCTTTAAACGGAAATCATCCATCTCTGTGAGCATCCAGTAACAAGTGATTTACCTTGTAAGTGCCATTGACTAACATCACTCCATGGATCACATTGAGTATCTTCAATATCGATAAAGTAATAAACCAATCCAGCATTGCAGGGAGAGAGAGAGAGAGAAAAACCTGATGCTAACAATTGGTTTGCTCCAGTCAGCCTCCATATCATCAACGTGGCCGCCAAGAATGTCATCTGCACACATAACCTTCCAGCTTATTTAGCTCAAAACTCTCGAGAAGAAAAGACCTTATACTTATGGACTTACCAGACTAACCAACGCTTACCAGGACCATAATAATTCACGATTGCTGCTTCTGCTTCGAACTGCCCCTCTCCCACAGCTGGTTCTGCCAGCCTGGTTGCCAACTGAGCCAGATCTTTCGGGAAATCTCTGTAAGCAAGAGACTCATCATATGCTCGCTGCCACACCCACAACACCAGTCAAGAGCCTGGGCGAAGAAAGACCTGAAAAAAAACAAGCCAGAAATGAAGGTCCCTTTTCTCCATCTTGTTCCCATTTCATTTGCTAGTCCCCAATTCTCAGAACGTGGATCCTTTCTGGGTAAAGCTGCAAGCTACAGCTGTAGGCTGCCACATTCAAAATCGTGAATACAAGGTGACCATGAAGCTGTGCCTACAGAAGTGCAATATACAATCATTGGAGCTCTTGCAAGTATTAACAACCTTTCACAGCATCCTATATTCATTTCCAAATGGCTGTATCCTCCACGGGAAGATGGAAAAAATTTCGGACTTTCAAACATACCAGTGGAGATTTTAAATGAAACTTTTGGTTCTTCTCTTCCTATGCTTTGGCTCAAGGTAGGAAATCCAGAAGACTTAATGAGCTCAATTTACAACAACACCCTAGTCTGAGAAGCACTGCGACAGATTACCTCAACGGCAAGCAGGTACCCTAGCAGAGGCCATAAAGAGAAAAACCTTAGACCAGTCAAATTGGAGCCCCAGCGTGGCCCAACGCAACTTCCTCAGCAATGTCTCAGCTGATACAGGTGTTTCCAAGGTTGTCAGTTGATCTTTGACCGTCCTTTCACAAAATTGCCATGTCTTGCCGTTCCCGTCTGATTGCGAAGTTGAACAATTAATGAGCAGATGAACATAAATGAACTCAAATAGGGCCACATCTGCATATGGGGACATAGTCAACACTTGTGCATGAGTGATAAGAAAATCCTCAACCTCACATGTACCACACATAATAAATGAAGGATCGTCATGCCTGATACATGTGAGAAAGAGTTTGAGACAGGCAACGCCACATTGTGCCCACTCCACAAAAGCATGGCCAATCTGATTTTGACAGGTTGCATTACAGTCCATAACTGGCTGGTGCTTCACAGATTATGCCAACGTTCCATGTCTTAACACAAACTGGCACGCAAACACAGGGTTGGAGTTGAACTTACAAACTGAGGTACCTCTATCCTGAATTGTGAAAGTGCATCTCTACCTGTTTGAGAGCACTGAAAAGTTGGATTTTTTAACCCTATTGCAACCCTCCTCCGCTCTATTACCTTCCTCAGGTGTTGATGAAGCCAAGTCAAAATGATCTGTAGTGCTGTCATGTCCCTCCAAATGACTCGTACATTCACATGAGACAGTTGGCTGTCTATTTTTCTGCATTCCAGCATCTGCTTTATGTCTCATATCCTTATCTTCAGACAACCTAGATGCAGGAAAAGATAATTGGTTACTGGATGCCAACTTCACAAGCACTTTCCCCATTTGAGCTGCAGACCAGAGGTCCTGAATGGGCCCATATAAAGCATTGTGATTGGTACGATTTGGAGGTTGTGGAAATGTTCTCAAACATTCGCAGAGCCAGTGGAGCTGTTGTGTCATAGAGAGTGCTTCTGGTATAAAGTAAAACCCTGCAACCAAACATGCACAATAAGTACCGCAGAAATGTCTGCACCACTACCATAGATCTGAGAGTAGAAGCATAATGCAAGTAATGGTCTGAAAAATCCAGCATCTCCGCCCATAAATACCAAACTTCCTGCAATAGTGCTGAGCTAAGGACCCCAGAGATATGCTGATCAGCATCCATAATACTTTTTTTTGTAAAAGCTGAACCATCATAAGCATAGTTAACTCCCAATTAATGCTAAGATCAGAATCACTCCCAACCAGTGTACACCTCATAGGAACAATCCAGCGCATGTCCTCGTGGCATGCCCTGCTGAGTTTCCAGGGTGAAGTCATGGGAAGGAATTTGGCTCTAACTGGCCACAACCTCATTTGTTTACAACTGTTACAAACCATAAACCCTCAGATGAACATCATCCTAGCTTCAACAAAAGCCTGACAAGATATCCTAGTTTGTCAGATCCGAACCTGAATGTTCATGGCTGTTATGTACAAAGAGGTTTTGCTTAAATGATTGATTTCATCTGGGAGAAATTGGTGCCAAGTGACCGGCAGTGTGATGAGGGAGACAGAGGTTTTCGAGTTTGTCCTGAGATGTGTCCCCTTTTGCTCACAGTAAGAAGAGAATTATGACAGGATGAGGATTTAGAGGAATCCTCGTGGTCGTGGTCCAACCTAAACCCTAAACCTATCTAAAGCTGAAGCATTCATCCAGCCTTCACGATCCAACCTTCAAGCACTTTACTTCGTAGCTTAATAAGACTTTCGTGATCTCAACCAGCTACCCCACGAGAGAGAGAGAGAGAGAAAACTGACCGGGATGTCCATTAATAGTGTAGACGGACGAATCAAATGGACCTGCCAGGCGGCAGACTCCCTGCAAAGAACTGTCGTCCTGCAAGGCTGCTGCAATCTTTCTCATGTCCAGCACCTCTGATAAGTCGGTTGCTGGTACCGTTCTCCTACCGCAAGCATCAGTAACCACAAAATCAGCGCCTTTTTGAGTGCTACATACTTCTCTTGGTCTATTCTCCAAGAAATGTATGACAAAACCAAGCTTGATTGGTGGGTCGGAGAGAGGTAACACCCGAACCAGCTATGCACAAAATCAACGACTTTGAGGTAAACCCGAACCTCCTATGCACATGAATTGCGCAATTCAATGCAGCAGAAGGTGACTTGTTTAGCGCAGATCCATCCTGAGGGATGTGGGTGAAGACAAATCACATGCCACGTTTATGTTATGAAATTGACCCTCTTCAACGAAATCTAGACTGTACAAATATAATGGAAACGACTTCAAATTTTGATAAGGGACCAAGAGATAAACTACAAACTAGAAGGTATGTACCGGGAGGAGCGGGAGTGAGAGGAGGCGTGAGTGTAGCGCTTGTAGCGCTTCTCAGCGCTACGGAAGGCGGTCCGCGCATGAGCACCCTGCTGTGCATCTTGGTAGCCCATGCCTTGCTCTAATGCTCCAGCCCTCTGTCCATGTGGATGCTTGCTCTCTCTCTCTCTCTTTCGCAGAGGCAGAATCAGAGGTGGGAGAGCGAGAGAGGAAGGAACCTCAATCCCAAAGTTCTAGCGTGGATTTGAACCGAGGACCACCATTGAAGTATATCAACCAAATGTCGAAGGCGTTGGCAGTTTGCCAATTTCTAAGAACTGCAACCATCAACTAATCATTTTCAATGACTAGTTTTAGTTAGATGTAAACACTGAATGAATTGGCAGTGTGAGGCGACATGGCCAAGATTTCATAGACTTGCTACCAGATAGATAAGAAATAGGTGAGAGGGCAGCTTGCTCTGTAATGGGTGCTTGCTGAGTATTTGAATGTCTGCAATGCACCTCAGTAGGTTAGTCGATGTGCCCACGATGCAAGGCACATGTTGTCCATGCACAGAGAGAGAGAGAGAGAGAGAGATGAGGCACATTACTGCCAGAAGCCCATAGAAACAGAAAGGTGAGTGGAATGGAGCGGGCGATCCTGACAGAGAGATCAAATATATTACATCCTTTGGCTCTCGTAACTGAAGAAGAAAAGAGATTGTCATGGAAAGACAGTTCCAAATTGGTTTTAATGTTAAACAATCAAGCTTCACACTGCTTTTTATCTGCTGGCACGTATGCACTCATTAGGGTGGTCGTCTATCCACCACTTTAACTTTTCTCTTGCTTGGCAGCAGCTAGAAGAATGAACTGTGCACACTGCATGAATGTACCCAATGCCTGCCACATTTCTTAGTATGTCCATCTCAACAAGTGAAACCAGTTATCATGCCATTGGTCGAACGCCTCGTGCTAGCTGTGCTGACTCCACAAGTTCAAGAGGCACCTGCAATAACAGAATCCAACCATTAACCATTGATCTGCCCTACAGATTTTGCACCTTACAGCCACGTTCAATAACACACCCTAGACTTTCCAACAGGAATTGCAATGAAGTCTTCCTGCCTTGCAAACATGAATGAAGAGCATCTAGAAGTCATGCAGCCACAATTGACAAGGGCATCCTCTCACGTAGAAGCCGTGGCAACTAGAGTACTGGCCAGCTGTCACCCGACCAATGTTAATCAAATGAGAACATTATAACAGAAATTCCGTACCTACTTCCTGGGACCACCTCATATTTACGGATTAAATGCAGTAAGAAAGAAATGGGATTATTGCAGGTGAAGGACCTGTTGAAGGAGAAGGTCCACCTGGTTGATCGCCAGCTTGAGCAACTGCAAAGAACCATCCAAATTGTTTCTGGGGGTACCTGATTTCTGACCCTCTGTCAAAAATAACAAGCCCTGATTGAAGAGATCTGTCCGGGCATAAGCCAAGCACTCCAACAGCTGAGCAACCATAAAAGAAGGATAACAAATCAGCTCAGTGTTGAACCGCGATCCAGGTTTGTTTGATGACAGATTAAGGAGTATACAACTAAGGTAGATAAATTAAGACCATTACCATTAGAGCAAATGGCACTACTCTCATTCCAGTTCGGTAATAATCATTCTCTGGTCAGGCTGGAGTCTCAAAAACGCCTCACGCAGCTCCATCTCTCAGGAAGACTTGGAGCCACTTCTATCCAACAGATTTAGTCTCTGTATCATTGTGAACATGCCACTAATAAGTCCTCTATTTGTCTGTGTCCCCCTGGCAGGGAAGTGGTACAAGGAGAGGTTCGTACCTGCTCCACAATTTCCTTGTCAACCTCAAGTTCTTCCACCATTCCAGGAAGATTGATCTCCAATCGCTCATATATCCTATTCAAAGTCCTGCATAGCGAAAGTAGCAACCATTGAACAGAAAATACCATTGAACTAAGCATCAGCCTGAAATTGCCAAGTTGTTGGGTGATTTAACAGCATTTTTGATACTATAAGGGGCTAATTCTAGCAAAGCCTTTCTAACCACCAGCTTGCAGAGTATGTGAAACATGGCTGTGGTTGCACTGATGTGCGCAGAAAGGAGTAAGCTTTACAAAGTCCACAAAAGGAGGAGAGCTAATGAGCTGATGAGGTATGCAAATTGACATTCTTATAAGGAGAAGTATCAGCGGCGCCATGCATACCCCTGCCAAAACAAGCTGCATTGATGGGAACGTAGAGAGTTTAATATGGCAAACCAAGAGAAAAATTCAAAATATACCTGAGGTGGGTCTCCAAATCGCCTGAGAACCCAAGGTTTGACTTCGCTTTAGTGAGAGAGGTGCGAAGAGAAGCCAGCATATCCCGTGCATCAAGGGCTGCAACAAGCGCTCCCAGAATGGGGTCCTCCTGAAGCTCACTTGCAGTCACTGCTTGCCTGCCCTACAGCAGAAATCAAATCAAACCCAAGATAAATCATAAAGCATCCAAGAGGTATGTCATTTGGTTCCATAAAGATATTTCAGCATTTCAGATATGTCCCCACTAGGTGCACGAAGACAGAGAGCAAACAATGCTTCCGGTGACCCAATAAAATATCCTTGGCCAGAATTCTGAGTATTAACACCCACCACATCCTACTCCAGGAAATCGTTTCCTTAGACGTTCGCTTTGCACTGGAAAGATTCTCATCAGTTAATTCAAGGACTGCAAGATTCTGATTCTAATTTTTCTAACCAGGGGAAATAGTGGTAGACATTCTGAGGGAGTTTTAAGTTATAGAAGATTATGTGAACGAACACAAGGTGCATCATGCAGCCAAAATAGACCTCGAAAATGACCAAAGCTCTCCAAATCGTTACAGATGATTTTTTTTTTTATTGGTCGTCCTTATACCATAGCAGACATCAGCAAAGGCCATGCCATCCCTGCAAGGACCTTCCGCCGCATGCATTCCATGCTATGAATTCTCCACAGGCAACGCTCTCCACCATTTCCTTGTCTCTCTCCGCTACTGCGTCCATCGCCTTCCGTCAAAATCTCAGAAACTTGTCGCTGTGACGACTTCCGATGGCAAATCCTACTACGGAGAGAATGCAGGACCTCGAATTTTGCACTTAGTAAGTGCCCCCTCGCATTCTCAAACCCGGTGACACTGTCTGCAGACTTGGAAACAAAGCTTGCATGGCCAGTGGGGAGATGAACTATCGAACCCCGCATTCTCCTTCTGAACCCACCAAACCAAAACGGACTAAATGGCAACACTTCGAGAGCAGACTTGCATCGGAATTGTGACACCCTCCCAACCCATCTCTCTCTCTCTCTCTCTCTCTCTCAAGGTGGCTTTGTTGTGTGTGTAACAAAGAATTGCCTTATCCCACTGCGTCTCTCTGTATCCTTCACTATGCCTAAAACTCCACTCAATGTCGTGTAAGTTTGAAAATTAGGAGACTATGTAGTTTTAGCATACAGCCGGAAATGAGTCCCTAAGTGCCACATCATCAGCAGCTGCAAATGAGTTTTTTATTTTTTATTTTTTATTTTAAAATTAGAGAAAGGGCCTCGACCCTGAAACTTTATTATGATAATTATTTGTGGGGAAAAAAATTAAAACCCCGCTGGAACGCCATACAGGCACACACACCGTAATCAGTGAGTTTGTTTTTCACTTGAGTGTCGTCGTGTTTATTTGAGTGTCTTTGCATTAAGTAAGAGAAGAGGGAAGGATGCTAGGACATAAGGACGCATCAACAATGAGTGCTGCAAGTGAAGGCTGTGAGAAGAGAGGCACGACCCAAAAAAGATAAGGCAATGAAGAAAGCTGCATTGAAAGTGTTGGAGGTTTCACGCACCGTTGGTGTTGGAGGATGTGATGTCCAGGTTGACCTCTTCCAATCGTAAGAAAAATTTGTGGAGGAAAGATGTCTGGCTGGTTTTTTTGCTGTGAAATGCAGTGGTATTATCTCACCTGCATTTTCAAATGGTGATTAAAATTCTAACTATAAGTATCATTCAAATCGACAAACTCATGAAAGTTTTCTGAAAGACTATGATCAACCGCATTTCAAGTTTTTAAGTCACAACGTCGATATGGAAGAGAAAAAAATGTACGCGTTATATGGTAGTGCAGAGCTGAAAAACTGGGTGTGTTTACCTTATCACCCCTCCAATATTTTCAAAATGGCGTTTATTTATAGACACCTTCACCAACACTTTGGAAACAGTTGACAAGTACATTTTTCGGGTTGTTTGTTATCAATGCTGATATCGACTAAGTTTTATGCATTATGTATGTTTTTGTGGAAAGGAACGAACATGCACAGGTGTCAGGCTCTATGGCGTACAATGTTAATGCCGACAGATCCCAGCATTGAAGCGGGTAAGGATATTTTTTTTCATGATGACTGCAAACGAGGTGCACAATATTTCGACGAGCCCTCATATACAAAAGAACCACTGGATTTCAATGTAGCATATGGTGATCGCTTTAGAGATGTCGTTGTTAATTAGGACTATGGAATGTAAATCCTGATGCATATGTTGAATGACGGCAATAAGAAAAATATTTCTGAGTTTTATATGAAAAATTAGCTTTCTATCGCATTTAGTATCGTCCTCAATTATGTAGTATAGCTCCTCTGCCAATTGTTTTGAAGATCGTCATGTGAATAAGTCAGCAAGCTGTGAAATACAATGTGAGAGTTGTTGAAGGAGTACCTCATTCAATACATCGAATCCATCAATATGAGGAACGTCTTCAAAACTTATCAATTTTTGGTACAAGCTCCAAGATTGCATTGTTACCCTTCAAGTTCCGATGCTTGAAGATAACTTCAAAACTGTCGGAGTGTGCAAATTTGTTCTTGCTCAAGAGCAACGTTGTCGCCTCAAATGTGCATAAAATACAAAAGATAGTCTCAACATAGGGGCAGTAATTCGTTTTCTGCTTATGGTCACTGGTTCTCACAGCAGTACACCCAAAGGATGTCGTGTCAAGTTTGGGGGTCATTTGATCATATATTTGAGCCACAAGTTGGGGACTTTGGTGATTATAGGTGTTCGGAATTTTTTCCATCAAGTATGCAAGTCCTGCCGGTTTGGTTTTTGACACATGAGAGATATTTAGGATATGACATCTCAAGGAGTCTAGTCCTTCTCAATATGGGGCTCATTGATCTTTAATTAGAGGTCGACTTATTTTACAATCTTGGTGACTCTACCTTTGGGGGTTGTAATAGCCTATTACTTATACTCTGAGAGTGAATTAGAAACTGAAATAAATATAAATTGTTCCAAACTTTTACTTACCAACTCATTGTACAAGCTCCAAGATTGTTTTGTTGTGATCCATGGGCTTGGAAGGTATCTTCGAAACTGTTCAAGTGAGCGAATTTGTTCATGCTCAATACTCAATAACAATGTTGTCGCCTCCTATGTGCATAAAAGACATATGTAAGGGACATTTTTTAACCCAACAATCATCTATTTACTCAACAATTTCTAGTAGTTGATGTGATCATATGTGAATTGTATCTGATTATGGAGTTCAGACCCACTTGAGTACTTCAACCCCTTGATATGAGGAACATCGACGCGATGGCTTACGCTCCTCAGGTGCTACGTAGGAATCATGGCTATGACTTTGGCCTCGACAATAGTCAGTCTGAACCCCAAATCCCTTCATGTACAGCAAGTGTTGCATGAATCATACTTAAAACCCTATTTTAATTAATTCTGGACTTTTGGCTTAAATCCGGACTAAACTTAATATATATTTGTATTAAATTTAATTGAAATATTAATAATATCATGGTGTAATGTGTGATTGAACTTTGTGAAATTTCAGGTGATGTCATACTTGTTTCAAAATGTGTCATAGAAGAGGTTCATTTGACATTGAAGTGCTCAATGTGAAGTAGCAGTATTGAATAATTCATAGAACGTCCACTTGGAAGTCGAATAAAGTAATATTCCATTGCAGGTCATCATGATAAACAAATGGGTCGCATCGAACATGGGCCAAACTCGTACTGTACCATACTCAATACAACTTGCTAGTAATTTTATTGATTGAATCTTCATATGAAGCACAATGTTCACATACCACGCCATTGGAATGAATCATGTTTTGGATGTGATAAGGGCAGTAAAATATTAGAATAGCATGAAACATTCGGAAGAGGTACTAGGGTAGTACAATAAGGTTTGGGGTGTAACTAGAGAGAAGTGTAAAAAGGTTTGGGTTTACAGTAAGGGTAAGGGTTTAGGGTTTGGATTTAAGGTACAAAAAGACAAACAAATATGATGGACTCAAACTCGGTAGAATGAAGAAATGGTTGAGGAATTTGATATCCATGTAATCATTCTATCATACCTTATCCAACAAAAGAAAAAATTAAAAGAGCATGAAACATTGAGAAGATGTAACATGGTAGTACAATAAGGTTTGGAGTGTAACTAGGGTAGTACACTAAAGTTATTGGTTTATGGTAAGATTAATGGTTTAGGGGTGATGGTAAAGATAGGGTTTTCGGTTTGGGTTTAAGAACACTATTGGACAAACAAATATGGAAAACTTACAGTCGCTAGAGAAGGATAAAAAATAAAATAAAAAAATAGATAAACAAATATTATGGAATAGTCATTGGGCCGGAGAAGTATTTAGATTGAGGATTCGTCCTTGGAACCTGGTATTAAGATACATATGGTTATGGTATGGATACTTCATTCCCATTTGCAAGGGAAGGGTAAGGGTTTAGACGTAACAATGACGTAGGGTTTTGTTTAGGGTTCCCGACGAGGGTTTAGGGTTTGGGTTGAAGGCAGAAATGGTGAGCATACATGCCGGAAGACTCGCACTCGCTACAACTTAGTGTTGTTAGTAAGGTAGTACTAAGCAAAATAAAAATGAAAAACCTAATATTATGGAAGTGTAGTCATTGCATCGGACAAGTATTTAAATGAAAGACTCGTCCTTGGAACCTGGTATTAAGATACATAGAAAGCAAAGATCGATAAAAAAAAGTAAGTGCATGTCAATCCAAACCAAAGGCAAAACCTTGCGCAAGGTGAAGGGCGAAGAGATTTGAATAACCATAAATAGTTATGGTTATGGTATGGATACTTCATTCCCAGTTGCAGGGGAAGGGTAAGGGTTTAGACGTAACAATGGCGTAGGGTTTTCTTTAGGGTTTTCGACGAGGGTTTAGGGCTTGGGTTGAAGGCAGAAATGGTGAGCATACATACCGGAAGACTCGCACTCGCTACAACTTAATGTGTGTTAGTATGGTACAAAATGGAAATTTGGTTACATTGAAGAGATTTGGATAACCAAAATGGTTATAATTATGGTATGGATAGTTGATTCCCATTTGCAAAGGGAAAGGAAAGGGTTCTGGGGTATTGGGTTAAGGATAAATGTTTAGGGTTTTCTAGTAAGGGTTTAGGGTAAGGGTTTAGGGTTTTTGTTTAAGTTACAAAATAGACAAACACTAAGTCTTATGGAAAACTCCAGACTTCGCTAGAACTTAGTGTTGTTAGTAGGGTACTAGTAAGCAAAATAAAAATGAAGAACCTAATATTATGGACAGGTATTTAAATGAAAGACTCGTCGTTGGAACCTGGACCTAGTATTAAGATGTAACATAGAAAGCAAACTGTAACATGCCTAAATGCATGTCAATCCAAAACAAAGAAAAAAGCTAGCGCAAATGTGAAGGGAGAAGACATTTCAATAACCATAATTGTTATGGTTATGGCTATGGTTATGGTAATATGAATAGATTTGGAAAGAAAATGGCGTTATATAACGACTATTGGGAAGCACCTGGATCTCATGGGAGAAAATGGATCTGAAGAAAACATGAGAGAGGATAAAAAGTCAGACCATCAAATAAAAACTATGAGAAATAAAAATTGCTTAAAATTTGAACAACGAAAAAGGACATGTGAAATTCCATCTTAAACCAGGGCCAAAGATGAGAAGTATGAAAATGAAACGAAATGAAAATTTGGTGCAGAAAAGTCGTAGAGCTTAGAGGGAAAATGGAGGAAAACCTCATAGAAAAAACTTGAGGACTGGCAAATTGAAGAACTGTATGTCAACAACGATTGAGTAAGGCTCCTCCTAGTGGGAGACTTCAGTGGGAGAATTTGTTATGCGAAAAGCAAGTCCAATGTTTTAGAGAAGGACTAGAAATGGGGCTATTTTCTTCCGTTGTTAAAAACCTCTTTGACAGAATTTGAAGACTC
This sequence comes from Takakia lepidozioides, assembly GCA_030704615.1. Classification (NCBI taxonomy): domain Eukaryota; kingdom Viridiplantae; phylum Streptophyta; class Takakiopsida; order Takakiales; family Takakiaceae; genus Takakia; species Takakia lepidozioides. Next base: position 10,302,917 of record CM060733.1, read on the forward strand.
CAGTGGTCGTGCCCGCCCATTTTGTTCTTGTGATCCATATGTTATGTAGGCGAAACTCCCCCACAGGGTCATCTTTGTTGACCAGGACGTACAGCAGGCCAACATCCAGCAAACCAGAAAAAAAGGACGAGAACGTCCACTGGACATTCGAGGTTCGGTGCGACATAAGAAGATAAGAAAAAGGATCCCCCAACGCAAACAAGAAGGGCCATATAGAGAAGAAAAAATTATTTCTTAAATCGAAGTACTGGAGTTGACCTCAACAATATGTCCTTGGTCTGGAACTCGCTCGCACGACTCGTTTTCTGACTGACGATTAGCCTCCTCCAAATTAGCGCGCGTCTTCACTGCTTCGGCGGCAGTAATTCTCTTAGTGCTATTCCTTGTCGTATTTTTTCGTGGAGGCATTGTCCACACAACATTGTTTACGTGGATCCATTGAGAGGGATCTGATGAGTTATACTCCCAAAGTTTGACCAACAGTCCCTGTACCTTTCCAAGTCTATTGGGTTACCACCTTTTCTCGGTCTCCACCACTCCACCTTCACCTTCTTAAAATTAGGATCCTCCCTTTCGCAGATCACGTCAAATATTGCCACCCCCATCCAGACCGGGCACGTACTTGGATCATAAGGGCGAACGAGCACAAAAAACCCTTTCTCAATATCCTTGAACGGATTCAGGGATATTCTTGGTCGCTCACACCTTGGGCCACAGTAAGGTTCCAGGATTTCATCCTCTTCTTCCACATCTGGCAATATATGTGGATGGATTCCATCTCTTTGATGATTCTTGGACCAATTTGTTTTCGGCCAGAATCCCTCAAGAAGCTGAATACGGTCGGGAGCTTCTGGAATTGGCTTATCCAGCTCGGCGAGAATGTTTCCCCAATACTGGTCATATTGTTTCATTTGACCTCTGTAATGATCGTCAAGCATCATTCATTTCGTCCAAAAATCCCTGTATTTTTTTATTACATTCTTAATGAATGACTGTTTTTCGGAGGAGTCGTCCCCGACTCCCCAGATAGGTCTCCTTGGAACAGGGATGCCTCGGCGTGAGCCTGGTCAGGTGAGCGCAACTGCGCTCACGCCACGTCACCTTGCGCCAATGCCACGTCACGGGGCTCACTCCACGTCATCACACGTGAAGGCCGCGTCACCACGCGCCCAGAAAGAAGTGGAGTGTATTCCCGCGGATTGGCACCCTTTACCGCAGAAACAAGCTGGATTGACATAATAAAAGGCATTGAATAAATGATGGATGAATGTACAGTTGGATGATAAACAGATGGATGAGTGTGAAAAATGAATGTAGATGGATGAATGAGGGATGGATAAGAGTAAAATGGATGAATGTATAATGGATGTTGAGCAATGACAAAAATTCATGACAGGAAGATGCATGACCAAAACTTTTGACAAATGCACAACGTATATGAAATGAGTGTGGAAGGTTTGTGGGGTGGATTAAAGAGTACAGAGGATGAATGTACAATGGATGTTGAACAAAGGAAAACATTCATGAATGGAGCACGCATGAATACACTGTAGATGAATGCACAATGGATATCAGAAGAGTGAGGGAGGTTTGTGAGATGGATTCATACATATTGCAATTTAAATGAAAGTTGATTCTGTGATTATTATTTGTTCTAAAGGAACAACTACGGTGGAGGAAGGGGATTCAACGTTTTCCAGATAGTATGAAAATGAATATTAAGAGAATATAGTTCAGTCTGACTCAGAGTCAGTACAATGTATCCCCGCTTCCTCTGCATCTAAGTCTAAGTATTTTAGAACACCGGATCCACGCTGGATACACCTACGGCTGGGCAGTAAAAAGTCAGGGGATAGGGACTCGGCCGCGTGAAGTGCCATTGCTTCGACATAAACAGGAAGCAGAAAATTGGAAAGGGGGCTGTCGAAAACAGACTCGCCAGAAATGACTGTATCTCCTGAAGATCCACCGCTGCCTTTCCTAAAAGACAACCTGAAAAAGTTATTACTGTAACTTTGATGTTATTGAGAAATTGAGTATGGCTCCCAAAGAGGGTTTAACACTTACTCACATGAAAAGTCGTTGTTGACCTGCTTATCTTCGGGATCGTCATCACTTCGAATTTGAATCCGATTAGTCTGTGTGCCTGAAGTGGAGCCAGACAAAAGGGGGAGGAGCACTGTGTTGTAGAGGTCAGAATCACCCTCCATGCCAAAAAGGCTTCTTCCGCCTGCCTTGCATGCATGGTAAGTTGCTCCTGCACCACACAGGAGGACATGAACAGTTTGGTGGGGGGGATTTAAGCAGATGAAACTGTTGAAAGAAAACCAATTCGGAAGGGAAAGAACGAACATGTGGACACAGAAAGATCGACTACCCGTGCAGAGTGGTGGCTGCATGACTCCAGCAGTATTTGCATGAACGCTGGGGACTTTTCCTTTGCACCTCTCCAGGGGTGTCATCTGGTCTCTTCAGAGTCTGACTGGACTGCATGAAGTTGTACAAAATGTCATCGACATGGGGCTCATAGGGGGGGTTGACGAAACAACCCTGGTCAAAAATCTCAAAGCTGCAGATGGAGGATGGTGTCATGGAGATGCGAATCCTGCGCAGGCAGATCGCCTCGAACATCCTCGTCTGCCAAAGATAGCAGGTTAGTGTGGTAAACACAATCTATAGTGGAAGTGTGTACATCGGCTATTCAGAACTCAGACACAAAAAAATCATTTTTATCACGAATCGGTGATGATCGGTGTCGATCATAACAGATTCTACTAGAGTGGAGCTGCAGAGAACATTGAAACTCATCATGAAAGCACAAGCAGAAGGGAGACGGCATACCAGCTGACCAGGGAAACCCCCTTTCACAAGGTAGAGGCTGTTCACACAATTCCATGTGCGCAAAACTTCAAACCCTGAAGACTTGAGATATGATGCCAATGCCCGACGACTATCATTGTCACATGTCTGAAAAAGCAGAAGTGTCCCTACATCAGAGAGGAAGTTATTACAGAACCCGAACACCCAACTCCAGTAGTTGTCCTCGAATTTGTTCCAGCCTGACGTCTTGCCCTTTGGAAGAACTTCTGGCACAGCCTGGCCATCCGGGATGTCGAGAATGACAATGTCGGCCGCATATGTTTTCTGCACACCGCACACGAAGGTGGGACCTCTGCTCACCTGCAACAGACATGTTTTTTTATAAGAATGATGGCAAGAATGTTTTCAAAGAACGAGACTGAAATACTGCCAACGAAACTTTCAGAGAAAAAGGAAAGAAACTGGAATTCTCACCAGATTGAGGAATGAGATTATATTGTCCCAGGTAGGCGAAGGCACTCCAGTATATCCTCTCTTTCGACTCTACATCATCGACAGCCAACCCTCATTAACAATTTTCATCTCTCCTGCCGAATCAGAACGGGAAGGGTGTGGCTTGGCATCGAACACGCACTGAACAGTGCGGGTATATCTTCCAGCAGTAAAGTCCTGCCCACTCTCCATCTCCTTTTCTTTCTCCTTCCCCTTGTCATTTTCCTTCTCTTTGGACTTGTCTTTGTCCTTTGGCTTTGCTGGTGAGATGGCTATGACATCAACAGCCTTGTCTTTTGGTTTGCGGCCCGCCTTCTTTCCCTTCTGCGGCGTTCCCTGAGCATCAGGCTCATTGGCAGCCAATGTTGCTATGTTTCGTTGGTACTCTTCGTCAGTCAAAGGCGCCAGCATCTCAGCGTTATTGTTCAAGTATTCCATATGCTGTTCTTGAAAGGTCGTGCGCTCCGGTGGGCAGTCAAGGTACCACCCACAGTCTCTGATGTGAGAAGGACTCCAGTCCTTCAATATCCCTGCAGTATACATGGTTGGATCGTTTGCAGGGTCCGACCACATGTCAAGATAGTCTGGAATTCCTCAGGTGATTTCCTTCCATAAGCACATATTTCGTGTACCTGAAAAAAATGAGATAAATCCCAATCCACCAAAGCGCTCAGTGAGTAAGATGCAAGTAGAACATAATGAAAAAAACATAGAATGAAATGGCGCTGAGAACTGCTCCAAAGACCTTTCAGGACCACACGACTGCTCCAGATGTGAATGTCGTCAACGCCATTCAAAACATTCCATTCAATGATACTGTAAATACACCCTAATCCACGTGAATGCAAACTATCGTTTTGGAATGACACAGACATAGAAGTGAATGTCGTCAACGATATTCACTTTGGATTTGTGAATACACTCCTAATCAAGCCTAATTATTCCTCAAATGAAGCAAAATCAAAGGATGGAAATCATAAACTCGAGTAAGGAACCCTCCCGGAAAACTCAATGCACATTCATAACGAACATATCACTGAGGACCTCACAACAACACTGTATGTGAATGATATCAACGCCATTCACAAAAATACCAACAAGGAACCAATTACTTAGCTCCCAATCCATGTAAATTCAAATTGTCGCTGGTGAATAATACAGACACAGAAGTGAATGTCGTCAACGACATTCACTTTGGATTTCTCTTAACACAGCTTATCAAGCCTCCAGATTCCTCGCAAGAGGCAAAAACAATGCAGAACAACTGAATGTCTGCATTGACATTCAGCAAAATGAAGTGAGGAACCCTCACTGTAAACTCTATGGACATTACAAAAATTTACATAACTCTGAGGACCTCTCAACAACTCCGGATGTGAATGTCGTCAACGTCATTCAAGGACATTATCAATTCTAATCAGGGACATTATAATTACACCCTTAGATCCTAATCAGGTGAATTCATATACTCGCTTAAGAATGACTCAGACAAAGAAGTGAATGTCGTCAACGACATTCAATCTGGATCTATGATTGCAATCCTTCTGAAGCCACATTTTTTCCCAAAAAAGCAGTAGAGTTTCCAGTATGACATTGCACCTGTACACAACTCGCATCATGGCCCACTCTCCTCCAACCTAACTGTCAAAGTCGTTGGACCGTAAAATGTTACCATCTTTGGAGAACTCCCGGAAAAAACAGTATCTCCAGGTGAGACCTCTCCACTTCCTTATGTATGCCTCCAATGACATTTGGGGAGGGGAAACAATCGAAATGTTCAGGTCCTTCAAAGTCTGATCCAGCACAATGACGACGCGCTTTTCGAGCTGCAAATTGTATATTTGTCAGAATTGCAAATAAGATACTCATCACATACTTGAAGAGAAGAAAACGGCATATTTGAATACACACCTGACTCCAAAATGTAGCCTTGTGGAGCCAGTTATCAAACACCAAATCACTAATTCCTTCCACCTTTGTGCCAGGCTGTATGGTGCTCTTTGGGAACTGATTCAAGTCCTTTACTGTTTGATCTGAGTTCCATATCTCCAGCCACCTTATTTTTGTTTGTGGGTCGACCATCGATATGGCCAGCCGGTGCAATTTCTCTGCTGCATCTCCGATGCACATGCTTGTCATAGTGTGTTTTGATCTGCTGAAGGAACTCAGAACCAAGTCCAGGATCTACTATTCTAAGCTGCTTTCCGAAGGCGGACATCAATTTGGTTCTTCGCATTTCAAACTCCTTCTTTATTGCAGCTTCCACACCCTTTGATGTCCTTAGTTCCTCTGGTGTAGTGCGGTAATATTCGGATTTTCCCTTCTCAGCTGCCTCTGCCAGTTCTTGCTGCATTGATTCAAGTAGTGATTAGCACCGAAGGGACTACAAACATGTATTCGAAAAGTAAACTGAGTACAGACTCGGGCTTACCGCATACATGTACTCCAGAAACGCCTCTCGTGTCAAAGAATACCAAGTGCCTGCAGCTCTTCCTGTTTCGCACTTCTTGATTATATTGGGTGGGAGTACTGTCCGAAAATCATCCAGCTTCATCAGACCAATCCTCTGAATTCGGAATAGTGTGTGGACCAAGCTTGTTGTCACATGCGATTTCTCTGTCGATCTGCAAAAACATTGGAAACATTGCATTCCTTAACACTGTTTTTTGGGGATTAATAAGACACTACAGAGGGAATGAAATCTCCTGGATGACTTACTTGTTCACGTCGTGCATAGCTGTAAGAAGCCTAGCGATGTCGTTTCCAGGATCCAAAACCATTGCCTCCACAACAACATGCTTGTCTTTGTCTTTCGCATGGTGTTTCTGAATGTATCCCATCCATGCCAGCAATCGGTGGTTGCCGTCCCAGACGTAGAACATGTGGTTGCAGAATTGCTGGGTGTTCTTTCCCATCATGAGGCCCAGCTCGAACTCCTCATTGGCATCTTTCCAGCACTCATCCCAGTTATCACTGATCTCTGGAGACACTAATGTGCTTTTTCCCATTTATATCCGTCAGTGACACATAAAAAACTTGTGCACCAAGTCTATATCCATGCACAAAATCACTCTCCAATTTTGTTATGTCATGGGAAAGAGGTGGACGCACAACAGGCATAGATATCATCCGGCACAGAGGGATGTCCAGACGCCCTCCAGATACGAGCATGTCCCTTATAACCTCCTGAGAGTTTACCTTCTGGAATGACATGAGTTCTTTCACCTTGTCAAGGTAGTGCACTTCAGATTCATCTGCTTCATCTGTATTCTCTGAGCTTTTTCCGGACTCGTCCCCATCTCCAGATCCTTTCCCCTCTGATCCTGTAGGCTTCGACCTCACAGTTTTCTGCACGATGCCATTCAATTCTGACTGAGTAATTTGCAAATAGTGAACGGCGGTAACGACCATCACTCTGTCTCCAAGAAACTCACTATGAATGGTGTGAAACAATTCAGCACAATCTACACAAGCAAAGCTGATCCTGCCGTATTCAAAACAAAAGCGAGAGCGATAGCGAACGGCGTTAACGACAATCACAAAAGATAAGGACCTGCCGGATCGGTGTTGTGTAATGACATCTATGTGTAAGTGATTGGCGGCAACGACATTCAGTATAGTTTAGGGCGGACAGTAAGTGCAGATTATTCAGATTGACTCCATTGTGATTACCGTCGCCAGCATGGGAAGAGGAAGGACTGCAATCAGACAGACTATATGATCTGAACAACGATGATTGACGGTATGCCGACCCTCACTCTCTCTTCAAACACATAGGTACATAAATCTCATGAGGAGAATCGAATGGCGTTAACGACGCTCGCAATTCAGTAGACTTCAATCACATGTTCCTGCTAAACAAGGGGAGAGGAAGGACTGCTTGAAAGGCAATCAGACAGACTGTATGATCTGAACAACAGTGAATGACGGTACCGTCAGTCACCCACTCATTGTGCGGTAAACCCTTAGCAGAGGAGTAGAAAGCAAATCACCGTTGTGATGGTCGGTAGCGACAATCCCTGTCTGGGACATTCCACTCAATCTCTACGCAGATCTTCAACAATGAAATGTAAGTTAGAGAAAACTTACTGGCGCCTTCTTAGGTTTTGAAATTGGATCCCCTTCTGCAGCTTTCCTCTTCCCTCTCACATCTGCTGGAATTTCTGTCTGCTCTAGGGTTTCTGGACCTTCTCCCGGTTCGGCGTTCCTCGTGCTTCCACCTCTTTCAGTGTCCCTGCGAGTCATCTCTGCATCCACAGGCTGCGCACTCTTATCGCCGACTGTGTCACAGCCGCTGCCTCAGTCTCCGTCTGCTCTTGTGAATCAGTCTCCGCGTTCACCTGCTGCCTTGGCCCTGTGTTCTCCAACAAACGACGCCTCGTCATTTGCTCTCTTGCTCTGCGTCTCTCTCTAAGGGAAGTAAAATAAAGAGACTTTCTTCTCTTTCGTATTGTAGAAGGAACCCTCTCCAGCTTGACTACCACTCTCTCTCTAAGCGCGAAAAGTAGAAAAACGCAGTGACTCCCGATTTCTTGCGGGATTGCCTGCGTTGTTGCTTGTCTCTAGAAGCATCGGATTCCCTCTCGCGTGACCGTTACACATAGTCGTTCCCTTATTAGTGCACATGCCAGCAATTGGTGTACAGCTGTTCGTATTCAGTTATGGATGTCTGACGTGTGTCGCCCAAAATAAACGGCGTGTTCTTTATTAGAACGGTTTCAATATTTAAAAATAACAGCGAATCCCAGAAATCTTGGCGCACAGTCTTACACAAAAAAATGTAAATGAACGAGAGTTTGATGACAAATTTTGGAATATCATACACGGTCATCCTTGTTAGCCAAACCCCACATTCGTTTCACATTTGGAACTTTCCAGGTGCGCATGATCATTGGTAGTAGTATAAAGATACATTTACTTAATCTGCAATCCCATCCTCAGATCCTGTGGCATGCTTCCAGGAAGTCGGCTTTGTTATTGGGTTTATTGATGAGGTTCTGATTAACGGTTTAACAGCTGCCGACACTGCTCCTAGGGATACTCTGACCACTGGGCCCACAAGAAAAGTAATTAAAATGGACGGCTGCATATCTGGAAAGAATAACATAATATGCACAGTCGTTGTCTGAGCTTCCTCCGCCATATTCTCTGCTCATTCTTCAACTGTGTTCTGGAGACATCAGTAAACCGATTTACACTAGATCTGCGATAGCAAGGTATAAACGTACGCGAGGAAGGAAGATGGCTTCCTCTGAAGCGGAGTTCTTCTCTGACGACAAACCAGTGCCGTTCTCCCAGGAAGTCCTTGACAATGGATTTGCAATTGTTCTGGAACATGTCTTGGCTACCCGTTTTCAGCTGCAGAATGGCTCCATCTTTTTGGAGAAAGAGGTGTACGATCTTAAAGGGAAGTTGTTGAAATACTCTTTCCAAAACCGTGATGAGACGGCTCATATCAGCCAGTGGAGAGTGCGTCCTGGTCGATACAGAGTACTTGGAGAGCCTCGGCGAAAGTCCCTTGGGTCATATGTGACGCCCGGGACTGCTGCTTCGGTCGTTGAAGACAAGAGGGAGGTGGTGGTGAAAAAAGAACAGACGTCCTCCACTCCAATCGTTGAGCTTTCGGATTCGTCCGATGATGACATAAGTGAAATTCCAAATCCAGTCCTTCCTACTGTGGTTGGAGAAGCTGATGAAGAAGAGATTTGTAGTGTCATTCCAAAATTGCGGGCGATGGGAGGAATGGCTGGATTCAAAAGTGAGTTGCGGGGAATTGATTGGGAATCTTTGAAGCAGGTGCCTGTGAAGTTCTTGCCGGAGACTTTTGATGGCGATATCCTATTCGAGCTGCCTCCTCCTCCGCGAGTTGGAGGTGTAACAATCATGATGCATGGAATGGACAAGAAACACGACGGGCACCCGTGGTGCAGAACAAAAACATCCAATATTCAGAATGATGACAAGCTTGTTTTCAGGAGGACAGTTTGCAATGGACACCTTAGGTGTGATAATTTGAATTGCAGACACTTTCTTCAGTCTGGGGTTCATAATCAAAGCGAATGGGAGGGTCTGGCGGAAAATCCATTTCAGCCTGGGACTGCCCCTCCACCGGCAAACACTTTCGTCTGCAAATTCTGCAAACTTGTGCCATCCTGCTTGGCGCTCTGCGGAGCAAGAATGTACTATGTTGTCCACCGTTTGAAAACAATGACAAGAGCTTGTGTGCATTTCGGATTCCATAACCATCCTGTCTCGAAGGGGGATTACAGGGAGAGTGTTGAGACAGTATCGAGGTTGATTAAACAGGAGTTCGGGAGAAACCCATCCGCAACAACATCTGCAATTGCTCTTGGCGCAAGCAAGTCCTTCTTGGAAAGCCATATTTTGAGTGAAGGGGATTCTGTGGGGACTAAACTTGACGGTGCAGCATTGGACCTGGTCATGGATCATTTCTCCACTTTAAGTTCACCTAACATTCGGCATCAGATCAATGCATTGAGAATGGGCTCTGGGATCAGAGGCTACATAGACAACATTTTGGAATTGAAACGAGTGAGCAAGTACGATTACATCCAGGACAATGTATTCCCAGGTCAAGGTGCCATCAAAGTTTTTCTTTTCAAAATGTCGACTGTTGGGGAGGGCAGTGGGGTTAGCCTCGTGAAGCGGATGCAGAAGACTGGGGACTTGCAGAACTGTTTTCTTATGTTTGATCATGTGAAACGAGTGAAGGATTGGACGACAATGGCTTGTCATGTCTACGATCCAGTGTACCAACGAGTTATGACAATTGCAGTTTGTGACATGCAATCCGAGGATACGGAATCCCAGAAGCTCATGTGGAATTCCCTGATACGTGTCATGGGCTGCCATGGGCTGCCATCTCCAAATTTCGCAGGTTTCATGGCGGATAGTGCTCAAGCAAATTTCAATGCTGTTCGTATTGTCTTCGGATCGGGCGACCCAAAAGTGCCTATGCCAGGAAGAGAGCGTACATGTCTATTCCATTGGACACAATCTCTGGAAAAACATACAAAGTCGGACATCAAACCAGAGATGCAGACTCAGCACCGTAAATTGTGCAAAGAGTACAAAGATGCTAGAACAATGAAGGAGGCGGACACTTTGTTCCAGACAATTCGTGCCTGGTGGTTCTCTTCTGGAGCTGCATCACTTGAGAGTATGAGAGCATTGGAAGATTGGCTGGCGTTTTGGCACTTCCGGTATAGACAGTGGGGAGCAGCCATGCCATTGGTACGAGGCTTATATTTATTGCTTTATTCATACATTTGCTTTCCATTTTATTGTGTCCTCGCTTTCTTTATGTTGTTTTCTGTTCACTGTTTTGAAGTGTGGTTCTGCACTTTGCAGAACATGTCCATTGAGGAAATGGCGGACATGCCATCTTGCAATTTGGCAGAAACTGTGCACAACGCATGGTTGCAGCAGTCTGGGAAACGAGGTCGGGATTTGTATGTGGCAACAACAGATGATTTGATACGTGCCTTGCAACAACAAACCCGATACCGTGATTTCTTACGAGGTGGGTTTGGTGGCAAGGGTCCGGACAAATGGGAGTTGATGTTGCGTGCTGCAAACAGATCTGGGGATCCAATCAAGATAGCACGGGCGGTGAGCATGTATGCCCAGGGAACGCCACTTGTTTCTAGAGTTCCACATCTTGAAGGGGAGGAGAGATTCGGCTCCTGTAAGAGGAAATTGAACACTCCACCTGGTTCGGATTCAGATTCCCACAGGGCAGACCGTGATAACTTCTCGAAGCCTCGTGTTCCCCTGCATGACAGCTCCATGTCCGGAACCTCCATTGTGGAGGAACCTCCAACACGACGGCAAGCTCCAGCATCAAACAGTGCCACTGAAATGGTGCAGGAGAGAAACAACCCCCTTGATGTGCTTGAGTCCGCATGCCCCGACCACGTTTGGCACATAGAACGCACAAGTGTAGGGTCTCGTGTGAAATGTACAGCGATCAGGGCAACTAATTTCGAGAAGTGCACTTCATCTATATCCAGAGGTGGTGCCCGAACTCCTGCTCCGACTTTCACGGGCTTGATGCGTCCATACGGTCAACCAGAAGCCAAGAACCACAAGTTCTGGTTCTGCGCAGATGATTGTGCCAGATGTGTGCATGGAACTGTGCGTCCTTCCGTAGTGATGAAGCCATCTCCTCCAACCGTTTGGCCCGTGAAGGTGGGAACACATCTCAGCTTTCAGGAGATTGAAATGCTGGAGGAGGCAGGTTTTTCCCTTGCGAGACAACCCCAACTCCATGCATGTGCTACTACTTCTGCGTCCTCCCGGGTCCCCCCGGCAAATCCTGACTTGTGGCCAACCAAACGAGATGGAAAGCTCGTTCGGCGTTTCCCTCCAACCGCTGAACACTTTGGCAAAGTGGAGTCCGCAAGAATGCTCCAAGCTCGTGTTGGAAGCACCACGGAAGTACCCGATCCAGGATATGGTCGGGTATTCACAATCATCACTTCCACATCTGCTGTTCATGACAGGACCTACGACATCACGGTTTCCAATTTCCCCAATTGCACATGTCCTGATTTTGTGAATATGCTATCAACCAGTTTGGGCAAGAGAGGTAAATTCATACCCTGCAAACATTTGTATTTCATATTTTTGAAGAGGATGGTTTGCGATCCCAAACGTGACAACTTCATTCACCAGGCCACTATGAGTTTCAACGAGGTCGATACTCTTTTGCAGCGGGATACAACACATGGGTAGCATCAACTATGCAATGTGGTATGTGGACGACCATGATTTGAAATGTGTAATTCACATCAATTCGTCGGCAGTGCAATGATATGGCCTCCAACTATACGGAGTGAGCTCTGAGTGACAACTTTTAGGTAGTGCACATTTGTCATTGCACCGTTCGAAGTCTACATGTCTTGCTGTCGCTATGCACTACAATCATCTTTTGAAGATGATCCTAACTCTCATTGTTATTTGAGGAGGGAGGAAGGTCTTCCCGTGGCAGCCTTTATGGCGCACACTTTGTGAGGATATTTTTTCGTCCTCGTAATTGTAAAAGTGAAACAAGCATTTGTAATTGCACAATGTTGGATGCTGCAATTGTAGGCCTCAACGCTCGTCTTGATTCTATTTAGGCAAGATTCCCTGCATTAATTCCACGGTCATAGGACCATCCTCGGTTATAGGCGGCGCATGTTAATGCTGACGTGGCAGATGACGGACAGTGCCACGTCATCATTTACCGCCACATCAGCATGCTGACATGACGCTCACGCCACGTCAGCGTGTGTGCAGGCTCACGCCACGGCACTCCTGCGTGAGCTCACGCGCAACGCTCACGCCATTGCGTCGTTGTCCTTGGAACGGCATCTGGGTCTCCTTCAGGGAGCTTCGGAGTCCCGTCAGGATTGGACTTCCACATCTTCACGCTATTGTTTGTTGGAAGCCAATCCGAATCAGTAGCGGACTTCTTGTATTTCATGACGGGCCAGCCCTCCGCATCCTTAAAAAAATGGAAGACGTGCATCTCCGAAATCCCGACCAACGCCTCCTTTCCATCCAGAATACAGCCCTTGACAAAATTCTTGAAGTCGAGAACCTCCTGAATAATCTGTGGAATGACCTCATAAAAGACCTCATCAAATCCGAAAGAATGTAGGTGTTTCGTTCCTTCAGCTTCTTCGAAAGGTAGCTGAAGAACCCGTCGATGTCCTCATGGGTGTGTCCGACCATTAGGAACCCTAGCTGGATTTCTTCAAAAACATCTTTGGTGGTCAGGAGGGATAGAAAAGCAAACATCCATCTGTTCTTATTGTCCTTCGCAGAGTTGTCCATTTGCAAGTACAGTCTTCTCGGAAGTGGACGAGCACCACGTTTGTCTTCCGGCCTGCAGGGTTTAAGAGCATCCAAACTTCTCGATTTACCTCTTAAAAGTGATTCGAAGAACTCGTTTTGAAGTCGGTAATCAAAAATGTTCCTGGACTTGCGACATGTTGGTTTCTCCAGCTGGCGCAGACAACGTGCCAAAGAACCAATTGTAAAGTTTGAATTTCCCTTCCAGAACTTAAGAGAACACTGACCGTAAGCTCCATCACCGTGTCCGTGCGTGACCATTCCCGTTAGTGAAACTGGAAGCTGACCCAATCCAGAAATCATCTTATTTGGAGTCTGTAGCCTTGGAACAACTGTTTTCCTATGATCCATTTTGTCGTGAATAATACAGAGAAACTCCTCCGGAATCAGACTCATTCCTCCAGCTATGGTACAGTCTTCTGCACGACTCTTGGTGCCTCAAATGTTTATCAAGCGCTCGTTTGTGTGTAACCTGTTCCGCACTTCTCTTGACAGACTTTCTGATCAGGTCCTTGAACATCTCACACTCCGTGCACTTCGCAAATGTACTCCCAGTTTTACAAACCTCCACGTTAGGAAAAATCCGACTCCGGATGCGGCTAACAGCTGATTGCGAGACTCCGTCCAACTCGAAAAGTCTGTTGGTCTGTTACAATAAGGCAGGGTCAGGAAAGGAACGTCCACTGGACAGTGGAGGTTCATGAAGCTAGAACCACAGTCGAAAGAGACAAAATCGAAGGGATGATCATCCACATTGAATCAGAAAAATCTTCCAAGAAAGAAATTGAAGAATGAAGATTTCATACCTCGACGAAAGTGGAGAAATTGTTTTGAAATGTACCATTGAAGCCTTATTGGAATGTCTTGCAGAAGAACAGTGGATTCCCGCGGGCTTGGATTGACAAGGCGCCACAATATCCGAGGGAGTCCTCATGTGTTTGGAGTCCGCTCTTTTTTTCTTGTCAGCCTTTTGTCGTTTGGAATGATTCCCTGCAGAGGAAGGAAATGGCTCGGGTGTTGTTTTTCGCCTCTTTGATGCAGAACATTGTGCGAGCAGTTCAGGGTCACGCTGTGTCGATGTTGGAGATGTTTTGTCATTGAACGAGGGGAGAAGTGGAGGGGCAACAACAGACAAGCACATAAAATTGTCCCTTGAGCACTTGACATCCTGGATGGAAGGAAAATGCAACGAAGGAATAATTTACCTGGGAACTGCATTCCAATGCAGACGTCGTTTGACAGGAAGGTATGTTTGGATCCCACAACAAAAAGAACCTGATTACCTTGGTATGTACTTATCCCACTGTTTATTGTTTATGGAGAATTTGATCTTGAAAGTGTCTTCCATTTGCACTTTTACTTTATCATTTTTTCTACAAATGTTCCACATTTCAGCTGACATTTGTCATATGAAAAATTGTTTTGCCCAGTCACATTCAAGGAGCGAATTCGAAAAGAAGAAGAAGAGCTTCGTGATTGGCAAGAATGGCGGGCTTCCCGGCAGGCTTCAAGGGCATCAAGAGATTCAACAAGTAGAGTTCCAAGTAACATTTCGGATGATAATGTTACTACTAGGTTCGAGTTTTCCGAAAGTATTTCCGTTTCATCTGGTGCGGAGACCGTTGCAAGTGGTTGTGGTAACCGGAGGCGTCTTCGAACACATGCCTTGACTGCGAGCCGTTTGGGAGGAGGTTCTGTAATATTAATGGGTTAGTGTAAGCCGTTGTATGGTTTCGAGCGTTGGATAACATTAAGTCCAACGGATGTACAGTTGATGTTACATTAGGTCTGACTGCAACACCAAAGTTGCAATCTCTAATAAAATATGAATGTTTATCATCAATGTATACGGACACATTCTTTCATATCATCCTCTTCATCACATGCCATGATTGTTCTATGCTTGGTTTTGTATGTCATCTGATATGGCAACCATTTTCTGCAAAAAGTTTTATATATCTGACCTCACATCATGGTGTAATTTATTGCATCCTCCCATTTTTTTCGTGAACGTCAACTTGGCAGTGGATGTTCTTCTAAAACCATAATACATACTTATATTGTCTCCAAAAAATGTTTGGAGGATTATATTGTGTATAAAATAAACAAAATTATCATATATATCGCTTTATTTCAATAATAAATTTTGTTTATTCATATTTCTCATATTATTTCTGGACCAAATAAAAGTCCATAATTAGTTAAAATACTGTTTTAATTAGAGAAGTACTGAAAATCTACATACATGTATATGTACAATGACTGCAAGGACTATGCATGTGCAAAGAGATCACAACTTTGAGGTAATTTGATTCCGCGCTCCAGGGAGTGAAATTTTTTGAAGCCCTTATACACTGTAGGCTAGGCTCTAAGCACACAACTATATGCTTTAGATGCGGAGTGAAAGCGGAGGCCCCACGGGAACCCGTGGCAGCCCCGTTGAGAGCTCCCCTAAGAGCCCCACTGACAAGTACCAAAAGGTTGTCAATAGCTTATGTCTATCAGCGAGGCCAGATACGGGGGGACAAAGAGATCAAAAGTTAAAATGAACGGCAGCACAAGGAGAGCGAAGGTTTAGATAGCAAGATAACAGAGCATGAGAAATCGCTCAAGGTACTCAAATTTCTTTAATTGATTACTATAAAGAGTTCTTACATTTAGGTTTCACTGAAAATACAAGTTTTAACTTGTAACTCTTCTTGTCGATGAACCCTTGATGACAATGTTGATCGGGCTGCTGCATATTCAACTGATCAGATTCTGAATTTTCTGAATCCTGATTCTGTCTGCAAATCTGTATAAACTTGTTATGTTGTTTAAATGTGCAGAAATTAAACCAGTACGAAATTTATTTGCAAAAGACCTTGGCTTGTCTCTGGTTAATGAACGTTGGTTTCATAAGCTAGATTCATGGGACGGGTATGCATCAGAAGTTTAGCAAGGACTATCATACAGGTAACTAGGGCAAAATAAATGAGAAGCAAGCCACTCATCAATGCATTTGATATGGGAGTGGTGGTTGCACTTGGGCATCGAGCGTACTTCTTCATTCTCCTTGAAATCTTCCATAGATTCAACACTTGAATAATTTTCAACCCATACAATCCTTGTCACAAGAATCATCCAAAATTATCGAGTAAGAAATTATAATCTTCCGACGGCTTATAACGTCAATGTTCAGGCCTAATCTTCAATATCTCATAATCTATAAATGTTCGTCCAATATTTGAAATGAACGTTATGTTTTATTTGATATTTTTGTTAGATTCCGAAGGTGCCGAGGGAATATTTTTTCAATATATCGTGGAATCCGTCGATGTGAGGAATGTCCACACTATGTCTCACGCTCCTCATCTAGTAAAATAAAATCATCCATGCCAACACGTATTGCGACACCTGTTTGCCAAGATATTTAGAATATACCAACTTTTGGTCGACCGAGTTCCAAGATTGTATTGTTATTTTCTAAGGGCTTGAAGATACATTCAAAATTGTTGGAGTAAGAAAATATGTTTTTTTTCTCAACAACTACGTTACCACCTCCTATGTGCATAGTACCCAAAAGTAAGGTGTATTTGAAGTCGGCAAACATCTACTTACTCAATTACATTTACTTGGATATTTTATGTGTGGAGACATTTGCAATTGATTTGAGAATTTTGTTGGACTTCGGAGTTGTTGAAAGAGTGGAATACGACATTGGAAGGGGTCTCTGGACTGTGCTGAGAACAAATCAATTCAGTCATTTGATACACAATTACCTCATGGAGAGTAGCGGACGGTTGTTGCTCATTGGCGGCGTGGTTACTTCTAACCTTCGACTCACAAAAGAAAGCATAGGGTTGTGGGAGTTCATGTTCGCCACTTAAGAGTGGAAGGCGTTAGGGCGAATGTCCACCATACTTTTCCGAGAATTCACTGATCTGAATTGGAATATCTGGATCCAGGTTTAGGAGCTCTACCTACAACTGTGATTATGACAAATTTCAAGGCCTAGTATTCAATTAGTCCATGCCATCTCCAATGACGTTGGGGTATGACTTGGTGCATGCGTCTTGGGAGTTTTATTGGGTTCCCTCCGTGCCAGAAAAACAATGGTAAAAAGTGTGTGGGAGGAGGATAGACATGTGTATGCAGACATTGTGAGCCACTTGAAGGAGTATCTCATTCAATACGTCGAATCCATCAATGTGAGGAATGTCTTCAAAACTTACCAACTTTTGGAATATTAAGCTCCAAGATTGCATTGTTAGCCTCTAAACGCTTGAAGAGGATCCTCATGCAGGCCTTGAGCACCTTGATCATGCCATTGGCACTCAAGACCCAGGTCCACGAGGTTGTCAACAATGGCGAAGCAGGCGTGTACTGGAAGATTTACCAACTACTGGTGCAGAACTAACTCCTGATCTCACCTTCTTGAGAGATCGTGCCTATTCAACCTAGGTAGAAAGGCTGTCGCATTTGTTGACATGCTTCTCATTCCCTTTCTAGCTTTCACGGTATTGTCATGAGGCGATGACACAACATGTCTACATTGATGAACTTGAGTTGACCGATGACTTTGATGTTAGTAAAGAGGCTTTGCAAGTCTTGGTGGAGGTAGCACATGTATGAGAGCACCTGCACACCTTTAGGATAAGGGCAAAGAAAGAAAGAGAGTTTACCACAATGTGATTTGCAGTGCATGCTCTTTAGAGTGGTCTGGACCTTGTCCTGATTGACATCATAACCAAGTGGAGGTGATACTCTGAATTACTGCAAGCAAGATAGTCTCATTTCCAATCAAAGTATGCTCTCTTCTAACCAACAAACAAAAACACACCAGGCCTTCAACTCCAACTTCTGCAATTGATGCCCATTAAGAACTCCATGGAATAACAATGGGTTTGAATAGCCTAATAGATCACTGAGTATCAAATGTCTAGAGCTCGTAGCTAGCTTTGTCTTCATCAGATTCACCATTGAGTAGTCTGTGGAGCTTTGAAGAAACCTATTAAAAATACAAATTTTGCACAAACTTTGTTATGAAAAAAGATCTAGCTTCAAGTTCATTTTTGCCACCTTGACACTCTCTGCTCCACCCGCTGCAACAACCAGTGAAGTGCATTGCCTCAGGATTATATCTACAAGTTGACCAATAAGAGAGACAATAACACCAATTGGAGCTTGACATAACTTTTGCAATCAGGGCTTCTTGTGCTCACTTCTGCCAAAGTCTCAAAAGCCCCGATGGCCCCAATTTGGAGAGGTGAAGAGAGACAAATGAAGAAGGAACTATGCTTCTTTGTAGACCATGAATCATTGACCATTTCAAAGGGTGAGACAGTGACCTACAACCAACAAAGCAACAAAGGGCTGGAGATAGAGCTTTAGACAAGAAATATTTGGGATTTAAGATTCATCCGGTAGGGTCAGGAAAGTGTCATGGTAGCTCTCAAGCTCCAACATTCACCTTGCCACTAGCTCGAAGATGTATATGACTAATTTGATTCTTTGACAAACTTTGTGATCAGGCTCTTGTATGCAATTTTGTAGAAAATTTTTCTACGCACTAACATGGTAGGTATGTTGTTTCCTTGGAAGATGGGTAGCAGCTTGGGGATACAACTCCCCTGACACATTTCGTACAAAGTTTGGTGGACAAGGTTCGAGAAAGGAAACACAAAAATAATGTTTCATTTCAACTTGACAAAGTTTGTGGACCTATAATGTAAAAGCTCAGCCTTAATATTTAATATCTCATAATCCAAAAAAGCCACATGCGAAATATTTTATATGCAGTCAAAGTGACATGTGTAATACCATTTACTGAATTAGATAAGTACACTTTTCAAAATGGAGAATTGGTAGAATCTTGACTCTCCTTGCATAGATATCATATGCTCGCACACATCCAAACATGTCATTGTACATATATTTTTCTCCATAACATCCGACATGGACTTCAAACTCCAAACCATGGCCGATAAACTTTGGCTCAAAGTCTTGACAATTGAACGTAATCAAGTACAAGATTGAATTGACGAACACAAAATATTTGATCATCCTCATGACAGACCCAAAACTCTCAAATGGAGGTTTAGTATCCCATATGAAGACAAGAATCTTGTCTTGATTTTCCTAATTGCCTAAAAGTTCCTCCCATCCATCACTCCTAATCACACACCGCACCAAAACCCGCAATTGTTTTTGGTCAAGTTGACTTTCCGTGCAAATTGATAATGCAAATGGTGATAAATTTATTGCATGATTTTGTCTTTTAAAAAAAAACCAAAAAAGGGACAGAGGCCCTGTAAATCATATTAAATATAAGGACGAGAAAAAATAACCTGTGTGAAAAACAAACCATAAAGCGTGTTAAGGGGATACCACCCTTAGCCAAATTCCATTTTTGTTTGCTCACAATTTCAAGACTCAACTGAATCAATGTAGTAATGTAGGTTTGACACATGCAAAATATCTCAATATTTACATCCGATGCAAGTGCGCTAAATTTTGCTGGCAAGTGAGTAAGGAAATTCGACATGCGTGGGCTAAACTTTGTGCAGATATCGACGGGGCTCCGCAACGTCAGCTTTCTCTCCTCGCCACCTTCCAGGTTAAGCCTGGGGCAATCGGTTTTCGCTCGTTTTCTAATGAAGAATCTAAGTTTTTTTGATAGCCATGTGCTCCTCTGAGTAATAGCCAGCTTGGAGAAAGCTCCAGGCTTGGCGCACCTCTCTCGGCAGCCATGCAATCCCCATATAATAGCTACTAAACTGCATAGAGACCACTGGCAATAGCCATGTGCTCCTCTAAGCAATAGCCACCTTTCTGCCACTGCATACTTGGCTCTCCTCTCTTGGGGCATGCAATACCAAGGTAGAAACTCGTTTGGCCGACCGGGAACTGTGGCCATGCAATCACCATATATGCCCACGTGGGACGCCTATGCAATAGCCATGAGACTGCTCCCTCCTCCTCTCTTTTAGACACCCCTTGGATGTCAACTACCCATTGCGGAATTTTTTTTTCCATTCGACTTGGGGTACATATTTGAGGCTATAGCATACCCATGGGGAAATCCAAAATCTACCCTCTTGCCCATAAGATGCTTTTTAGACCACAACATCCATGGATTCATCTTTCAGCAATTTTTTGGTAACAAACTTTTATCGTGCATGAATGCCAATATCCTGGGGCAACTTCGCACTGTACTACCTCGACAATCTTTACAAATTGGGGCTTGAAACTAGTGGAAGGAGATAAAGGAGCGAGCTATGTATAAGCATAAACAGCAAGACACAACCACGCCACGAAACTACCTAAGGTGATAGCAACAGATAAAACATCTACACTTGACTTTTTCTTTTTCAAGAGACCATCAGCCTTCCCTTCATGCACCATGATAGAGCCCTCAAGTCATCAATAATGACAATGAACTTCATGCCAATCCACGTAACGAACATGACCAATTTACAATGTCTTGTCAACAACTGTCGTGATAATACACATTCTGGCGGATTAAAAAGCTATTCGCACACCTCAACATCTGTCCTATGAAATACAGCAGCATCACCTCAGCATGCAATATGAAAAGGTATCACCTCCCAAGAACACAACTGGCCAAGCTCGTCCCCCCAATGATAAGGTAACCAAAAGCACAACGATGGGGCTATGCCCTTTATAGAGACAGAACAGTTACCAACATGGAGCGGCCCACTTTCTGCGCATCATCGCAGGTACTGAAAACCCACTCAGCAAAGACTGCCTGTGACTTGGACAGTCATGGTATGGCCAAATGACCATACAGACTGAAAACCAGAAATCTGACGATGAGGTAGTCTGCAAGAAAGACATGCTGGAGCGCATGTACTCATTGTGCTTGATCCAACTCCAACACTGATAAAAGCAGCCGACGATTGTTCATGCCAGGAAGCTTAATCTTGCTTTTTGGATTGGTAACCTGTGGCCCCCACATCCTCAACTCACAGTTGGACTCATGGCGTATATACAGATTATTAAAAAAACGAGTGCCTGGCATTACTGTGGATGTTGATAAGTTCCCCTTCTTTTTATTCTCTCTCTCTTGCATCCTGTGGACGTACTCATACCGTCTGTCTCTATGCATATGAGTAGTGCTCTCTGTTGAACAGTCCTGCTGCAAGTTTCAAGACCTCCTGTGACTAATAAGGTTCAAGAGCTCCTGACATCAGATCAAAGACTACATAAGTACTCAGTAGTCAATGCTTGTTGACCCAAGTAACTTCATTTGTTAGCTGTGATGCGTTCCCACCCACTCCATCCAACCTCAACTACATTCATAGCAACACTTCTCAGCTCTAGTATTCATTGCCAACAGAAGTGTTTATTGTAGAGACAAGGAGTAGCTGCAGAGTAAGTGGTCAACAGATAGAGAGTGAACTATAAGGATTCCAATGCAAACTGCAGTTTTATAACATTAGTCCATGGACATTAGCTTGAGTCCAGTGACAACAGCTTCAGGAGTGAACCCATATGGGAAGTAGCTCGTAGTCAATTAGGAATGTAGATGATACCCAACACACAAATAAATAAGGGGAAAGAACAGTAGTCACCTTGACCACAATAACAGCAACAATACCACCAACAATCAGAAACAGGAAAAACATGATACATCGGTCGGTTGCCATCTACACACAGTCCACACAACATAAGTATTAGAGAAAAGAATGGAACCCTCTCTATCCAAACTTCTTATGTGCTGCAGACAAGCTTGGACTATTAACGTGCTGTAAAGTCATTAGCCCTCCACCTCACTGCCTTGGAATCTTCGAAGCGTTCACTGGAATGTTGCTGATCCACATGGTTTTCCACTTTGTCAATCAGCATATCTTCACCACATGGAGGCTCAGAGGAGGAATAGTCCCGCTCGAACGCAAGGCACTAGAACTTGCTTTCAGTGAAACCAGCCTGGGTTGGTCCTTCCTTTCAATTGGACCCCAAAGAAAGCATTCAGGACTTCCTTCTGACTGCTTCAGAGGGTTCATATCATTTAACTCTCTCAGTGTTTGGTAGGTGGTTGTGGCAAGATGGTACAGGGTTCAAACCTTCCTGCTAGAGAGGCACCATGCTCTGACATGAAACCAGAATCCCTGATAAGAACAGGTATGGACAAAATATCAAGAGGTGACACATAAGAATAAAATCACCGAACACCCCTGGGATGAAGCTGTTTGCGGATCCAGATTGCGTGTATCTGGAAGATGAATTAACTTCTATTAACAAAAAGTGATTGCTGTGATCAGACGTACCTGCCTACCAATCTCTTTCACAAGCTGCGCAGCTTTTTTAATGGAAAACTGGATGGTATCTAACTCGTTCACAATCCTGCCCAGTTGCTCTGTCTGCATTGGATACCCAAAACAAATCCCAGCTTTAAGTGGGTGTAGCTCTACCTTAGCAAGGGCAACTGTGAAGGGCTGCGATGCAAGAAGGTGCATTCATCCACCTTTAATAAGAATTACCTATGTTGTTGATATCGCCCAAATTAAAAAATGGTACAAAACGACTAATGCTTAAAAGGGCATGCGAGGCTGTTACAGGAGCACGGGTAGATGTTGCTGGAGCAAGAGACTTGAAACTTTTCTTATATCCTGTTTCTGCGTCTATGGATCTATATCCCTCTCAAGGCTTGGTTGGCACACAAGGTAGCGGAGCATGTAACAATGTGAGATTATAAAAAGTGTTCCTTGAATTGGTACAATCAGCTTTTTCTAGTAGAAACTAAGCCCTTGAAGGAATCACAGCAACAGTTGGCTCAGGTCACAAATTTCGGCAGCCTTCAGCCACCGCAATTGTAAGTGCCAGAGAGGAATTGTGCCAGTTCCTTTGGGAGACAGTGTACATATTAAGCTTTAAAGTTGTTGTCCACATTCCATGCTGTTACCAGGCTTGTGACAGAATCAACCCTGTCATGGATAACACATTATAATGCCATGCATACCTGCGACTTGAGTGTCAAAGCTGTCTCCGTACCAATACTGACAGTGTCTTCAACAACCTATGCATGACAAAAACATGAAAGAAAACTCAACAATCAGTACGAGGGATGCCAGACAACATATTGTTTCTCATTGCATTCTAGGATAAGTGATTGAGATGTAACACTATCCAGGTATCCGTAGAAGTTGCAATAGGCATTTGATAGTAAAAGGTAATGGCCTTCTTGCATACTCATAAGCATTCTTGAAGAAACTCTGACAGCTGGGACAGCCCATTTGGATAACCATAAAACTTTGGTAGATCAAATTCACATGCCTTCCACCGGTTGCCAAGATCGCACTGGGAGAGAATACCTTAACCAATTGCTTCAAGTCTGCTTTTCTGAATTTAATAGGTATTACATTTTAATACTCCACTCTCTCTGGCACATTATTTGTTTTTGCTTCTCTCTCTCTCTCTCTCTCTCTCGCAGCCTGGAGGAGATTCTCAAGGACCTGGATCCGCAAGCCTTGACCCTGCTGGATAAATCTGACTTAGAGGCTGTAGTGTCCACAGCCATGTCTGTTGCCATGAGATGTCTGATGAAAATGAAGTTAGGCAGAAAACTTCCCTGAACTTGTTTCCAGTCAGTGACATGGGGGAGGACATCTTGGATGACCTCAAGGGTCTACCCACTCTCGGCACTAGACTGAAATTTAAACTCAGGGCAGGAAGCCTACCTTTGACAGCAAACAGAAGCAGAGAGGACCAAAGAGACGCTCTCTTCAATTCTATCAAGGGAATTGTGCCTGTACCCCTGTTTAACAACTTTGAAAGTCTCGAGGCTGAGCCAAAAGCCCAGGCCCTCCTGAGGCCTAGTTTTTGGGCAAATCACACACAGCAGATTGATGCTTGTGTGAAGAGATTTCTAGAGGATATCTGGCCCAATAATTCTATATATGATGGTAAGTCACACTACCAACGTCAGCCCCTGACAGAGGTAGGTTCTGTCCCTTTTGTTCCCGCTCAAACTGGGCGCGGGGTCAATGGCCACAAGGCTACGGCAAACAACGTCTTATGAGTACCATCTCTCGCAGCCTGGGCAACCCGAAGACAATATTAATTTTCTGATTCACTGTCCGGGGTACTCTCACCAGAGAGAAGCTCTCCTCCAATCTATCAAGAGAATTGTGCCTGTACCTCTGTTTACCAACTTTGAAAGTCTCGAGGCTGAGCCAAAAACCCAGGCCCTTCTGAGGCCTAGTTTTTGGGAAAATCACACACAGCAGATTGATGCTTGTGTGAAGGGATTTCTAGAGGATATCTGGAAAACCCGAATTAATTCTATTTATAAAGGTAAGTCTTACTACCAATGTCAGCCCCTGACGGAGGTAGGTTCTGTCCCTTTGGTTTCCGCTCAAACTGGGCGCGGGGTCAATGGCCACAAGGCTACGGCAAACAATCTCTCGCAGCCTGAAGGCAATATCTATTTTCTGATACATTGTCCGGGATATTCCGACCAGAGAGTGACCCTCTTCAGGACCATCAAGAACATTGTCCCTGCACCTCTGTTCACCAACTTTCAAAATCTTGAGGCTGAGCCTAAAGCCCTGGCCCTGTTGGGGTCTAATTGCTGGGCAGCTCACCTCTAGAGGATAGCTGGAAAACCTGCACTAATTGTCTCTATCAACTAAAGTCACACTATTGGAGTGAGCCCCTCACAAAGGTAGTATACGTTCCCTTTGTTCCGCCCAAACTAGGCTCGGGGTCTATGGCCACAAGGCTACGGCACACAACGTCTTATGAGTAGATTCTCTCTCGCCTTCTACAGGCCAAGAAGGAGGCTCCTCAATTGACACTTGCCTAGTCAGGAGGTAAACAGAATACTCCTATGGTAGACTACTATATATATGCTAGAGTGAATAGAGCTCAACACAGCTCAATTTCTTGGAATATACACAATATGAAACACACCAAAGCTCCATCAATTCACTCAGTAGCAAGGTGCTTAAGGTTTGCATGTACTTTTTTAGACCGGGCAATTGTTTTGTCCGTTTCATCCATCTGCTTTCTCCCAGCTTGTAGAAGCTGTTCATTTGACATAGCTGCCTTAGGCCAACAATACGGATTTGATTAAGGGCCATCTTCCAACTGATTACAAACTACTAAAAGCAGATAGAAGGTAAAATCCAACTTGCTGCAGCCATTACTTCCCAATCGGTCCAAAGAAGAAGAGGAAGAGATTCATAGCAGCATGACAACTATGAGCACTGGGATGTGTAGCATGCATGTTTTCCGAGCAGACTAGAAACTTCAACAAAGTAATGCTAAAGAGAATGTGATGAGGGTTTTTCATCATTTTAAGTAATAGACATTCCCATTACAGTCCATGCCCTTCCTCTCTTAACCCAGCAGACCCCACATGAAGCATTAAGACTGTAAAGATCACGCCACTTTCGTAGCCCTTGCAGGTTCCGATCAGCCCCGTCTTCTGCCACATATCAGGGGCAAAGGGACTCATGGTGGGTAGAGTACTTTGGCAGTAATATACGGCAGAATGGCCTCCGGGACCAAGGGAAGGAAAGATCTCTGCACTGTTTTACAGCAAGAGACCAGACCACAAGCATATCATCTCAACTAAGACCTCAGTTGGTATGCATGCTACACTGTCCCTGAAGGGACTTGTTTCCTGCATCAGACCAGTCGAACAAGATAACACAGAAGATAAAACTCTAGATATAGTCCCTGTATAAAAAGGACTCTTTAAGCATTGACTAGTTGTGGATGTGTTGCAGGTTGATGCTCACATTGGTGGATGTTTGAGCTAATTCTTGAATCAACATAGCGTTGACTCAACATGGGCAATGACACCATTTCACCACTTTATAAATAGCCCAATTTTAGCAAGACAGCACACGGCCCAGTAAAGAAATGATAGTTGTAGACAAGGCTCACTTGATGCCATGCGAACACCATCATCATGCACGGCCCCTCCTTTTGAGCCACCCGCCAAGAGATCATACTTAGCTCCCAGTGAACTTGTATAGGTCTTTCTTAAAGCAACATATGAATTCAGCTCCTTGATCTGTGCATGCAAACAATGAACCCATGTCAAGAATGCATGTAGTTTATCCGAAAAAATGAGATTTAACCCCACTAATGCAGTTCAGGAATGAAAGACCTGCCCATCTTACAGCTAGGATGTCATAATCTGTACCAGACCTGAAAGATAACATGGTGTTTTCAATAACAACTAAAGACGAATTCAAGAGACAACAATATTCTCTTGATTCTTCCTGGGAAGGTCTAACAAATGTATTAGAATCATAATCAGATCAATCTTACCAAATGACTTGCAACACTAATTATTAGAATATTTTGACTGTTTGATTGTTGAACCCTTGCTTGTGGTAACTACCCTATGAAACCTCTTAACTCCTGGCCCTGCAAAAGGAGCAGTGAGGCAATGCAAGAAGTTCATTACAAGTGATTGTTTCTTCTCTGTGAGGAGCTTATTCATCTCAGGAGCATTCTTTGACTCATCCTCCTTAATTTCCCTGTCAAAATCCTTGATGAGCCTGCACAACATTTTTTTTCCAACCCTGCCATTTAGCACCAAAACCAAGCACAAACAATCCTGAATTCAAGTGAGGGAAGATGAGTTGTGCTGCTGACAAAAGAACACTGGGTCACATAGAGTGCTTGCTTACCACCATGATGCTTAGGCATAGGCCCGGTAACATTAGATATGTCAATTATTTTCCAGCGAGTGCATAAACCAACTGTCTGAAAGAGTAAAACGGTTCGACGACATATCGATGGTGTTCGTCAATACAGTTTGTGATGATGACTCTGTTGTCTTCGAGGCAAAGGACTACTCCAATATCCTGGCTCGGAAGCTCATGTCCAGTGCTTTTGTGTTTTTCTCGACACAAGATTTCCCGACACAAGAATCATCGGGAAATCTTGTGTCATACATCCGGAACGAACAGAAGAGGCAATCAAACACCGAAGCAGCCTGCTGTCATCTACATACTTGTACACTGACACCAACTGTCATTGGACTCTTTCAATCTCACAGGATTCTGCAACCTGCTAGGATTCCTCACTGGCAGATCCCAATGAACATATGGGCCAGCATTGAATACTCAAAATGAAAACTGCAATTCTGACACGCACCAGCTTCCACTGGTAAAAGTTTTGTAACAGAGCCCTAAAGAGATGGAATTCTCTTTGTAAACTCCTATGCACAACTTCGAAACCTGACATGAATATCCAAGGATCCACAAGCTGCACGGGATCTTCTGCATACGAAAACAACGCATGTACTTATTTGTGTCCCATGAAGGGTGGATGCATGGACAGAAGGTCTGCAAGGTGTCGGTACCTCCATTATTTGGTCCACAGACATGGCCATTTGATTGAGTATTGGATAATCCCAGGGATAGAAAATGTCCAACATTGCATTAACTGTTATGAAGTGCAGTAAACACCTCTTTGCTTCACGCATCTTGGCAGTAAGCTCCTCCAGCTGCTTACTCTGTTTACTGGCATCCTTGATTTTGTCCAGCTTTATGAATCCAGTCCTGCACAGGTCAAATACTCCAATACAGAGCTTCAATTTGCAGCTATCCACAACATTCAACCAATCATGTCCAAAATTGCTCCATGAGATTGTGAAAACCTTTGAAACACTATGTGATCTACTCCTTTGACTCCCTTGCACGTTTATACAAAGTGGGGTTTGTGCTCTGCTATCGGACATGATACTTATTGGTTCATTTTGGAAAGCTATAGCATTCAAGAGGGCCTGCCATTCACCTCGCACATCCTCACTAACCCACATCATATGAGCTGGATATGGAGTTGTTTACAAATATGAGAAGGCTGCTTTATGAGAGGACTTCAGGAAAGAAAAACCATGACAGCGGGTTGCCTCTCTCCAGGGATCTAACCTGTACTTTGAGGTCTTCCCAATCTGTTAGGTAGTGAATAGTCACTATATATCACTATGAGGTTTATCTTATCATGAGCTCATTTCCAGAACCTAAGCTGTCCAAGCTCTGAGCTCTATGATCAAGTTTCATGCAAACCAGGGGAGTGGTAAGTTTGCAGTGAGTTGATAGAGGTGTTGTTTGAAAACAAAGCACAATACAATGTTGGTCGACATTGCATCAATCTGCATTATACACAGATATCTTGAGCTCTCTGTCAGGGTGCAATATAGCAATTCATGACAAACCGAAGCATTCTGCCTACCTCTGTGGCAAGTCTAAGTTGAGAGGGAAACTTGTATTTGATCTTATACAGGTACACCACCCCCAACCCAGATCACATCTATGGATGTGGAGTCAATGCTGAATCTAGATCAAGGGGAAATGTGATGGTGTCTTCCTTGATGGCTGTTGTTGTCTATAAGTTTTTGATTTATTCTGTTATAAACAGATCCTTTCTTGTCAAGACAAGACAAGCCCTATCTCTCTCTATGCGATTTTCTTCACCTATGCTTTGCAAACAGCCCGCAATGGTAAAATGAATCATAGAGGCACCAAACTGATCCACGTAGAACGGGCAGTATTTGTTCACAGTAATGCCCCTATCTGCACAGGGTACACCACAGCAAAGTTGGTGCATACTAGATTTGAAGGAGTCGCCTTGGACAAAGGTCGTCTGCCTAGAAACCCTAACAAAGGAACAGAAGGAACAGAAAGGGAGAGTGAAGAGACGTACGAGAGAGCCTTGAAGATATCGTGGACATCTTTCTCGACGGTGACTAGCTGTGGCGGGACTTCTGCAGCCATCTCCCCTCAAGGAAATGACAATATTTCAAAGCCTGCAAAAGCAGCCCCGCTTCATTGTACACAAGCTTGGATCAGTTTTCAATTTTCTTCAACCTCCAAAATTTTGCCTCTGTAGTACAGATTCCAGGCAGTTTGGGGCACCAGAAATGTCACGACACATACATAGTGCATCTCTGCACCAGAGCCTCCAGATACAAACTCGTGCGGTTCCCGTAGACGAGGTGAATCCCTGCGCTTTCTCTTGGAGGTAGATAATGGTATTGTATGCAGAGAATTAGAGCCCCTTTACACTAGAGGGCAATTTGGCGTCACCCAAACCAGGGACTCGATTTGCTCCCCTGCATAAAGTGCCCAAGTGAAGCCACTTGACAGGAGTGGGAGAGAGAGAGAGGAGGGACCTTCTCATAAAATAACCGCTCGTTACTGCCAAATTTTCCTCCAAACATTCTCAATGGCTGGAAGTGGATAGAAATAGTATCAAATGAATTGAGATGAGATGACACTTCTCAAGTAGTCCCCACAGTCACCAGGTGCAACACGCCTCTTTGAAGGAAACTCAATGTAAGTTTACTAGAGGAGCGAGAGAGAGAATCCTCCAATATTCAAGTGAAGCAGAATGTGGCCAAGAAATCGTGCTCAATTGATCTGACATTGTCCATAGCATCTCATGGATGGACGACATAGATTGGAAAACTCTAACGGCTCGACTCATCCTGGTTGTAATTTGGGGACTCCATATGGTGGATGAGTGCATTGTGAGCCACCCAGGTGATTCTGGGCTCGGATCCTGCTACATTGTTGGGTGGTCTTATATTCTCTCCTTCCCTGGGATGTGCCCTTGAGCCTAGTGCTGCTATAACGTGTACGCTGCTGCGGCAGGTGGGAGGATGCAGCAAAGGTGAGAAAGATGATGCAAGGCAGGGGTGTCAATAAGGAGGTATGGCGCAGTTAGATTGAGGTGGATAACCAGGTGCATACATTTCGTTGTAGACCACAAAGTGCATCTTCAAAATGAGGAAATCTATGCTGAGCTTGAGCTTAAGAGATCGTCCAGGCTGATGAAGGAGGCTAGGTATGTGCTGACACGCCCTTTTTATCGCATGATATTTTCTCTTTGCCTCCACTGTGAGAAGCTGGCCATTGCTTTTGGGCTGAGCAGGACATGCCTTTGATATGCCACGAACCTGCCAGTGTCTGCCAACACAGCCATCAAGTTAAATTGTTGACAGGATGCCAACTGCTGTCACCACTTCCAAGATGGGGTTTGTTCTTGCGGGGATTACTGGTGAAATGAGCAGTGATATGCATGAAAGAAGTGAGTCGTTTCACACGTGATACCTGAAAGGTGATAATTTGTCCTTATTTTTGTTTTGTAAGCGAAGCGTGCTGATTGTCCTTTTGTTCAACTTACTGCTTGAAAGTATTGTCCAAACAGCAGCAGTGAAGTCACGGCAAAGTCTTATTGCAGAGGAAGATATCAACAAATGTTGCGGGGATAAGTAGGCATGAAGAGAATCCTGAAATTCCGGAGAAACTCTACCTGCAACAATATTGGCAAGGAGAGTTCGACAGTTTGATTCTTGGTTAGTGCACTGCGAGAGATAACTACACATTTAGTTAATGTTTTATGTGATTCTAATTACATTTCATCTAGCTGATGTCACTCTAGCTTGTAGACCATTCGTGGAAGGTTGTGTCTGGCAAACATAGGAACCGGACTTTGGTTGAGAGTGCAAGGTGCATGTTGGAGCACCAAGGTCTTAGAAAAGTGTTTTGGGCTGAGACTGTTTTCATTGTTGTGTATGTTAATAATCGAGCACCTACCATTGCAGTCAAGGATATGACACTTGAGGAGGCATGGAGTGGCAAGAAGCCAAGTGTTGCACACATGAGAGTTTTTGGAACATGAGCATATATCAGGTGTCATATCCTTGACTGCAATGGTAGGTGCTCGAATATTAACATACACAGCAGTAGAAACAGCCTCAGCTCAAAACACTTTGCCAAGACCTTGGTGCTCCAACATGCACCTTGCACTCTCAACCAAAGTTCGGTTCTTTTGTTCTGCAACTCCATTCTGTTGTGGGGTGTAAGGTGTAGTCATTTGTCACTCAATCCCATTTTGTTCACAAACTGATGGAATGCCTTTGAGATGTACTCACCACCATTGTCGCACCGCAACTTCTTGATCACCTTCCATGTCTGCTTCTCTGCAAGAGCTTTGAACACCTTGAACTTATCCAAAACCTCATATTTTTTCTTCATGAAATAAACAAAGGTTTTCCGCGACAAATCATCAATAAAAGTGA
This sequence comes from Takakia lepidozioides, assembly GCA_030704615.1. Lineage (NCBI taxonomy): Eukaryota > Viridiplantae > Streptophyta > Takakiopsida > Takakiales > Takakiaceae > Takakia > Takakia lepidozioides. Next base: position 10,334,142 of record CM060733.1, read on the forward strand.
CAAAGTATCTAGCACCACCATGAGAAAGGTTCTCCATTGGCCCACACACATCACTATGTGCCAACTCAAGCAACTCCGATGCTTGTGTACCACCTGTAGCTGGAAATGGATTGCGGTGATGCTTTCCATATACAAAACCTTCACAGAACTCTAGGTTAGATGTAACCTCCAAATCCATACTTTCGACCATGCCCATTGTCTTCAAGCTTGCAATGCCAAGATGATCGAGATGTTGATGCCATAAATCAGCCTTCTCCATAGCACCATTAGTGTCGACGTATCGAACTGTTCTCTGCGGAGATCTTGACAACTTGTAGAGTCGTCCTATCCGAACGCCCATCACAACCACATTGCCCTCATGAGTCTCCATCAAATAGCTCCTGGTTTTGAAAGTTACTTGATAACCTTGATCCTCCATCTTGCTGACTGATAGTAGATTCTTCTGGAGTCTCTCAACATATAAAACTCCATGATGTTCTTGCAGACTCCACTCGGTACCTATAGTACCCTTACCCTTGATCTGAAGAGCACTGTCATCACCAAGATACATCTTTCTGCCACCTAGAAGGTCTTCGTAGGTAGAAAATCATTCCCTGTGCGATGTCATGTACTGAGAGCACCAGAGTCGATATACCAAGTGTCGTCGGGTGGGGGTGGGATATAAGGTACATTTTCTTTGCTGACAAGTGTGAGGTGGAGGACATCACCGAACTACAGACAAGGCAGTCACAAACAACTCACTGTTGTTACCAACACCCTCCACGTGATTGGCTTCAGGTGCAGATCTCTTGAGTTTGTCAGCCTTCTTATCAGCTTCATTCTTTCGACATTCACTAGCATGGTGATTCAGTTTCTCAGAATAGAAACACTTCCCCTTCTTCTTCTTCCCCTGGGTGGATGTACCAGAGGTAGAGACAAAGTGCTTGCACTTGTGTCCTGTGTTGAGCGCAACATCTGACAGAGTAGCAACAACAAGACCCTTCTGACGTGATTCCTCTTGGAGGAGCACTCCAACAACTAACTTCATGGACAGATCAGTAATATGAAGAGTTTCAAGAGATACCACAACAAACCTCAAATGCTGGAGTCAAATTCCTCATCAATGTCATGCATGTGTCTAACTCTGAAATCTCTCACCCTGTCGCTGCAATCTGATCCAGTAATGTTCGCATCTTGGCTATGTGAGAAGCAATGGAATCTCACTCACTCATCTTAAGAGTGAAAAATTGTTGTCGCAATTGCAACAACGCATTTTCATTCTTGGGCTCATACATCCTCATTAGGAATTCCCAAGCTTCAAAAGATGTCTCATGCTTACTCACTTGCCCAAATAAAAAATCACTCGCATACAAAGAAATAGTTGCAAGACCTCTCTAATCAAGATCCTCCACTCATCTAATACATCAACATCTAGTTCTGATAGTTTCTTATGTTTGCCAGACACAACCTTCCATGTGCCATCTCTAACAAGAACCATTCACATCTTGTCCTTCCAGATATGAAACATGTCTCCATCGAACTTTGCAATAGCATGATAACTAAGATGTTGAGAAGACATTTCAAATCTACACAGACCAAGCTTTGCTCTAGCAAGTATTTTCTCTCTTGCTAATCAATCATACTTTTAGAAATGTGAATGAAACTAGATCTCTCAATCATATAAAGAATTCCACAAAAAAACCCCTTCTAATACACTACAGCAAATTGGGGGGGGGGGGGGTTTGTGACGCCAGCCGCGCCCCCACGCCCCGCGAGGCGCTGAGCCCGCGACGTCGAGCCCGAGACGTTTTTTTTGCGATGCTCCGGCGTCGCACTCCCCCGCTGCGACACCATTGCGACGCCCAGCCGTCGCAAGGTGGCATGAAGAGATAAAGATGGCCCTCGCTGCGACGGATTTTTTTTCTTGCGACGCCCTGGCGTCACAAAAACGTCACTGAGGGCACCCCAGGGCGTCGCAACAGTATCACCACAATGAGAGTTTTTTTTTTTTTTTTTTTTTTGGGTTTTGCGGCCCTCAACTTTACAAAAGCATCGTTAGGATGGCCAATGCTGCGACGCCAGGGGGTCGCAATGGTGTTGTAGTCAGCGTAGGTCATTACAAGGACGTCGCTTGGGGCGCCTGACGGTGGGGGGTGCAACAACGGTGACGACGCTGGGGCTGGGGCTGGGCACTAAGGCTGTGGAGGTTGCAACTCCCAGGCGTGACAAGAGGGGCCCCCTTAGAAGGAACTTGAAAGAAATCTTCATTATGTATATATATATATATTTAGATTGTTTTTGTGATACATAGATGTAGCGTAGGTGTGTTGATTACTCTGTAATATCTTAAAAATGTTATAACGTGGGGGTCTTAGGTTTAAGTATACATTGCATGATATATATATAACAATGAACATATCGCCGTTAGACAGAACCGGAGTCAATGGTCAACAAGTTTTTGAAATTCAAATTTCAAATTCATAGTTTCCCTGCCTAAATTCAAATGTACCCCCTTAAATTGCGACATCCGGGTGTCGCACTTTGGGACCCCCGGATGATGCTAATTCTGCATTGTAGAGTATTTTTTTTTTTTTTTTTTTTTTTTTTTTTTTTGCGACGCCCTGGCGTCGCAAATCGCGGTTTCGCCTTTTTGCGACCCCATTGGTCGCAAACTTGCGATGTTTTTTTTAGCGACGGGCTTGCGACGCCCGGACGTCGCAAAATTGGTTCTTCCCCTTGCCCGAAAAGGGCTGTTTTACGACGCCGCGGCGTCGAAATCCCCCCCTTTTCCTGTAGTGATACCATGTCAGAAAAACATACACATACTTATGATGCAGGGATGAAACAATATGGCTTTATTACAAAGGATCTCTCCTCCTCACCATAGAGGTCTCAACAAAGATAGTTTGCCTCTCCCGCGAGCCCAATATATATATACCTACTGGATGTCTCCCACCGAGAGATGTCTATTCCTCTATTCCCTCAAGAATATCTAATAGCTATTCTAAGCCGCATCTATTCTAAGTATCTATCCAATAGCTATTCTAAGCCGTATCTATTCTAGGTATCAAGAATATCTAATGGATGATGAGTTGAACCCAAAAGTTCATCCATCATAACAAGCTTCACTAATTGCTAAGCACACACTTGTACATTGCAGCGATACTCTGGATTGGTAAAGGAAGATGAAGCTATCCAGCGACATGGCCTTGAAATCTGGACATCCAATAATACAGTGCAGAAGGCAATCTCGAGTAATTTTCCACTTGAATGGCAACAACTCTGTCAAAATAGCCATCTGAGCTGCACTCATCTGCAGGTGCATGTCAGGGGTTTTCTGGTCTTCATCTTCAAGCTGGCGAGTGCAGATTGTACCCATATTTCGCCTCTTGCTCTTCCAAATGAAATTGAAGAGGCCTCAACAGAAACCCAATTTTGCACAATCAAACACTCCTTCCCAGTGCACCATCTAGAAGAGACAAACACCCACAAACATCCTGGACCCCCTTCACCAGGTAATACCTAGAGCTTTCCTACTCTTTGAACACATGTTTGTGTTTGGCAGGCACTCCTTCCATGTATAAGGGACTGGGGCCAACAACTTCCACATTGCCAGGCTCCTCACAATCTCGAACAATCATCTCTGTCCAGGGCATGGAATCGGCAATAGCCCGCTTCTTGGCTGATCATATGTTTTGGACAGGTTCTACAAGGCAGTTCTCCCTGCCATTTTTTTAAGGTTTTACACATGTTGGCGTTGGCGTGCATATCTTTGAACTGTTGAGAAGAGCATGCTAGAACTTGATGGCCCACCACAGTCTTGATACCAATCAACGCTTGGCACAAGTAGTCTGGAAACCCAAAGTTTTAGCCAACGCTGGGTACCCACGTGCAGCTGACTGTTGTGCATACGCCCTTGTGTCACTCTCATCTCATGTGCTCGTCTGCAGACGTAGGCTGACGAAGGAACTCATTCTGCCTGCAAGGAAAACTACCAACTTGCAGTGAGCTAATTTATGGTGTCAACTTAGTGTGCAACAACTTGTAGAGTAGTGTTTTCTGTGGCAGGATTGCGGTAAAGCACATCCCCGCTCTATATAACCTGTCGCTGCATGCATAGTACCTCATATTACACCTCGTTCTGTCTCTGAATCCCTGAAGTCTCACTCCAAGAAAGCTTCCAAATTCTTTCCTTTTTCAGTCGTTCTGTTATTGCAAGCCGAACCGCAAGCATGGGTGTTCTCAGCCGACTAGATCATGATCGAAACTACTCGCCCTGGGTGTCGGTGCTCAACTTGTGCAATGTAGCCATTGGTGCTGGCGTTCTATCTTTTCCTTTTGCATTCAGGTCAATGTCCTGGCTCTCAATTGCTAACCCCCAGGCTAAGGCCGAGAGAGATTGTACTCATAAGACGTTGTTTGCCGTAGCCTTGTGGCCATTGACCCGCGCCCAGTTTGAGCGGGAACAAAAGGGACAGAACCTACCTCTGTCAGGGGCTGACGTTGGTAGTAAGACTTACCTCCATATATAGAATTAATCCGGGTTTTCCAGATATCCTAAGGCCGAGAGAGAGAGAGAGAGAGACTATTTAAGTGGAAGCTGACACATGATAAATTCCTGAGGAAAGTCCGAAGTGCTCATTCTCATTGGCCATCTGGTAGTCCTGATCACTGCTCGAAACTAGTCTTAAGAATTGCATCTTTCACATACGCAGACCTCTGAGGTTATGAAGTTCAGAATTATGATCCAGGTTACACAAATGGAATAGTGGGGGAAGCAATAAATTACCTTGGTGAACATTACTCACACATCCAATTTTTCTGCCATGTACTGTAGACAAACTGGTGTGTTTGGAGGTCTTTTTCTCAGTGGCCTGATATGGGCAGTTGAAGTTGGAGCGCTATGCCTTCTCATTCGAACTGCAGAAAGATGCAACAGTAAATCTTACCAGGTCATTGCAAGTACACCATGATCTTCTACTGCTATGGCTAGTTTGACATCCTTTTATTCATTGCTTTGCAACAGTACTTGCATAGTTTGATCAATCTATTGCAGTAAGTGGAAGGATTCCATTGACTTAAGACCTTGATTGATACTCACATTTCCAGGACCTAGTGGTGTCAACATTGGGAGCCAAAATGGCTGTAGTCACATCTGCAACAATGCTGGTTTTTATGGTTGGCTCCATGATTTCTTATCTCATCATCACAGGTGTGCCCTGTGAGCTCCATTATCTGATCTTTCGAGAAGTACAGAAGTTGACACATGTTCTTAGACGAAGGAAAGGAGAGAGGGGTTGGTTGGCAGGAACCCATTACCCATTGTACTCCACGACATGAGTTTCTTACTCACCAGCAGTAGACACTTGCTGTTTGACTCTGCAACTTGCAATTCGCTATTTTGTTTCCCAACTCACCATTGATTCACCATCGACATGTACAAATATTAATGAGGTTTGAGAACATATGTACTGACTCTTGAACTGTTGGTTGTGCAACCTAGGGGATGTCTTTCAGCCTGTTTTTGCTGGCTGGTTTGGAGAAGACAGCGTACTGGCCGATCGCAGGTACTTCAAAAATGACAAGCAAGATCATGGGGAAGTACAGGGTAGGAGAAGACATCTGGCACTGATGGAATAATGAGAGCATAGATCACAAGAGTGTTACATAAGCAACGATGAAATGCGAGAGGCCTTGAGCTGATCAGAGTCTTTCCTGGACTCTCTGAAGGTAGATATATTAGTCAGCGGCACAACATAACAAAAAACTGTGAGGTCCTATCCCTCGATGAATTTTCCCAAAAGTGGGTGATTGTTTGGCAATGCCAAGGTTGTGATACTCTGTAACTGTCTCTCTCATTAAGTAGCGTGGCCCTGTATTGAGTTGTGTGCCTTCAGTGGTCATTCAGTAGATCTGTGGACGACTTATACTTCAAGCCAAAACTTTCTCATTTAATAAGAGTGTTGCAAGCAGTGAAAAGCTAGACTCATCGCAAGTGTTTGGGGCTGGCCGGTGTGTATTTGAAGATGATTGCCTGCAGAGGCTTTGGGAAGTGATAGGCGATTTACACTGTTTGTTCTAGGGTCATTGAGGAATTACGATTATCAGTATCGCAGATACAAAAGACGATCGAAGTTGCAGTTTCGCAAGCTGCATTTGATTGCACACAGTGGATGCCCAATTCCATATCATGAATGTAACTGGCTCCATTTTATCCAGCCTAGATCTCACTTCGTAGGTTTTGACTTCTGAGGGCATATTTCCCTTGCTTTGATCACACTCGAAAGCTAACATGTTGGCGATACAGATTGGTCATCGCGCTGTTTGCAATACTTGTCGTACTGCCCCTTTCGTTGAAGACAAGGTTGCGGGGGTTGAAGTGGACCAGCACAATTTCGGTACAATCTGTGTGACCCACCTGTGACCCTGGAGAGAAAGCTGTTAGAACACTCCATTTCCCTACATAATTCGTTCCAGCTTTGAGAGCTCATGAAGCACATACAATTCAGCTTATGCATGAATGGAGAGAGACTACTTGAATAACCGTCATAGAGTTTCTGCTGGAAGTTTTATTATTCAAAGGTCTAGACTCTCAATGTAGGAGCAACCTGACATTATTGGACGTTGCAAAGTCCAATCTGTCAGGAAGGAGGTGTATACTCTTTCGGAGATTGATCTCCATATATGCTATGTTGACTACGAAAATGTCTGCACGAGAGGGAAACAGAGCCATAGAAGTAGACTTTCAGGAACGAAGGTCCTCCTACTTAACATGAAGTACCAGTGGGTGGCTGATACAGGTGATCATGCTCACGTATTTGACTGTTTCTTTGGCCACGATTGGAATTGTCCGTCTGGTCAACGAAGGATTTCCACAGCATGTAAGCAAACCCACTGCAGACTGAATCGAGGTTCTTTAGAAGTCTTTTTGACAGGCACCCATCACGAGAAATCACGAATCAGTTTGATTTGTTTTCTGGGTTGCCAACTTAGACAGAACGTCATCTACTTACGGGATTTGTTCTCCTTTAATTCAATTCTTCGAATCTGGCTATGGTGGCTCTTGAAGTGATTGATCATCGCAGTTTCAGTCGTATATCGATGTCCAGTAGTATGTAGATAATCAGCAACCATCAAGCTGTTATGTGTGCGTGTAGGCGAATTACTTTTCTGGGGGATTGCATGCCTTCATTGCCATGGATGTTGTCGTGTTTGCGTTCCACTGCCACATCCAGGTAAAATCCTAATTTCACGTCCTATAGAACTTGCAGCGGATGATCCATTTAGGACTCCTGAAAGTGTCAATGGAAACTTCGAACGTGCAGTGTGCAGATTGAATGTATGGGCCTCAGTTTAATCCCTCAAGGACCTCTCAGCAGGAGAGGTGTGTGTTGTGGGTTCTCCTTTATCAACCTCTTGCATGAGATTTCTGAGAAAGAACACGCTGGTCCATGGCTTTAGCAAAAGCATCGACGAATGCATATAGGAGCACATCCCAGGCCTGAACTATCAGTTTCTCAGCTTGTTCGTCTTGTTTTTTCTTGACAGGGGCAATTGATGTTCAGGTGATCCACATCTTTGCCGAGCTCGCGGATCAGCCCTCGCCTTTTATTGGGGTGGATCATCAGGCTCTTGAAAAAGAACCCATTCTACCGGTCCGTGAGGATCTTCTCAATGGAAAATCACCTTCCAAAAGGAGATCCTGCAAAGTAAAGCGTATGGATGGAGTCATCTTTATTTCCATGACCATATGCTTCGTTGGCTACTGTCTGGTTTGTAAAGTTCCTTCCTTTCCTATCTCTTTCTTTTCTTTCTCCCCCATGGATGCTTAGAATTACCTCAGGGATGAGCCTTCGACAGCTTGCAGATGCGAGTTTGCAAAATTATCTGTGATGTACACGAACATTTGGCGTTATTCGTGGTATGCCGTTGGGCGAAGCTCATGAATGCCTTAGTCGTTCAAGACTTCAGATCAGCTTTTTGAAATGATAAGCTCTTTCGGGACTGTTGAGATTGCATGTCATTCACCCAGGTCTCGGATGTCGCCTTCACTTATCATTCATAAACGGTAGAAGAGTGAACAAGTTCTTGGGAACGAAGCAGGTGGGTGAATTTGGATACCTCCTGTTTCCCGATGTGGAGAGTGATATTCTAAAGAGCTTTGGCAACAGCAATCGATTCATGAACTTTGCGCGCATGGGCATGGCTGTGGTACCACACTGCTCTCACCCTTCATAAACAGCATAGAATTAAGCTCATCGTGCTGGCCTGCTTGTTACTCACCATATTCAGTAAGACTTGCAGTACAATTGTTTGCAGATCCATGTAACAGCACTGTTTGCAAGGATACTTGGGGCTAGCAATTTATCATTGCCTTGAAAGCACTGGGATTTTGTCATTCAGGTGGCTATGGTCTGCTATCCGGTGAATTGCTTCCCTGCGCGCTCCATATTGGATGATGCTATCAAACATGCAGTTTATGAGGGGACAGTTCAGTCCTTTTCATGGACGCGTCATGTGCTCTCCACGCTTTTCCTTTTCGGACTATCTCTGGGAACAGCTTTGCTCATAACGGACCTTGGAGCTGTAAGACTTTCTTCCTTCCAGCTGTTGCGTGTCAACTAAGCTTAGGGGTTTCTGGACAGGAAGGTACTCAAATTTACAGAGGAAATTTGCAGCCAAGTTTGTAAGCAAGGTGGAGTGCAATGCCGAAGTCCTTGAGAGTGTGAAGGATGAGAGCAGAAGGGTATTCAACTTTGCAACATTTTGCAGGTGTTCTCCATTATGGGCTCAACAGGTGGGGTGCTGGCGATTTTCGTCATACCAGGGCTTTTACTGATGTACATGGATGCTAGCCAAGAAAATCAGATTTCTCTTCTTGGCAATCAGTCCCAGCCATCTCAAGACAAAATTGTCAATGCAAGGTGGGCAAGACAGTTGGGAGGATGCCTCCTCATAGGAATAGGTGCACTCATATTTTTTACCACTGCATATGTCACTGTGGAAGGCTTGTAGATAAAAGGTGGCTATCATGTAAGGGGGGGGCCTGGAGGTTGGGTAACTCACTTGCCAAAAGATCAGTGCACTGACCAGCTCAACATAAACTCATCACAAGTATCTTTCAGAATGTTTTCAGGGATGACGAAACATAAACAGGCCTTCCCAAATAAAATGAGGTTTCCTCATTGAAAATGTGGCATCTTGCAAAGTTTCCAACCTTGAGTAGAATTATTTATTCATTCAGAAATGCAACATCTCTGACAACATTAAAAATCTTGCAGTAAACATGTGCGGGGGACACTCAAGTTACCACTTCAAACTTTCAACTTTATGATCCATTTCCTCAATTGGAGACAAGAAATTGACTACTGCATGAAGGAACCAACCTATTGCATGTATTATAATTGAAAGACCAGATTTGTGAACAGAATAACTCATCAAAGTCAGTTCTTGAGGGAGGAAGGGAGGGAGAGCAGAAGAGAATGAGAGTATAGGCTTGGTGAGCTGGAGCCAGTTCTGCATGGACTTCAAAGAATTGGCAACAAGCTGAAGGTTGCATGTCCTTGGATCATTACTGTGGGCAAGTTCGGTACACAAGGTTTTCATTCAGTCAGACAAAAAGAATGTGGGACACACTTGCATGCGCACACAATCTGCCATGGAAATCCACGATTGACAGAAATGATGCACCAGTACAACAAGAGGCACTTTCTTGGCATTCTGTTACTCAGAATATATGTTGATTAGATTCATGCCAGAACTCACTTCGCCAGATCAGCCAAGAAAGTTCAACTTTTTCATCACTGTTGCAAGTGCGGGTGGTGCAACTGAGGGTCGCCTTAACTGCCGCCTCTGCTTTCTGGTCTGCATTGCAAGGGCCACTGTTGTCAGCAAGGCCACCGCACAATACCATGACTAAGGGAGGGATGTAGAATAATTCAGAGAGGGCGCAATCCAGAACTACAAGTAACACTTAAGCCTATTTATGCCCTTAAAGCAGACAAAGTTGGCAAGAATGCTCTGCAGCTCAACCTAGAAAATTAGTAGGCTCAAGATAATTATGTGCTTTCCATTCTTGCTTATCAGACAGGTCTGTCAACTTCTGTTTGTCTAAAAAAAGCCCAGCTTAAACTACTCAACACATGAGATTTGGAAAGACAATCTCTGTCAAGGGCTACATGTTTACACTTCACACATAGACCTATCAAAAGAGGTCGATTAGAATCATTTCCCACCAGCTATGCATCTTAAAATTGTGGCCCAACAATCCTTCAGTAACTTAAGGCACCACCCCAATTACACCCGTACTTGCCCTGAACTGTGTACACTATCCATGTTGCAGTCCCGAGTTTCCAGATTCGCAGCAACAAAATCTGCTTCTGGTGTCTGGGTTACAGTGTTTCCATACCTTGGAGTGGGCATTGTGCCGTTTTCCAGATCTCCACCGCTTGAAAAGCCCACTTGCGAGTGCTCTGAATCGTTTCTTGTAAGACCTACACCCAATCCAACAAAAACATCAACGCAATGGGACCATCCAAGCTCCCCGAAACAGAGTTCTGACAACAAACCCAACCCGTGGACAGATGCAAGATCATTTCCCAAGAAAAAATATCCTTCTTCAGCGACTTCGAACCATTGCTCACAGGATAACAACGATGATGCCTTTGCATGACAACCCAGACTGCTAGATTACTGACGAGTAGGCCTTAATCTTGATCTTCTTCACTGCGGTTGCGAATGTGCTTCTCTGCTGCAACTGTAGACAGGACAGAGAAATTGTCAAAACTTCGAAATTCTGCACTACTCGTACTGACCACCTCACAGAAATTACTGAGGCACACTCTAAAAGCTTGTAATCAATAATCAATAGCTCACTTCCATACAAAGAAAGAATTCAAATGGGATCTCACATAGAAACAGTGCTGCTACTCAGTAGGGTTTCATATACGAGAATGCGTGGAGCCAGTTCCATCAAGCGCTTATGCTCGTTATCACATTTACATTGGGCCTCATTTGCGATGCCAAGGTGGGAATGCCTCCTCAATATTACGATCTTACCCTCGACCTCACCCGTGTCTAGACCATCGGAGGACGTGCTACAGGGCTCCTGGGGAGTTCACCCCATGGAATGGGTGAGTCCGTCACAAATCAGTATTTGCATGCCCAACAGTGTGTTTCGAACCACCAAAAACCAGCAAATTACCGGGCCAATATGCCTGCAGTTGTGCGTGCGAGAGTTAGAATACCCACCGGTGATAGACAAATGGGCATCCCAACAGATGAGTTGGGACAGCATCCCTGTTGAAAACTACGCTGCGCATACGACTGCGTGTGAGAGAACAGAGAGCGCAAGCACGACGGATTCAGACTCGGTGCAGAATACAGACTCGCGGATGGAAGAGAGACCGTGGACGAGCACGATGTGGTCGTACGTCTGAAGAGAAAAGCGGGAGGATCACGAGCATGAGAAGCATTGGTGGCGTCGGAGCGAAGAGTCCTCGCAGCAGAACGGACCAAGCGAGCGAGCTGCTTGGACGCCATAGCCCAACTCTTCTACAGTCTGGCCTCTTCTCGTATGCAGTCAAAGGGGGGTTTTACAGAGGGCTTTGTGGATGATGAGGTTTTCATCCACAGGAATTCCATAGAATTGCAATCGCAGTGTTCCTTCTCTCCACCAGAAGCTAAAACAGATCTTAAGCAGATCTTAAACAGATCTTAGAGGAGTAACTGGGCTACTACTTGATGCATGGAATGGAGTTATTCCGAGGCACTCTCGATCTAGAACTGGGTTGTCACCGGTTTGGATTGAGTGTATGTAACGAGGGCGCACTGTAGCAAAATGCCCATAAGAGTAGAAGAGTACCTAGGCTAGGACTGGAACCACGGCAGGAAATTATTGCGATGCACACTTCTTGCTCTGGATCTAGAACTGGGTTTTCGTCATTGTGCATGGGGTGCAACTGAAGAGAAAGGAGACAGAACAAGAAGAAGTGAAGGGGGTGGAGAGGCATGGCATCCTCGCAAGAGCCCGGGGGATCGCTGATGGATCTGATGACGTCGGATCCTGTGCCACCAGGCAGCCCATCATTTCCACCATTGGGCAAGGGCTTTACACCAGAACGCAACAAGCCATCTGCACCTAGGAAGTCCACCTCACAAATTCCACCTGAACTACCGTTTCCATTGAAATCTGCCTCTCCAGCAAAATCCGGCCTTGGACCTCTGAAGCAGAAGAGAAAGGTGTTGAATGACTGTTCCACGGATTTCTGTCTCTGCCGTATGGTCTTTCTGTTCCAGCTGAAATGCAGTTTCATCCGTGTCAGTATTCTCACTGTTGGGTCGTGCAGGAGTTAAGATTACGTTTGGGGATCAAGTTTATAATCTGTATCTATAACTTGAAACTTACTGGGAAGCAACACTGACTTCAGATCCATTCAAGATTACAGTGCTTGCTTTTGCATTTTCTGGAAGACCAGACTACAATTCTGGTAGCAGAAATGTGGATCCAAATTTCTTCTGATGAAGGTTCAATTTCTTCTTGCGAATCCGAGAAAGGGCTCACATCCTTTTCCAAGTAGATATGAAAATAGAAAAGTTCAAGAGGTTACCATGATGTCAATTTTGCTGACAGACAATGTGTTGTGATTTTGTGATTGTGCAGGCAGTATCCTATTCGCAGCTTGCAAGGGGCCTTCAGGAACTGGCAGCAGCTACTGACCAGGTCTGTATTCACAGAATGTCAGGCATCTTTGTGCTCATTGCTCATTATTTCAATGTTCAATACAGGGAGAATAGGCTGCGGCTACATAAGGAGCTTGTCTTTCTTTGTCATTTGCAGAAAACCAGTCAGAAGCAGCTGGTGCACCAAGTTTTTCCCAAGCTCGCTGTTTACAGCTCTGTCGACCCCTCATTGGCTCCCTCCCTTCTCACGGTATGAGTCTGCAATTGGGTTGCCTTGTGCCCTTTTTGTGACTGGTTTTGCATGTGTGCACTTTAATTGCTCCTATATGGCTTTGACTTAATTGGAATTCTTACACTGTTTGCTCTCAACTTCCTTGCCAGATGAGCAGTCACTTACAGTGCTCAATTGATATGACACCACACTTCGGACTATAATTTCACTTGATTATTTCTTGTAGGTCAAACCATGTTTTGATGTAGTAATTGGGCTATGATAGGGCCAATTTCGAAGGGTTAACTTGGAGGGAAACACTAGCAATCTTGTTACACATCCGTGAGTTTACTTATTTGCATGCATCAGAGCAACAGTTCTTTGAGTCAGCAGGCTGGAGTTGCATCCCATTGTTTCTTTCTTTCTTGTGTGTGGTTTTATCTCTCAAGGTGCTTTTGAAGGTCATCCCTTCGTATTTATATGCATCAGCACTAGTGTTCTTTGGCTCAGTTTGCGACCTCCCAGTGTGTTAAAGAGTGAGATGCCCTAGTACTGGTGTCGTTTTTGTGGCTGATCAATGTCTATACATGGTGTCTGAATTTTGTTGCAGTCACTTATAGTAAAAAAAAAGGTGCTCCAGGGTTTGCCCTAGTCTTGAATTCAGCCCAAGAAGTGGTCTTATTTGCCTTTGAACTTTGACAGTTACTGATTTACCTGCCTAGGCTTTGTTGTGAAAAATCGTGGAGTGACTTTTGTTATTGGATGGGCTGAAAGGATAGCGTTTGTTGATGTGGTGTGCAGTTGCACCAGCAATCAGAGGACAGGCATGTGCTGCGATATGTCTACTATTTTCTGGCAAGGTTACTGGCAGAAAGCGGAGCTCAGGGTGTTACACCTGGTGGCGGGATCCCCACACCGAATTGGGATGCACTGGCGGATCTGAATCTTGCTGGGGGAACAGTAGTCACAAGGGCAGAGGTGGTGCCTCAAATTATCACTCAGCTCACCACTGAAGCTGGAAATGCCGATACTGCAGGTATGGGTATTCCTCTTTGGCAATGTTGGTAATGTTTGACACCGCCTCTTCATTCAATGATAGTAAATTCTATGTAAATCTCTCTCTCCCCCTTCTTTCTCTCTCCACAGCTATGGCAAACAACGACTTATGAGTACATTCTCTCTCTCCACTATTCCCCTAGCATAGACAAGAGTATTGGAACTTTCCTCTTCTTCAGTTCCCAATGATTAGGTACTGTTTCCACCGGCTTGTTTTTTGACTTCAAAACTCTCTGGACCACTTGTATATTCTTAGCCTTATTAATTGCGGACTGTTGCAATATGAGGCCCTTGTCTTTTCATCACCAAAGTTTTGCATCCTTGTTCTGCAGCCATATCAGAGAGCTGTATCGCATCTCTCAATGCATTCTAAGAAACAAAAGCTCAAGCAGTCAACTATGGACCCGCTAGAGAATTTGAAGTTTTCTCACGAGCTGGGTAGATTATTCAAATATTCTTATATAAGAGTTCCGACCCCGACCAGGCTAAGAAACTACTGAAATTTAGTCATAGCCACTGTGACGGGCGGGGCGAAAGGAGGGATGCAGCAGTGGGGATGCCCTACCCGATTATCCACAAAAGTTCATTCACTGAGTCAGTAGAGTTATTGACAAGAAAAGATGTGTGAAGGGTTGCGCCACTTTACAAATGGGTCTTCCTGTGCAGTACATCCGCGGCGAATTGCGGCACTGAAGGCGCTTAGTTTTGCACCAACAAGCAGCAACGATGTTCTGAGTACCTTATATGAGATTGTCTTTGGCATCCTTGATAAGGTCTTGATACTGGCTCCAATCTGTGTTTGTTGGTATGCAATGTTTGGGGGGAGGCCTTATCAGATTATAGCCCTTGACCAGTCTTCCTGATTTTGAAGATTTGATTTTATCCATAGCACATTCACTTTTCTGGGAGTTTCCTTGTATTGAGCTTGTATCCTGCAGGTGGCAGATGCTGGCAAGTTGAGGAGAAAGAAAGGCATGTTTGGGAGGCAGAGTGTGGACAAGGAGGTAGGCTTCTTTTCAGTCTGTATCTGCATCCCCTTGTATGTGCTTTGTTCAAATTGTCATTAGTTGAACTTTGACTCATCTCATCGAAGAGGTGGCATCCAAAGTTGTCTGTGTCTTGACTTCTTGGGTAGGGGCAGGGAGACATGGTTGGCTAAGCAACTGAGCAGGTACTGATGTCACTAATTTCAGTGACAAGCAGCTGAGCATAGGCTCATTCTTAAGCATGTACTATCATCGGATTTGTAAGGGAGTTTGGAGATGAGGGAAGATGGTTGCAAATTGTGATGTTCTAATTTCTACTTCTAACATGTGGTGCCACTATTTAAGCTTCATCCTGGCTTGTTGTCTTGGCAGTCTGCATTGCGCAGTAACCTTCAGTATGCTGCCCTCAGCATGTTACGGAGATTGCCATTAGATTCTGGAAATCCAGCATTTCTGCACAGAGCTGTGCAAGGGTGTGTGAGCTTTTCTTTCCATTTATTAGAGATTATTGAGACCAAAAGTAACAGACAAAAGAAGGAAAATGAGAACTAATGATCATCAATGAGTTGGGCAAAATTCAGCTTTGTGAGGTTTATGTGATCTGTCTCTTATGATTCTTTAGTTGTAGTAAATAGGATGTTTTGTTGGTGTCAGAAAAGGAAGATTGAGCTATTGTCATGCAGAGTATCCTGTGAATGTCCAGTGCTGTACTAAGAACGTGAGGATTGTTTCATTTTTGTGTAAGTTTTTCTTGAACTTTGAGAGGGTATATAAGCCTGTCATACCATCTTGTGAATGTGCTTTGAAGCTTAGTCCTTCATATGACACGCATAGCATGCGGCAGTATTGCATGTGCAGATCCTGTTGGAGTGAGACATGCCTTGGCAATTGTCTCAGAGTTGGCTGTCCGAGATACAACTGCCGTAGCTATGGCTGTGGGTAAGCAATCTCCTTTTTACCTCAGGATGCTTTTTGAAGGTTTCTCATATGCTAGTCATAGTGGTCAACAGGCCTGTCCTTTCTGGTTATCTGTACCCTTTGGAAATAGACCATGATAGCTGGGGGATTTTTGAGAAGGCAGTGATCTTTTCATGCAATGTATTAAAACCTCAAAAGTCTGTAATCTTTGCATCTGAAACACAACCCAAGGGCCTGGCTTGTGCTTGGTTGTGTATGATCCACAATTCAGCCATATGATTGCTGTATCTGGGTCCTCTGAATGTGTTGTAGTCACTTGATTTCCTGAGGGCTTCATAAAGCCTTACACTTTCCAGATGGCCTAGCAGTGTTAGTTGGTTTTATGCTGCACTGTCATCATCAACTCATGTCTTCACTCGTCTCCTGTTGTGCTTTTGTGCAGCCAAACTTGCACTTGCTGGAGGTGAGTAAAGCCCTCACACTCCCTGACCAGGGTGTTCCTGCCCTACTTTCCTTGATTATGCATGCTGCTTAACTCAGGGTACAACTACTGCATTTCTGCAATGAAGGTGATTGATGCTATATACAGCCTGCCGACCAACATTACAGTTTTTGTGATGTGCTCAACTGTGACATAGAATAGGTTCAAGACCCTTCATGTTCCAAAGTAGAACAAAACACCGATCATAAGTGGTTGGAGCTCTCCTCCTTGTGACAATCTGGCAGGTACATTACAGGAGGTCCTGCAGATTCATGATGTTCTTGCGCGTGTCTACCTTGCCCGCCTCTGCTACCTTCTTTCCAGGGCACGGGTTCTTGATGGTAATTGTTTTCTTTGCTTGTTCATCGTTATCTGAGGTGTAGTACCTTTATTATGTCCATTCACAAGTGATATTGTTTGAATTGGACCCTTCAAACTAACTGCAGTGCAAGTGGGTTGACAGCTTTGAGGCCCGAGAAAGCTGAAGATGCAGCTCTTGTGCAATGTGCTTGCAGAGAGGCCAGAGGTCAAGACTCAGTTTACAACTATATTGTACCAACTGCTTTTGGATCCAAGTGAGAGAGTTTGTTTTGAGGCCATCACATGCATCCTCGGCAAGTTCGACAGTAGTGAAAGGTCTGAAAACAGTACCAAATTGCAGTGGCTGCTTCTTCCTCAATCCATCTCAAAGTCCTCCACATCTTCAAGGAGCTGATTTATAAACACATCAAAGAGGTTGGATGAGAGAGTGGATCCTGAGCTACTCCTGGATCTGTGTCGATGAAGTTAGATATCCTGCCGTGGATGAAGATCCCGTTTCTAGAATAGTTATGTAAAGCAGATTCCCTACTTCATTTTTACCTCTGATTTGGGGGGGTGAAAGCCTTAACGCAAGTGCACCATGCAGCGATTGAGGCGGGAGATGGCCTCGGTTTATAGTGGGACGCATGCAAACTCCACACATAGAATTTGTGATGGCGTTCTCCCTCTACCTCTTGGAGGAAAGCCGATTGCAGTGGTTCTAGATTTTTTTCCCACCAGGAAATGGGGACCCCACGGGCCCAGTACTCACAGCCATAAGTGGCAGCTGTGAAATGAAATAGAGGAACTATAATATGTTGTTTTATGCATGTCGAACGGATCATAAGTTTCCAATCATGCTCAAGGATGCTAGGTTTCTCTTCATGGTGATATGTATGCTGGGTGTTGCTATTTCTGCAGTCTGGAAGATCGTGCAGGTGGCTGGTCTCTGCTGACAACGGCCATTTTGAAGTTTCCAGAGCCTCCTCCTTTGCCAACAAAGGAAGGCAATGGAGTTTTAGCCAAGGATGGAAGTGGTGTGCAAGTTAAGGATGGAATGCCACCCAGAGGTCCAAAGGATCGCCAAGCTCCAAGGCCGCGCCGTCCTCAACCCCTCATCAAATTAGTCATGCGAAGGTGACGTTGCTTGTTTAAATTGTTGATCACCATGAAGTGTTGATGCAGGTTGGCACGATCAATTAACCCCTAATTGAAACTGCAGTGTCGGTTAATCATTGCGCAAGACCTTTTGTTTAAGTTGGAAACTTGTCTTGGTTGGGCTTCTTAACATGTCTACACAAACCAGAAAGTGGACCTCTGCCACAAAATCCCCACTTGCCATGGTCAATGAGCATGCACGTTGCAAAATGAGTGCAGACTTATTGTCATCAATCCGAGTGTACTCAGGCAGTCAATCAACTCGTGCATCCCAATTCAGGAGTCTATTTTTTGAGGAAGAGGCTTAAGTTGAAGTTGTGTTGCAGATTAGAGTCGGCACTAAGGAGTGACTCAAGGCCATTGTTACATGGAGCAGTAAGAATTGTTCAGGAGCTGGGAAAGAGCCGGGCAGCAGCAGTTGCAGTACAAGGATATACCTTGGATGACATGATCCAACCCGACGCCTCTGTTGACAACAGCATGTCAGTGTCTGATGTGATCAAGTCTGAGTCGGAGGAGTTTGCAGATGGTTCAAGTGCTGAAGGTTAGTAGTTTCCTCCATTATTTTCTTTGTTCTCATTTGTACCCCTGTTAACCTTCAGTGAAGGATTGTACTTTCTGTGGGATGGGTCTTGTCTGAATTGGTTCTCATGAGAGCCCGCTCAAGCTGGTTGAGGTAGGTCTTGACGTAGGTTCGTGATGTGTTGCAGTTTCACGGAACAAGGTGGTGCCAACAGGTGGCAAGGAGTCAATCGCCACTATGCTGTTGGGACTGATGGAAGCTGTCCGCACAACAGTAGCGTGTGAGTGTGTATATGTGCGAGCTGCTGCCATCAAAGCTCTGATATGGATGCAAAGTCCCTATGCCTCAGTAGATGAACTGAAGGCCATTATTTCTGGCGAGCTGACTGATCCTTCATGGCCTGCCTCGCTACTCAATGACATTATGCTGACATTACATGCTCGCTTTAAGGTTTGTTGACCTTCTTTAGCAATGCACTCCTGAATCTGGTTTCTGCCGAGCCGCTGCTCTATTCAATTTTCTAGTGCCAGCTGATGACTGGTAGTTATGTAGGACTGCTCGTGATTGGAGTACAAGCAGTCATTGAAGAAATAGACCAAGATGAATTGATTTATGAAATCACCAAGCCTTGATAGATGAAAGGCTATTGCTGCTTCCATGCCCGTGATGCTGGATGAAACAGCCTCGCCATGACCATGATCCTCAGTCTTATATGTTAGTTATATGTTTAATAGTGAAACTGGTTGATGATTGAGTGCAGGCCACCCCCGATATGGCAGTAATGTTACTGGACATTTCCAGGCTATTTGCAACAAAAGTTCCTGGGAAAATTGACTCTGATGTGTTACAACTCCTCTGGAAGGTAGACATGCCATTGAGATTGATTGCAAGAGATAGGTATACGCGTAGTGTCACTCTTCCTCATTTATGTTAAAGAAAACCAATAGAGAGCCCTATGTCTCCTCAACGCTTACCTTGATTTTCAGATGTAATTGATTGTGTGCATATCAGTTTTCGGATTGTTGTTGTAGATGGCCTACTGTTGGTTATAACGGTACGAGTCTACTTTGTTGGGTGAGCTTCTAATACAGGCTGTATGTGCCTGATGCAGACTTGTCTAGTAGGGTCAGGACCAGATGGGAAGCACACATCTTTAGAGGCAGTAACGGTGGTTCTTGACCTGCCCCCCCCACCACCAGTATCAATGTCTGCATCCAAATTGATGGAACGTGTTGATCCCAAGTCTGCAATTGCACTACAGCGGTTGGTTCAAGCTGCGGTACATCTCTAAATATAACTCTCATTGTGTATAGGCAGAACTTTTGTTTTAGCACTTTGTCAAGGGAGTTTTCTTCTGTGTATCATGAGTATATTGCCTGCATAGGCCACAAATAGCTGATGAAGGAAGTGAGCAGGTGTGGTTTCTGGGAGAAAATGCCAACTATGCAGCAGCAGAGTATGCTTGGGAGTCAGCCACACCCCCTGGCACTGCTCTCATGATGCTGGATGGTGACAAAATGGTTACTGCAGCCAGCTCTAGGAATCCCACACTTGCAGGAGCAGTCACCCGTCTTCAACGATGTGCTATCAGTGGGAGCTGGGAGGTATGTTGAGCATTGCAGGCACTGAAACCATTCTGCAGTAGTCGTAATCCATTTAAATATTGGTGTTTTTGGTGAGGGTCCTTTCTTCCATTCTTCGAAGACATCTGACATTTCCTTAAGTTTGCAGAGGCTGGTAGTTCATAGATGCCTGCTCTAGTGAGCTGTATCTGTTGAAGTTTAGGATGCCAATTTCCTGAGGTAAGAACTGTGCTACTGCTCACAGCTGCGAGTCAGTATGTGCTTTTGCAGAGAGAAAAGAAAGTGGTGGCAAAAGTCTTTGAAAAATGTCTTCACAGGAATATTGATCAGGTCCTTGGTCCACATTACAGGTACGGATTATTGCAGCACAGGCACTTGTGACAGTGGCCATCAGGTCTGGTGAGCCCTATAGGCTTCAAATATATGAGTTTCTGCACACCCTAGCACAGGGACAGGCAAGACAGAAAGTGATTGATGCAGCTGCTAGTAATGGGGAGGACCAAGGTGCTAGTGGGACAGGTCTTAGCTCCATCATTGCACCCATGTTGAAGGTGTTGGATGAGATGTACAAGGGTCAAGATCAGTTGATCAAGTATGTGCTCAACTTCCCTACCTGTCATATTTACTGCCTGCCAGAGAATTTTCATTTACTGACTATGGTGACTTTTCATCAATGTTCTGCAATGCCTTCTGCCTTTTAGCCGACTATATTATGTGTTTAATAGTATGAGTAGTTCA
Source organism: Takakia lepidozioides (assembly GCA_030704615.1). Classification (NCBI taxonomy): domain Eukaryota; kingdom Viridiplantae; phylum Streptophyta; class Takakiopsida; order Takakiales; family Takakiaceae; genus Takakia; species Takakia lepidozioides. The sequence goes on from CM060733.1 coordinate 10,354,756, forward strand.
TTGATTACCCTTTCCTTATTTTAGATCACGGCTTGCACACAGCTTGTTGCATGTGAGGCTGGGCTTGGTTCTGAGCTAGGAGTTGAAGGTTGCAGGGATATGAGACAGCATGATAATAGCAAGCAGGAGTGGACTGATGATGACCTGCGGGTGCTGTATGAAACTCACGAGAGACTTCTTGACCTTGTGTCACTCTTTTGTTTTGTACCTCGTTCCAAGTATCTGCCTCTTGGACCAACGAGGTAATTACTCAATGGGTCTGGCTTGTTCTGTGCCCTACTAATTTGCAAGGAGGGAGATTCTTTTTGTGGTGTAGAAGCCTATCATTTTCAGAGATGATTTATGTTTTTAGAAAAGGGGGACTGTCTCTCTTCAACATCGCACAAACCTCCCAACTTGTCATGCTTTGACTTTTCATTTTCTCCTCCACATCAAAACAATGTAACCGATTCATGGTTTGTCTTGTCCCTTCAAGGTGGAGAATTTTGGGTTAGTTATTATTGCTGAGCTGATTCTAGTTGTTGTGGTTGAATGTTTGAAGCTCACAACGCACTGCCAATATCATCCACCTAAGTTATGACCTCATTTGAAATTTGCTCAGTTTGGTGTTTGTGGAGTAGTTGGGTTCCCATGGTGGGTTGGCAGTGATGTATGATTGGTCATTGCAGTGCAAAGCTGGTGGGCATGTACTGCAACAAACACCACATTGATGCTGCAACTGGCTTCAATGACCCTGCAGTAGCCACTGGCATAGCAGACCTGCTGGACTTCCCAGGTGGACGCATTGAGTATCCTCCTGTTCACATTGAGACTGCAGAGCCCACTCTCGCCTCTGAGAATCTCTGGGCTGCCAATCAACCTGCCATGGATTTGGTGAGACTGTTGTCTTCTGGACATGGGGATACCACTACGTAAACCAATGTTCATTCTCCACCATTGTGACTTAGGGTGTGTTTTGCGGTTCCTCTTCAATTATTACAGCTCTGGTGGGTGAGCCAGTGATTTGGTATCGTTGTTTTGAGAGCATTTTTGCATGCTACGAAATTAATGGGTAAATAGTTCCAAAAAATGTGTGCAGGTGAACGATTTTCTTGGGGGAGCTGGAACTGATGCTCCAGAAGAGGAGGATGAGCCTGTGACCTCTCAGGTCCCCGTGAGTTATGATGACATGTGGGCCAAGACCCTCCTTGAAACCTCAGATGGGGATGTAAGTTGCTACACAGCAGAGCATTGTTCTCTTTGCTTGGAAATATGAAGTTGTGGCTGTTGTCAGCTTTAGATACATGAGTTGCATGTTTGTACAGTTTGAGATCATGAAGCAGATTGTAATGGGCTGGTTGGCAGGATGGGGACGGCCAGTCATCAGGAACGTCATCACCAGGATCAACAACATCCTCAAGATTGGGAAGTTCACGCTTTCCATCCTTGTTCGGAGCATCACCTTTTGCTCATACTTCACGCTTGGTATGTTGTGATGTGTGTCAGTCTATCCACCATGTCATGCGACTTCTTTTCCCCTGGATTTCTTTTGCAAAGTTGACTAAATTGTGAGTGCCAGAGCTCTCAAAAAGACCATCTGTGTATGCGATAGACAATCTCTGCTGGTGACTCAGCGCAGTGAGTGTTTGATGTTTGTTTGATTGCAGGAGGAGGAGCATAAGAGTCACAAGGCCACTTCGACAATTTCTGCAGCTTCAGCATTTCGGGATTCATCTTCCAAAGCTGACTCCCCAAGGGTACGTTCTTGAGTGTTTTTATAAGCTGTGTTCCTGGTTTGTATGTAGAATTGGAGTGGATTTTTGGACTTGGACACCAGACCTTTTCAGTTGAAGTCTCTGGTTGGAGGATTGTGCTCTAGGAAACAGAAGTGGATAGCTCTCTAAAAGGGCCTTGCTGCTTTCTCCTCAGCTTCATTGGGTCATGTTTGATGCTTATTTTAGCATTACCCCACTGCACTCCTGGAGGGGCCTTTAGATACCTGTAAGCACTTGGTACATCTTAGCCAGATGTCTTCTGTGCAAACCTCAACCTTGGACTCCTGTATTATGTAGAATGGGTAGATGAGACACAGCTGACCGAAATCTTCCGAAGTGCACCAAACCTTTTACCGCATGGATGATAATTGTCCACTCAAAATGACAGCAATATATCTCAACCATGCAATTGTTCTAGTAAGTGCTTGATATTTGTTTTTCCATGCCGTTTCTGGAATACGGCATATGTCTTCCTTCATGTCTTCTGGAACCAGTAGGGGGCTGCTGCATGGGTAGTAGCTTCAGGCTGCAGGTTGAGCTTGTTATATGTGATCTACACCCATTGTCGGGAGCTGATGAAGTTGGTGGGGAGTCGTGGCTTCTTGTCACTGTCACACATGATGAGTTGATGGTCGAGACTTGAGGATTTACAAGACAATGTGAAGACTGCCCTCTCTATCTTGAACTAGTTGAGGTTCTTACTTGGACTGGTACAACATCTGTTAGGGTTACTGTTAATGTCTGTATGGAATTGTGTCTCTGTACTGAGATGATTGTTCTGTAGTGGTGAGCATGTATTGAACTGACTCATGAGGTTGGTCTTTTATCAGGCATCAGCAAGAAGATTTGCAGCATCAACCAAGTCGGATTCAATGGATAGTCCTGCCAGGGAACCACCCAGGCAGAGTGTAGATGCTCAAAGTGTAGACGATACTCGACAAGATTCACAATTTGGCAAGGCCCTTTATGACTTCACTGCCGGTGGTGATGAGGAGGTAAACTCTTGTTTTAAGGCACTATACCAGTCTACCCTCCTCAATCTTAGCAGTCCAATGGGGAATGTGGCTGCTTGTTATGTTGACATGATGTGGGAAATGTGTGATTTGCAGCTTAACCTCACGGCAGGAGAAGAACTTGAGATTGAGTATGAAGTCGACGGATGGTTTTTTGTAAGTCTTGCACCAACTTGGCAATCACATTATTTCACGCTTCTGATTGAACCAAACAGCTGGATTAGTAGTTGCAGAGCATGTCAAACGGAGAGATCTCCCTTTCATCTGTCACCAAGGTTGCGGGGTGTATAGTTGCAGTCAATATGCTTGTCATTGAGCGATGTATCCTACTGATGTGGCACTTTGTGTCGTCAATACAGGTGAGAAAGAAAAGACCAGGCCGAGATGGAAAGATAACTGGCCTTGTTCCAGTACTCTACGTCACCTTGTAGGTTCAATGTGTAGCTTGGTGTTAAAGATTGTGTTTGCCTCTCCGCTGTTTGCAACAGCTTCAGGGTTGGACTATAACTGGCAAAACCATCAATGTGTCTTTTAGATCCTAATATGATTGATGTTTGTTGGGATTAGAAAGCAAAATCTTCAAGCTCAAGCTAATAGGTGGGTTGTTAGCAAGATAGCTATGAGGATGAGCAACGGTGTTTACTTGCAAACCATCTGGTTTGTTGTGGGGCTAGCTTTGTTGTTTACACACAAGCCATTGTGAGGTAAAAATGCCAGATTTTTTGAATCACTTCCGGAGCAAGCATAAATGATGGTGTCAGTTCACCCTGAAGCGCTAGTGTCTTCTGTCTAGAAGGTCACAGCTTCAAACCGGGGTAATACAATCGTCCAAACTGCTCCCAATGACTCAGAAAGTTGTTCAGTATCCGCGGTCATCTGGTAGATCTTCAGTAGTACTCAAATAATGAAGGGCTGTAGGAGGTTGGGTAGCGCATGAGCGAGCAGATAGGTATACTCCATAGATTCTCAAATTATCCTGTGAACATGCTACAGCGAAAGAAAGGAAAATACACGCCACTCAAGTGCGAAACCACTGCAAAATTTGTGCTCAAGTGAAACTATCCATGTTTTTAAGTTTTTTTTTCTTAGTCTCTTTTGAAATTATTTCGCAAATCAAACTGGTTGGTAGATTAGGTCAAGAGTTGACGCATTCGAGCTCCATGGCGAATTGGACGGATCGAGAGAGCGAGCCATGGCGGTGAGCACGATAAGCATGGCATCCTCCACCGTGGGGTGCCCTCCCAAGTTCCCTGTGCATTTTGGGGACCGCATTGCATTGACATCTGCTTCAACCAGTTTGGAGCCCAGTGCGGGGCAGGGGGATAAGCAAGGAAGCCAGTATCCAAACATTCAAAATAGAGACGAGGAAAAGCTTTGTAATGGATGGCTTGCCGACTCCAGTCAATGGTGGGACAATCCAGGTGGAAAGTTCAATCCTAAAGGACCAGATTTGAAGCACAAGAGCACCAACGAGGCGATCTGGGTTGAGAGCTACAAGAAATCCGCCTGGGTTGATGGTGAATTGGAGAAGCTGGATGCAGCTAGGACCAAATATTCAAAAATCCAAAATCGATACCTTTGCAACGATACTCTTGCAGACCCCACTCAATTATGGGACAATCGACGGAATAACATCCATCGGAGAGGACCAGATTTCAAGCACACGAGCCTATGGATTGACAGCTACAAGAAACATTTGGTAGATGGTCATTTGAAAGGAGCAGCAACACAGTTGTGTGAGTCAGGCGCCCCCACTTTGACGACCTCTTTTGAAAGATGTGGGGATATCAGGACACTATGTAAGGCAGGACAACTGAAAGAGGCATTGCAGGTTTTGATCCGAGCAGGCACTTCTGCAGACTCGAAAACGTATGTCTGTCTCTTGCAGGAGTGTATCAAGTTGAAAGGTCTAGCAGAGGGAAAGCAGGTGCATGCGCACATTATCCAAAGTGAATTCAAGCCTAACATTTTTCTGCACAACACCCTTGTCAACATGCATGTCAAGTGCGGGAGCGTTGTGGATGCACGCGCAGTTTTTGACAAAATGCCTGAACGACGTTTGAGTACGTGGAATATAATGCTGGCAGGATATGTCAAGCAGGGATATTGTAGGGAGGCCGTCGAGACCTACGAGCAGATGATGCGGGAAGGGGTGACACCCAACCAGATCACCTTCATTTGCGTTCTAAAGGCGTCTGCCAACCTGGCAGCTCTGGAAAAGGGGAAAAAGGTCCATGCTGACATCGCCAAAGCTGGAATTGTACCAGATATGATTCTGAACACTGCCCTCGTGAACATGTATGCCAAATGCGGGAGCATCAAGGATGCAAAGGGAGTTTTCGACAAAATGGCTGAACGAGATGTGATCGCGTGGAGTGCCATGATCGCAGCATATACCCAGCATGGGTGTAGTATGGAGGCTTTGGAGGCCTATGAGCAAATGATGGGGGAAGGGGTGAAGCCCAACCAGGTAACGTTCGTTGGCGTTTGTAATGCGTGTACCAGCCTGGCAGCCTTGGAAAAAGGCAAGAAGGTCCATGGTGATATCATGAAAGCTGGAATCCTACCAAATATGATTCTGGACACCGCCCTTGTGGACATGTATGCCAACTGCGGGAGCATCGACGATGCAAAGGGAGTGTTCGACAAAATGGCTAAACGGGATGTGGTGGCATGGACTGCAATGATTGCAGGATATACCCAGCATGGGTGTGGGACTGAGGCTTTGGAGAGCTATGAGCAAATGCTAAGGGAGGGGGTGAAGCCCAACCAGGTCACATTCACTTGTGTTTGCACTGCGTGTGCAAGCCTTGCAGCCCTGGAAAAGGGCCGAGAGGTCCATGTTGACATCTTGACAGCTAAAATTATCCCAGATGTTGTTCTGGACACAGCCCTCGTGGAAATGTATGCCAAATGTGGGAGCATTGAGGATGCCAAGGGAGTGTTCAACAATATGGCTGAACGAGATGTGGTCTCATGGAATGTGATGATTGCAGGATATACCCAGCATGGGTGTGGGATGGAGGCTTTTGAGGCTTATGAGCAAATGATGCAGGAAGGGGTGAAGGCCAACAAGGTCACCTTTTCTTGTGTTTGCAACTTGTGTGCGAGTCTGCCAGCCCTCGACAAGGGCAAAGAGGTCCATGCTGACCTCATAAAAACTGGAATTGTCACAGATGTCGTACTGGACAATACACTCGTGGACATGTATGCCAAATGTGGGAGCATCCAGGATGCAGAGGGAGTGTTCTACAATATGGCTGAACGAGATGTGGTCTCATGGAATGTGATGATCTCAGGATATGCCCAGCATGGGTGTGGGAGGGAGGCCCTGCAGCTATTTGAAGGAATGCAGAAGGAAGGCTTTAAGCCAGACGAAATCACCTTTATATGTGTTCTCTCTGCATGTAGCCATGTTGGCCTTGTGGATGAAGGCAGACAGTACTTCGATTCTCTCAGTCAAGACCATGGCCTCACTCCTACAGTGAAGCATTTTGTCTGCATAGTAGACCTTCTTGGCCGTGCGGGGCGATTGGATGAGGCAGAGGATTTCATAAACAAAATGCTGGTCAATCCTGATACTGTAATTTGGAGAACTTTGCTCAGTGCCTGCAGAATTCATGGCAATGTGCAGGTCGCAGAACGTGTGGCAAAATCGATTCTCAAGTCGGATCGACAGGATGCTGCAACCTATGTGTTGCTATCAATCATCTATGCTGCAGCTGGCAGGTGGGAAGATACTGCAAAGGTAAGAAACATGATGAAGGTCAGAGGAGTTAAAAGAGAGCCAGGTCACTGCTGCATTGAGGTCAACAACCGGGTGCACACATTCATGGTAGATGACAAATTGCATCCACAAGCAAATCCATGATGAGCTGAGAAGATTGTCTGGGCAGATGAAGGAGGCAGGTTACGTGCCTGACACCCCCTATGTATTTCATGATGTGGAGGAGGAGCAAAAGGAATTTTCTCTTCGTCACCACAGGAGAAGCTGGCCATTGCTTTTGGGCTGATCAGCACAGCTCCTGGGATGCCTCTCCGTATTATCAAGAATCTTCGTGTGTGGGGTGACTGCCACACGGCCACCGAGTTGGGTGACACTTCTGAGCCTCCTTACCCATGCATACGGCCATCGAGTTGGGTGACAGGAAGCGTCACTACACCAAGACCGTGGTGACTCCCACACATTGTGCACCAAAAGTGATCATGTCCGAGCGGGAGTACACTTCTGCAATCGGCATATGGTCGGTGGGATGCATTTTTGGGGAGATCCTCCTTTATCAAGTATGGGACAAATCACACAACCTTTTTAGGGGCCTACACGAACTAGCCACCCCACATGAAGAGGAGTTGTTTACTGATAAGGATAAGGATAGTGATTCAGAGCGGCACCAATAGCTGGAATTCATTTATGATATAATAGGCAGGCCACACACCAAGTGGGAGAGATGTCAATGCTACCATCCATTTGCAGCATAGCGGGCATATTTGAAGAAGGGAAGTCTAGCCAGCCATGCTGTGCAGGAGCTGAGTGGGAAGTGCATCCCTGCAAGTTGAAAGGCAGCATTGAAGGAGGAGCCTGCCACTCATGAAAGAGATGTGAAGGATCGGTTCGAGCTTCAATCTGTTGATGACAAGCTGAAGAGTGGAATAACTAGTAAGCTGTTAACCTCCTTCAGAATACAATCTCATCCATCTCTCCAAGAGGGAGGCCTCTGTGCCACACCTGTTTCTATTCCACATAGGCAAAATTAGGCTCATAAAACTCAACTACTGCCAACGCTTTCTGGCACAAATGATCCAATTGCTGGCCCACCTCAGTTGAAGAATGAAGTCGTGAAAAATTGGCGTCTGTGTAAACAATGCAACCATGAAAAGGGTCATCTGCGCAGTGCATGCTCATTACCCCTGTTGAATCATTGGCGAACTTTGAAATGAGGATGGATGCTATGCATGGGAAGCAAGTCAAGCCAAAAGAAGGTGCAGGAGAGGGAGATGAACTGGGACAACGCCCGGAAATTGGTGGAAGAGATGGGTTTGTTCCTGCAGGCTCGGGCAGTCATGCAGCCCTGATTATCAGTGATCCGCTTTTCCAATCATCAATACCTGCACCAGTAACATGCCAAGCCGGCAATGATGAGCAGCAATGTCATGAAATGGGAAGCAAGGGTGCATGCTGGCCCTGTGAGCTGAGTAAGGGACACCTGAGAACATCAGCCTGCTGTCGGATCACCATATGTTTCAAGGGAGAACCATCAAGAAATCTGTGGCTGACCCCTACTAAAGTTGAGCAAGAGGCTCTGATCAGAGAAGCGGAAACTTGGGGAGAGAATCACAACCAGATCAGCCCTGAAAGGTTACTGGTCACACCAAAGGAAGGGTTGCAACAAGACGTCCTGGATAATGTGGAGGCATCGCCAAAGCCCCTGAACGCCAGCATGCCCTCATCAGCACATTCCGAGCCACATGGGGAAGAAACGGCATCATTTGTGATTGTACAGGCCCAAGCCCAGACTCCTGTGTTTGGTCAAAACAAATCCCCGCTCAATGGGAACAACACAGATCCCTCCTCTTCCGCTTCTCCTGAGTTTGACAAATCGGACGTCAATTGGAAGCATCTCAAGGCATCGACGAAGACCAGGCTGATTTACAGATAGTCGGGGGGATTACCCCCAGCCTCCTCGGTCTCTTTCAGAGCTCTCCAAGAACTTTTATGATAGGCCAACCATCCAGGCCTAGTAATATTCAGGGCCCTCTTTCCATGGCCGCAGTGACAAGCAATTCGGGACATGCAGCGGAGAGGGCGTAGACGCATGTGCATAACAACCCTAGGATTCCCTCTCTCTTGTCAGCTGCAATTTGTGGCGGCATTGTGCTACACAAGCAGAGAGAAATGGTGGTGCGCTCAGTGGTACAAGCATTGAGGCCCACAGGTTTTGAAGCTTGGAGGGCGTGACAATGAAGAAGCGCATGACAATGAAGAAGCGCAGTTTGAGAGGGGAATGATGGCAACCCCATAATGTTTTTTTTAATAAATTTTCATGTTAATATAGGGTGCCCAATATTTGTTACCTGCTATAAAATATAAATAATATAGCTTGCAAGAAAATATGCCATATTACAACATTATGTAATAATAGGGTGGCCAAAAATTCAGAAAATAAAATTAATACCCCCATAGAAAATGCCTGTTTGCCTCACGTGCCTGAGAAACTAGATAGGGAGTGACCTCCCCGAGGATGTATCTTATCATTTATAGCCTCGGGCCTTCTTGTGAGTCCAAGTTCATACCAATCCAACTTGTGATTATACATGTTGTTGTGTTGTAGATCCATATAGCTACAACTTACTTACTCTCCACCAACATTTTGACATGATGAGCACAATGTTTATGAGGGAGAAGTTTGTGACATTCACACCGAGGGTAAGAATGTACGAGCGTATAAGCGAGCAGTCGGCTGCATTAAGCAACAACAACTACAACACCAATGACAACAAAGAGATTTGGCGGAAAACCTTCGATCTATTTGTCCAATGATTGAATATCAAATTTTTTGAAATACATTTTTAACTTGTTTTCCATATATTAGGCGCCTTTGAAGCTGATGTCTACATGGGGGGTTCGATCTCTGGAGTTAAATGTGCTTGGCGGATTGAGCACTTGGTAGGAGATGCTAATATGCAAGGTTTCACTTACATCTATGGTCTGCTCAACTCATGCTCTTAGATCAAATATCCATTCTGCAGCTATTGAGATTCCATGATGCTCACTGGAATGGTTTTCCTCCCTGTGCAGTGATGCTTGGATGCTCGGTCGCCAGCACCCAGTTGTACTGGTAGGCCACAGCTTCGGCGGCCTTGTGCTGCAAAGTTTGGTGGTAGAGGCTTTCAGAAATACTACGACCTCTATCTATGGCAGGAGAGCTATGCAATATGCCAAAGCATTTATGAATCTGCGAGGTGTGGTGTTCTTTGTAGTGCCCTATGGTGCAACTGAAGTATCTAATTATCTCAAGCTTTCCCTGAAAATGTTATCCTGCTCCAAGGCAGGAAGCGTCCGAGATGTGCATTCTCTCACCCACCTATGGGAATCGTTGCTCATAGATTTCCACGACGCAGTCGACACATCCATCCATATGTATTCTTTTGCGGAAGGCAAATCCCTTGTCATACCAACGATGTTTGTCGCCATTACTTTGATGTTCCACCTACGTTACCGAACTTTGAACTTTGAGCTTTGAACTTGCAATGGTGGCTTGATCTGTTCGTAGGGGTTGGTCATGGATCTTGCATCGCCAATGAGGTTGTCTCAAAACAACAATGTGTACAAATTTGAAGATAGTCATAATTTGATCACCTTATAATTTGCCAACCAACAAGCAAAGACCATGTAACGTATCAGAAAGTATTGGAGTTCGTGCAAATATGTACGGCGTAGGTAGGATCATTGTCGCGTTATGCTTAAGTTCATTCTTGATCAGTATTCCTGATTAAATACTCTACTGAAATTTGATCATGTATTGCAGAATAGGTTTAACGAGTTTGAAAGTGAATTTGAAACTAAATCTGCATCTTTGCAACTGCAAAAGTTTGTGAATGTTTGGAAATTATCCCAGAAGACACAAGGCAAGGATCAGAGAGAGTTATATGTAAATTAGCTCCTTCACAGCGTTTTGTTGAGTTTTATTTTAAGAATGAGAACAACATGTGCAAGATTGTGGGCGTGGACCATGATCATTCCAAGGTCAGATTGACCAGATACCGGGAGACGCAAGTGATTGTGTGTGATCCAACTTCAGTTAGTGAGTATCAGTGGGAAATTATATTGGCAGCAAAAGATGACGATATGTATGAAGATTTGGCTATCAAATTCTCAGAGATTGAGACTGAGGATGAGAAGTTGGAGTTGGAATATGAGGTAGGGAGTACTGAAGCCGGTGAACTACAGAGGGAACAGACCCATGGAGATGTTGTTGTAGAGGAGGAAAAATTGGGGTATGAGGTCGAGAGTATTTAAAACAAGTGGACTACACCCGACAAACAAATCGAAGGAGCTATCGAATGTGGTGTCAAGGAACAAAAGTTGGATTCTAAGGTCCAAATAGCGACACCCGAAGCAATAGGTGTGCGTACCCAAAAAGATAATGGAACTGTTGTCCCTGTCAAATTTTCGGAGAAGGAAGATTCGGAATGTAATGTCCGAGAAATCACAATTGGTGTGCAAATCGGACAGATCCAAAGACCACTTTTATGGCATGTATTTCACTATTTTATATCCAAGAAAAGCCAAAAATGTGTTGAGGGTGCAAAACACGTTATTGCAAATCTTGCTGAGAGTGGATATTTTGATATTGCACTTGAAGCATTGTCAGAAAGTTTGACAAACTCAACACTTTCTACTTATACAACAACACACAAAAGTGAAAGTGTTGGGCTCAAAGGTGATAGCCAGGGAACCGTTACTAACTCGTTGAGTTCAACAAGTCCAAGCCGTCAAGCAAAAGAACCATTAACACAGCCGGAGGGGAGGAATGATTATGTTTTAGAGATGAAAGCTGTAACAGTGGAATTGATATATGGAGATGATGTTACAAACATCTTCTATATTCGTAATGTGAATTTCTATCAATCCCAAGGTTCGAGAAAAAATGTTGCAATACCTCAAAGTTGGAGAGAGTTTGTCTCAATCTCTCCGAGGATAACATTTCTCTTTGACAAGAGTGCCCAACAAATGAAGATCAACAGCAACGTTGGTTTTAACATAGTTGGAGGAGCTTGGAGCCAAATGATACGTTTGGATGGGTACACGACAAAATTCATCTTTTCATGGAGTGTATGGACAAGGTTGCAATATTGGATGATCATGGTCTATTGGATGAGAGTGGAAAGCCTCTTAAGAAGGTGAAATATATTGTCACAACATCCAAACGACCAACATCAAAGCACAAGAACAACTGGAAGTAAGATTAGAAACTATTGTTGGTGTGAATTGTGGTGTTGTTGTCACCGGCACAATGCTAGCCAATGTATCTCTAGATGAGCAAAATACCAATGGACAACAAAGAGTTATGTAAGTTTTAAAACCTATGGTGAGTGGTTTTAACCTCCAAGCATCTCCTGATCTCAACAAATGACGGTTAGCTTACAAATTTTCTAACCCGAATCACATCTGCAAAGATGCAGATTTGTGGAGTTACTCCTCCGATTTCAAAGGCTTTTTCAAAATTCCCTAGTCCCGTTACTATTATTGCGGAGGGCGGGCACTTGGACACCAACTGAAGAGAAAATTGATGCACTTTATGGGTTGTACGCCCATAGAGAGTTTCGAAATTTGCACAGAAATGATAAAGATGAAGTTTATACTAAAAGTTTTGAGAAATTGTGGTGTGTAAATCAAGCTATGACGCATTTACATAACATATAGAAACCACCGATACATTTTGAAAACGGATGTGAAGAACATTGTACCCAAAGTTCTAATGCATCTCTTTGATGAGAGATAAATATTGATGGGAATTATTTTGTCTGTGTGCCATATGTCACATCTCAAGTGCAACAGGTGTCCCGCTAACAACTCTCCATGTAGACATCCCTGTAGTCATATGAGCGAGTCATGTAGTCACCACGTGTGAAATCTGTCATAGCACACGTGTCCCGCTAGTGCCTCTCCATGTAGGCATCACTATGCAGACATGTAGTCGTATAATCATGGCAAGAAGTCGTGACATGTCAAATTCGCAATGGCGCACGTGTCCATCCGTCGCCTCTCCATGTAGGCATCACTTTGCAGACATATAGTCATATGATCCCCTGACAAATGCATGACGTGTCGCTTGCGCAGTGGCGCACGTGTCCCGCTGAAGCCTCTCCATGTAGGCAGCGCTCAACAGACAATGTAGTCATATATTAGTCATATAGTTGTGACTGCAACCCTCTCTGCAGCAGGACTCCACGTGTCACGCAAGCAGTCATGGATATGACTTGCAAAACGCAGTTCTAAAGACTAGTCGCTATGACAGGGCTTTTTCACTACAGAGTGATGTAGTCATGAACGCATATAAGACTGAAAAAATAGTCATATGTGAAGCCATAAAAACGCTCATCTGTTGTAGTGGAAATAAACATAATTCGTTTATGATCGTCCACATTGAAATAGCAATAAATTTGTGAAGTATGTCCTGATGTGTTTGAGACTTCAAATCCACTATACATGTATTTGTCATTTAAACACCTTGGAGAACTATTAATCATGGATGTGTTTCTTACATTTGTCAATAAATACTTCTCTTTATTACCTCATCTTTATTCTGAAAATGAGCCTACGCATCAGTATCAGAAATCGTTGTTGTGCCTTCCTCAAATGTCACCTCCTCTCATTTCCATGATGTGCCTTCCCCAGGTAAGACCTCCCTTAGGTAACATTTGTGTTATAATTGAGCAACTTATGAAAAATAAATGGATGAGTTTTCAAGTTTATTATGGATGAAAGTATATTTCAATATTCACAAAGAGAAGCCACTGGCCATTTATTGGCTCCTCACTAAAGAGGAGACCACACATCATTGTCAATAAAATAGCAAATCCTTATTATAACTTCCACATATAAAACTTACACTGAATGCATCTCCATTGGTTCCAAAGCTTATATCCTCTCTTTCTCTTTTAAGTTGCAATTGGTTACCTTCAATATTCTTAGCTGATAGATGTTTTGTTGTTCTTTTGGGGAGTCAACCCAAATATCGGTTTCTTCGCTCATCAAAACACAAATATGGGCAAATACATTAGTATCCACATTTTTCCACTTTCCACAACCTCAAGTTTTTCTCAGATCTCAGTCCCTTCAGATCCCTTTAGATCCATCAAGTTACTTATATTTTATGCTGTTTCATATCCACTAAGATTAAGAATCCAAAATCATCACCTTGGGACTGCAAGACGGTCCATTTTCTTGTGGAAACTGGATATTGTCAGTATGATTGTATCGGTGGACAATATTTTTATCACTCTGCAGGTTTGTTTGACTTGTCAAGCAAATGCTCCAGAGTCCATTGAGCGTTGTTTAAATTATGATTGGAGTTTTGCATATTTCATATGGGATAAGGTCCGCCTTTTTTATGTCGTCTGGAATGTGTTATATGCTACTAGCATGGAGTTGCATCTGATTGATGCATCTGGAGTTCTTGTGTTGTTGGACATGTCACAAAACTCTAGCTCTCTAGCACTTATGGAAAAGCCGTTGTAAGCATGTCCAACCCCATAAAAAGATCCACCGAACACGATTAAGGCTGCTTTGCACATGATTTAATTTGTTTATATGCTTGTTAAAGGAGATAAAAGAAGGGATGTATGCTTTGCATCTATTAGAATAGATATCAAACTGTACTGGTCTTGAGACCAACAATCTCCCCTATAATCATCTTTGTCGACTTCAACTTCTTAGACCTGACCAGTACCGTGGAACAACAATGGTCGAGAAAAAACTTTTCAGCTAATGGGTTGAATGTTCCATTCTTTATTAGTCCTTGGTCTAAAGCAGCGAGATACAAACCCATTTTAACTGAGTTTTAACTAAATCTGGACAGTCAAAAGTCCAGAAATACCAATTATATATGTACTAATAATTTAAAAATAATTAACTAAAACATATAAATATATTTAATAGATGAAGGGAGATCTCTCGTTGTCACATGTCCACCATATATGTCAACAGGGAATGCAAGAACATAGAGAACTGAAACCCGAAAACTTGGATATACTACATTCAATCAGTATACTACTAAAAACTACTTACCATAAGTAAATTCCACGAACAAAGAAACAATCGGAGAATATTGAGGCACGGGAGAGCTCCCGTCCTGAAGAGTGACAAATATTCTGCGGTCAGCGGTATGCCTCTAAGTACAAAAAATTTCCACAGATAAAATCCGTCCAAAGATAAAATCCACCCACAATATCTGCCTACATTCAGAGTATAATATTGAGGACGGGTGGTCTCCCGTGCCTCAATATACTCCGAATACAACCAGAAACAAGCTTTCGCAATATATTGAGGCAAGGGAGACCTCCCGTCCTCAACAGTGACTACTATTATGAGGAAATAGGCGAATAGTAGCCGTATGCAACGGGAGATAACCAAAAATAAAGAAAATTCCATAAATAGAATCCAGGAAAAAAGAAACATGCACAGTATATTGAGGCACAGGAGACCTCCCGTCCTCAAGAGTGACTACTATGAGAAGAGAAAGCGGACATCCTTAATAAAAACTTGTATAATAACAACCCATGCACAAATTTTCATGAGTGGATTGGAGCACGGGAGACCTCCCGTCCTCAAGAGTGTCAAAATACGAGATATTTTTCAATATGTAGAAATATTAATCGAGACACACGCGCGTGGCTTTAGATCCAACGTTCCATTCAATATGTGAACAAAACAATACACAAATGAACAGTGTTCAGTGTCGAAGTATAAAAAAGTGAAATTGAAAAATTGCACTGAGAAGATCATGAAAAACACTACTATAGGGTAAAAAATCTATGCTCTTGGTAACCTAGGATGATTTCGAATAGACTGCGGAGTATCATCCGAACAGTAAGACACGCCCGGAGAATCTATGGTGTCGTGCACCTAAGCATCGTGCCACAACATACATCGTTGTCCACCACACAATCTAAGCACACAATCCTAGAAAGCTATACCACAATGATAATGGAAGTGAACACACAATGGAAACACTCCACTCATGAATCCACTCAATCACATAAATTAAGTCAAGCCAAGGGCACCTTTGCTAAAGGAATCCACCCTACAAAGCCCTCACCACACTCCATCTCAATACCTAGAGCTATGGAGGTGGGAGAGGCTCATGGAGGCTCAATTACAAGAAGATGAACCTCCTCCATCCTCACAAGGGGAAAACCTATCCCCATGTCCCAAGTGAGGCTCGACACCTCACTTGACATGTGAGACCCACTAAAGTCCCAACACACAAAATATAAATATAAATATCTAAAATGTCCTAGTTAACTAGAAGTAGGTAATTCTAGATAACCATGACTAAAACCATGATAGCTGTCGTGCACCTAAGCATCGTGCCACAACATACATCGATGTCCACCACACAATCTAAGCACACAATCCTAGAAAGCTATACCACAATCGCCCCCCTAGCTGGTGATTAGGTCCCTCTAACACCAGATAGCTGACAAGTATCCATCCCAATAAGATCATCGCTTGGTCATCAATCGCCCAAGTCCCACTATCTGAAGTCAATAGATCAAGGGGCCGGGTGCAAAAGTAGCCCCATCGTTACTCGCCTTCCTGCAATCCATGGCTTCAATTAGGTGTCCATGGCATCGAACTCCCATTAACTAGACCTTGGATCACTTTTCAACCTCGCCACTGTCATGCCCCATTACCTATGTCCAAGGCATCGTGGACACAACCATTCTCCATACCTCTCGGCCAAGCCATCAGCCTCGGGATGATTCCGAGAAGTAGTGCGTTGATCTATCAATGCTTGCTCACACAAAGCCTGAAACTCCCCCAAGAACTCTCTCCTCTGGTCCGTGAGTACCTCAGCTGGAGCACCAAATTGGCTAAGCACTCGATCTAAGAATGCATACGCAACCCCCTCACTTGCCTTGTCAGGTAATGCCACCAGTTCAATCCATTTGGAGAAATGTTCCACCATCACCAGCACATACTTGTTATGGCAAATCGTTAGTGGCAATGGGCCTGCAAAGTCAAGACTCCAACGATAGCCCAAACCCATAATGGGTAAAGGATGCAATTGTGGAGTTGGTGCATTGAAATAAGCCCGCACTCTATCACACACCATGCACCTTGCCACTAACTATTGCACATCCGTGTGCACGCCCCGCCACCAATACTGTCATTGCAGCAAACTATGAGTGCGCCGCACCCCAAAATGTCCCAACACCTCATGGGCATGGTGTACCAATCGCGCTCGTTGTGTTGGATGAGGCATAATCCTCACTCGTCCATCCTCCCATACTCGGAGTAGGTGAGTCCCCTCCCCACTTGAACCTCTTGGCTCGTTGTAGGATCCGATCTATCTCCTTAGCAGTCACACTGGCTGTTGTCTTTCTAGTACGAAGGTAGGCCAACACTGCTGCATCTTCATGCACATCCATAGCACCACCAAGCTCATCACTGATCTCTGGATCGTCATGCACACTATCTCTATGACCAATCGTATGGGATGGACCAGCTTGAGCTCTCATTGCTATAATGCATAAAAAGGCAGATGCGTGCCATCATGGCACCATCTCCTCGTCTGTCTTACCATGCCAACAAGCTCCTGTATCATCAAGCTCACTTGTGCATGGATTGCGACTCAATCCATCCGCATCCCGGTTGACTATTCCAACTCGATGCACCACCTGGCAGTCGTACTCTTGAAGCACAAGTGCCCATCGTGCAAGCCTCCCTGTAAGCTTGTCTGACTCCATCAACCACTTCAATGGTTGGTGATCCGTGACAAGGGTGAAGAGATTGTTATAGAGGTAGCATCTAAAATGTGTCACTGCCCATACTGCAGCTAGACACTCCCCTTCATAGGAACTATACTTCGCCTCGGCATCATTGTTCGAGCGGCTAGCATATTGCCACTACGAACTCTCTTCCCTCATCATCCACATGTGTGAGCACTGCTCCAATCCCCAGCATACTCCAATCCGTATGTAGCTGGAAAGACCGCCCCTGAATAGGCTGCCTCAGAATATGCGAAGAAGTCAATCGAGCCTTGAGTTCCTCAAATGCGTCCTCCTGCTCTTGGGGGGTGCACTCTTTATAAAATGTCCGTATCACGTGCGTGCGTCGTCTAATAAAAAAAACCCCATGTATACGGGTCCTTGGATCACTCATACATTTTGAAGATTATAAAACCCCCTCCTGTAAATATATAGAAATTTGTGATCTTTAAAAGGTACCCCCTTCTATATGTATATTTCCCTTTTCAATCATTAAAAAATACCCTCAAATCTGTATATGTATGTTTTTATATAATATCAACTTTATTCATTTAAGAACAGAATACTAATGAATTAATAAAAAACAATTGTTTGCCCTCGATAAAATTATCAAAGACTTGGTGTGGAATCGCCAAGCTGATATCAAATATCTCACTCTAGAAGAAACAGATGCAAAGAGGAAAGGGACATTGTCAATGCCCAATGTGCAAGAGGCCTGAAGAAAGTTTCCATTTTTTGATACACAGTCCTGGGTATTTTCATCAGAGAGTGACTATCTTGAGCACCATCAAGACCTTAGTCACTGCACCTTTGTTCATCAACTAGGATAGTTTCTGAACTTGTTCTACAGTTTCAACCTTCGCAAGGTCCAATTATGTTCAAAACCTATTGTTGAGAATTCCTCTCCGAAAGATTTCATGCACCTTTGCTGCCATTGTTGGAGTCCAACCTGACTCACAGCTGGCAAAGAATGCAAAAGCAAAAGCAAAAGCAATGGCTAGCAAAAGAATGCAAAATCAATGGTCAGCTTCTCATTGTGGTGGCAAAGAGACAATTCTTTAAGCTCTTCCTCAACATCATGCAATGCAAAGCGTGGGCTTCACCCCTTCGCACACCATTTGCTCATAGGTCTCCAATGCCTCCATCCCACACCTTTGCTATGCATATCCTGCAATGATCGCACTCCACAACAGCACATCTCGTTTACCCATACACGCTTGCCCTTCATACATGTCCACGAGGGTATTGTTCAGAATGACATTTGATACAATTGCAGCTCTGACAATGTCGCCATGGACCTCTTTGCCCTTTTCCAGAGCTGCCACACTTGCACACGCATTGCAAATGCACACAAACGTGATGTGGTCGGGCTTCACCCCTTCCCCCATCATTTGATCATAGGTATCCAAAGCCTCCATACCACGTCCCTGTTGTGCATACCCTGCAAGCATCGCGTTCCATGACACCACATCTCGTTCAGCCATAGTGTTGGAAACTCCCTTCGCATCCTTAATGCACCCACATTTGGCATACATGTCCACCAGGGCAATGTTCAAAATGACATCTGGTACAATTCCAGCTTTGACGATGTCACCATGGACCTCTTTCCCCTTTTCCAGAGCTCCCAGGCTTGCACACACATTGCATCCTGAAGGCATCCTGCCAACAATATTATAATTCCACGTGATCAAAGATCGTTGAGGCATTCTGTTGAACACTTGGTGAGCATCGATGATGCTCCTGCACTTAACATACATGTTGACAAGGGTGTTGAGTAGAAAAACATTTTACGTCGGCATACAAAGACAAAATCCATAGGTTGCAGTCGATCCGCTGCAATCGGGAATTGACATGGGTCCTTGACTAAGGGCCAGTCCCAACAATTCTGTTGGGGGCCCTTTTGTGGATCAGGAAGGAGCAGCAGGGGAGGATATTTCTGTTGTGCTTGATAAAGGCTCTGGTTTAGTGTTTTCACCTCCATCCTGAAGTGAACTTGGCTTCACTTCATTTCCAGAGATTAGAATGTCTTTTAATTCTAGTTTTGGCTCTAAGGTCTTGATGTGACTACAATGTTCTGCAGATGGAGCTACCACATTTTCATCAGCTGTTAGCTCCTTGTCCAAAGCCATCTCACTGTCATTAGCCAAATCTCTATCCCCTATATCCTTGCTAGGACTGTCACTTTGTATTTCTTTTGTCACATCAACGATCACCTCCTTCTGCATTTTGGATAACATGAGTATGCACCTGCTTTCCAGCTTCCAGACCTTCCATTGATGCACTTAAGCAAGAGACAGACATACATATCTGAATCTGCTGAAATGCCTTGTGATGTGGTTAGGCTTCACCCTCCCCCCATCATTTGCTCATAGGTCTCCAAAGCCGAGCTATCTCGTGCCCCTACTGTGCATACCCTGCAAGCATCACGTTCCACGACACCACGTCGCATTCAGCCAGAGTGTTGAAAACTCCCCTCATGTCCTTAATGCACTCACATTTGGCAAACATATCCACCAAGGCAGTGTTCAGAATGACATCTGGTACAATTCCAGATTTGACAATGTCACCATGGACCTCGTTCCCCTTTTCCAGAGCTCCCAGGCTTGCACACGCATTGCATCCTGCCAACATTATATTCCACGTGATCAAAGATCGTTGAGGCATTCTGTTGAACACTTTGGTGAGCACTGATGATGCTCCTGCACTTAACATACATGTTGACAAGGATGTTGAGTAGAAAAATATTTGACGTGAATCCACTTTGGATAAGGTGAGTATGCACCTGCTTTCCAGCTTCTAGACCGTCCATTGATGCACTTAAGCAAGAGACATACATACATATCTGAATCTGCTGAAATACCTTGTGATGTGGTTAGGCTTCACCCTTTCCCCCATCATTTGCTCATAGGTCTCCAAAGCCTCCATCTAGTGCCTCTGTTGTGCATACCCTGCAAGCATCATGTTCCACGACACCACATCTCGTTCAGCCAGAGTGTTGAAAACTCTCCTCACATCTTTCATGCACCCACATTTGGCAAACATGTCCACCAGGGCAGTGTTCAGGATGACATCTGGTACAATTCCAGTCTTTGACAATGTCACTATGGGCCTCTTTCCTCTTTTCCAGAGCTCCCAGGCTTGCACACGCATTGCAAACACAAACAAATGTGATGTGGTTGGGCTTCACCGCTTTGCACATCATTTGCTCATATGTCTCCAAAACATTCCTACCACACCTATGCTTGGTAAATCCTTCCAACATAATATTCCACGTGATCAAAGATCATTGAGGCATTCTGTTGAACTCTCGGCACTTAACATACATATTGACAAGGGTGTTGAGTAGAAAAACATTTGTCGTGAATCCACTTTGGATAATGTGAGTGTGCACGTGCTTTCCAGCTTCGAGACCTTCCATTTTGATGCACTTAAGCAAGAGACAGACATACATATCTGAATATGCTGAAATGCCTCCTTGGTTTAGAATCTGCAGAGCCTCTGTCAGGCTGTCTGCCGCACAAAGTATCTTCACATGCCCAGAAGTGCCAGAAGAGGCATTGTGGACTCCCTCTCTTGATCCTCTTTCAAAAGCTGTGGTCATGGTTGAGGTGCCTAAATTTATCATCTCTGCCGCTGCAGCTGCTGCCTTTAGTCTACCATCTACCCATGCAGGTTTCTTGTATCTACTGACCCACATGGAATCAAGGTAATCTGGAGCTTGAAGTCCAACCCTCGTGGATGAATCTGGACCCCACTCTACCCCTACTCCTTCAAGCAAAAACAGGAAAAACTCTGATAACATGGTGTCGTGCGCATACATATCGCTACACAACTACATCGCTGTCCAAACCACACAACATATGTGCACACCAAACACTAGTGCACCACTAGGCTGCCACTAGACAACCACTAGTCACCACTAGTCAACCACTAGTGCAGCCACTAGTCCAACACTAGGCTGCCATTAGCCACCACTAGTGCAGCCACTAGTCCATCATAATGATAAAGAAGAAGAATACAAGCACAAGCTCATGCGAGCTCACAAAGCTGAAGCATAAACTCATGCATACATAACCTCATCACTCAAATACAAGTCAAACCAAGTGCACCCCACGCCATGGGGAATCCACACTACGGCGCCATAGCTAGGCGCGGTGAGGCTCAACTCGAGAAAGATGAGCCCACCGCGATCTGCCGTGAAGATAACAACGCCAGGTGCCCAAACATGTATTGGCCCTTGGATTGACACTTGGGTCAATCCCAAATGTCAATATATAAAAGCTAGTTATTTCCTAGCTAACTTCACACTAGTGGTAAAATAACTTGACAGCTGTCGTGCGCATACATATTGTTACACAACTACATCGCTGTCCAGCCACTAGTCCAACACTAGGCTACCATTAGCCACCACTAGTGCAGCCACTAGTCCATCACAATCGCCCCCCTAGCTGGCGCTTAGATCCCTCTAAGTCCAGGTAGCCACAAGATGTGATAGTGGCCATAGCCTCACTAAGTCCTCCACCACTGTCCCTACTACACTCAAACTCAATAGATCAAGAGGCCGGGTACAAGAGTTGCCCCATCGTTAGTCGCCGTCTTGCAACCTGTGAACTTGAGCCTGAGATCTTGGGTATTGACTCCTATGAGCTTGGCCTCCCATGTCTTGTGAGCTGCCACTAGTCATATCCAGTGTCACTATCCCAAGCAGTGTGGACATAACCAATCTCCATCAGGAACCCTCTCAAGAGGTGGTGTCAAGCATCCCATGTGCCAACCTCTTGAGCATCAATCACACACCAGCATAGTGGCGGCACCACGAGCATGCCCACATAGCATGCAACACAATCCTACAGGTACCACTGCATGGTTGGGATCTATCCTCCCATCCACATGTGGAAGGTGACATGGCGCACAATTACGCACATGGTCCTTCCATACCATGCCATCTCGACCCTCCAGAATCAACACTCCTGAAGGCAACACCTCCCTGACCTTTAGAATCACACGTCCTGCTGTGACATCCAAGGTCGTAGGCGTTGTCTGCTGCAGATACACATAGTCCCCAGGGTGGAAACGCCGAACACCTGGCCGATATCCCCCTCCACGTATAGTGGCATACCTCAATGTGTCTCGTTGTTAGGCAATAGCAAGATTCTCAAAAGCCATAGGCATGACTCTCTTGAACAACTCTGCCCGCTGGGCACATGCTTGTGTCCACACATCCGGATCATCAAGGTTGAGGACTACTGCAGCCTCCCTGTGAATAGACGCAGGAAAATCTGGCTCTCGGCCAAAGAGAAGGAAATATGGTGAGAAGGAGGCAAGTGATGCTTGCTTGCTTGTAGCCCATGGCTAGCCCAGGTACCTGAAGATCCCAATCTCCTAGGTGTCCTTTTTTCAAGCCATACTTGCGCAAATCCCTCTTCACCGTCTGCACCACTCTCTCTGCCAAGCCATCGGCCTCAGGATGATCCCGAGAAGTGGTACGGTGGTCTATCAAGGCTTTATCACACAAAGCCTGAAACTCCCCCAAGAACTTTCTCCCTTGGTCCGTGAGTACCTCAGCTGGAGCACCGAATCGGCTAAGCACACGATCCTGGAATGCATACGCAGCCCCCTCACTAGCCTTGTCAGGCAATGGAACCAACTCAATCCACTTGGAGAAGTGCTCCACCATCACCAACACATATCTGTGGTGACGCATCGTCAGTGGCAAAGGCCATGCGAAGTCAAGACTCCACCTGTAGCCCAATCCCATGATGGGTAAAGGATGCAACTGTGGTGTAGGGGCGTTGAATGAAGCACGCACCCTGTCACACACCATGCACCTAGCCACGAACTGTTGCACCTCTGTGTGCATACCACGCCACCAATACTGCCCCTGCAGTAAACTATGAGTGCGTCGCACTCCAAAATGCCCCAACTTCTCATGGGGATGCCGCACTAACCGTGCACGCTGTGTTGGGTGAGGCACAATCCTCACCCGACTATCCTCCCACACTCGAAGCAGGTATATCCCCTCCATCTTGAACCTCTTGGCTCGTTGTAGGATCCGATCCCTCTCCTTGGCAATCACACTAGCTGCCATGTCTCCAGTGTGGAGGTAGTCCAACACAACCGAATCCTCATGTATATCTCTGGCACCACCTGGCTCATCACTAGCCTCAGGGTCCTCAGACACTCCGTCTACAGTCATCTCTGTTGTAGGTCCAACCTGACCTCCCGATGCCAAAGATACATAAAAAGGCATATGCATGCTATCCCGGCACCATCTCCTCGTCCGTCTCACCATGCCACCGAGCTCCAGTGTCATCCTGTTGGCTCGTGCATGGATTGCGACTCAATCCATCCACATCCCTATTGACCAAACCCGGTCGATGCACAACCTGAACATGTCTATCATGCTCCTCCACCGTAGCACGAGAGGCAAAGCAATTCATGTAAGCCTCAGGAACCGCCGTATACGTCGTCTCTCGCCTCTAGTGACAATAGGTCCAATGTCAGGCTCTCAATTGCCATTCGTAACTGCAACCTTAAGTCCAGCAGACTTAGAGGTAGAGGACGCGTCCCGCAACCTCTTGAGCAGTACTCCCTGCCTGCTCAGTCAATGACAACGCCTCATCCTGCCCCATCATCTCATCCTTGAGGACCTCCTCAACCCGAGAGGAATCCCCAACCTCATCCATCACAGCCGCCTTGGCTGCCAACTCCCTCTGAACCTCGAGCACCTCCCACGTGTGCTATGGATGTCTACACCCTGTGGTCCTCACCGGCTCGCCCCCACTCACTGCCTGTACCGTCTCGGTAGGCAGAGAGACCGTCAATGGAAGTGCACTCCGCACTCTTCGTTGCTCAGCCATAGCCAAGCTGATAATCCAGGTCAAGCAATTTAGATCCATTGCTTGCCCCAACACCTGACGACATGATGCCTCAGAAAGAGAAGGCACCGCCGTGGTCCCAGTGGAAAAACCCATAGCCCACTCTCGCTCGTCGGCATTAGGCTCCACTAATTGCTGCAACTGAGCATCCCATAGGAGGCCACGTCCATTATCCCGGAAAGCATGCGATCCTGGGAAGCTGAGCAGTGTAGGTAGTGCTGATCGTGGTTGACCCACCTTGTTGACCACTGCCAAAGGCGAACGGTCATCGTGTCTCACACGCTGAGACTGCCTCCCTGTGTCCAAAATGCTATCCACTGTGAGGTGTGCTGGCTGCTGCACCCCATCAAATGCACGATTAAGCAGTGCGGGTGGCATCAAGTTAGTCCACCATAACCGTGGACGATGAGCCCGTGACCCCACTGCAGCTGCATCCAGCAACACTGTTGACCCAAGCCACGACCGGACTTGATGCACACTGGCCATCACCCTGGCCCGAGAATCGCCCATCAGTGGCATATTCTCCAAGATGTATGTTGGAGATACAGCTTGATGAAGCTGTAAGTGGCGCAAAACCCGCACCATCTCCCAAAACAGACCCGACCTCGAGTCTCGCAATCCATTGCCATGCCCGGCTGATGAATGTCCTTGGCAGGGCCAACCTGCCATTACCAGATCAATGGAGCCAACCCGCTCCAAATCTTGCGCCCCCAGCAACGAAATACCTGTTGGCAAGGCCTGCTGATATCCACGAACTGCAGACACCGGCAACAACTCAGGGTACCACTGCACCAACTGAGCAACATGACGAAGTGAAACGCATCGTGCAGTCTCATCCCTCTCCACATACAGGTAACGCCGAACTCGTACACCTGCCTGTAACATAGCAGCCAATCCGGTGCCGATCCCGCCAAACAAGTCCACAAGACAAATGCCTTCATCCGGATACTGCCACACAATAGGTGTGGTGTCCAATGGAGACAACTGAGGTGGTCCTGGTGCAATCCCCACACTCTCCTCCTCTCCTGACGGTACAAAAGCCTCCACCTAGGCTTGTTGCACCCGTCGATCAACATCCCGCTGCAAATCCTTGCTCGTGCCCCACAATGGAGTCTGAGCAACCATGGTAGGCAACTCTGTCATACCATACATGTCATCCTGCTCTCCCGGAGGTGGCACATCCTGTGAATGAGCGTTGCCCTCAAGCAACTCTCCAGGCCAACTCACTGCCGCTGTGAATGATGTTAGTGTCGGCATCTTGCCTCGCTGGGCAACCGCAACTCCTCCTATGAACGTCACAGGGAGCTGCACACGCCGGCCCTCCCCTGACTGCCATCTAGGCCTATAAGAAGCTGACTCCCCCCAAAAATCTAGGGTGAAGCCCATGGGATACAACACTGCCCCACCAACAAGGACATCGTACGAGACCGCGTCTGTCACAATGGCCTTGACTCTTATCACTGAGCCATATGTAGGATGATCCGGCTATAGTTTGATAGCCAACTCACGCCGTGTCATGCCCCGAGCCTGCTCTGATCCTCCCAAAGACGTCTGTATCTGGAAATGACAAGGCTCCATATCCGCCTCTGTGAGACCCAAGCCTGCAATAGCAGCTCTGCCCAGCATCAATGGCCGAACTCCTGAGTCCAACAAGACCCGCAGTGGCCGATACCTCTTGCCTGCCGATCCACTCAAACAGAAAATGTCATCCTGGTTGTCCAACATGACAACTCCAGGTGTCACCATGGCGCACTCAATGGCTGGCCTAGCTGGCAGCTCCATCAACCTGGCAGCTGCAGCTTGCCATGGCGCCGCTGTGGCAGTCTTGACCCTCAAATCCGAGGATCCCTCCGGCACTACACCTCCCACTATCTCCGCAGAAGATGAAGTAACCTCCTCACTCTCACAGAGTGTAGCTGCCAGCCTGAACACCTCAGCTGGTCTTACCCCGGCGTCGCAATCATGGTAGCCGAGAACAATGGAGCCTGATACACAGATGTGGCCGCTCCTAGCAGCACACTAGCTGTCGTAGCCTTGGCAACACTAGGTAGTGGTGCTACCCTTGTAGCTCTCCCCAATGGCATAGTAATCTCCGCCTCGGTAACAGTCGGGCGAGAACTAGGTGCCATGGATGGCGTCGATACTGTCTCCGCCAATGTAAATGACTGAGGAAGCCTAGCCTGACGGCTTGCCTCCCCCACGCTGTGGATCCAACTCCACCTCTGCACCTCGTGGCTTAGGAACTCGTGCTGCTCCTTGAGTCACGGCTGCAGCAGACTCCACCTGCACTAGTGGTAGTGCTGCTCCGCATATGAATCCCATGCCTCCCATATCTCCTCCCTCAGGAGCAGGAGGTGGACCATCCGGCCTTGGAGCCCAGTGTTATGGTTTGCATCCCGAGTTGCGCCCAGGCCAATTCCAAGGGAACAATGGTGGCCGGGGGCGAGGGGGAGCAGCCCAAAGAGGACGAGGTGGCCAGGCACAGGGTGTAGGCCAAGGGCAAGCTCAACATGGCCAAGGACGCTTCTTGACGTGGGGTCCTCCACATGTCCAATACACCACATCCGCCCGTTGTTGGCCTGCAAATGAAGGGAGAGACCCCTGCATTTGAGGTCCTCTCTACCCTTCCCTGAGCTTCACCTGAGCCCCTTTGTTGCCTTGAGCACGTTGAGGTAGTGGTTGGCTAAGAGCACCATTACCCCGTGGTGTCTCCTTAGCAAATCCCACCATGACCACTCGTTCCTCCACCATGTTGAGCTCTATCCGCTCTGCCAGCAAAAACACATTTGTTAAGGTGGGTTGGGCCGCTTGTAGGAGAGTTGCATCCCGCACCTTTCTCATCAGCTCCTTGTCCAATATCCCATACTAGAATTGGACTGCCTGAGCTTCCATAACCCCTTGGGTTATATTTATCAAGCGCCTCATGCGAGTGAAAGCCTCCCTCAAGCTCTCGGTCGGCTTCCGTTGGAACTCTTGCAAGTTCCGCAACTTCTCTGTCCTCACCCCTTGGTAGTTCCCTCTCAACTCTTCGAAGAACTCCACAACAGGGTTGAAGGCAGGCACGGGTACTAGTGCTGGTGCGGTAGTGGCTTGGGTGGACGTCGTAGCTACTGTACCACCAGTCCCACTAGTCCCACTGCTGCTTGCTGAAGCTGCCAATGCAGCGGCAGGTGTAGCCACTGCCCTCGTGGCTCTAGTGCCCCTAGTGATGGAGACATAGTCGGGTGACCAGTACATCCTCCACTCCTCGATCTCAACCTCATGCCCCCACCTGAACTCATGGTAATCATCCATAGGCGGCCCCTCAAGGTGCTGAAACAACCCCTTCCATGCCATGAAAGGGGGGCTGCTATTTCATGAGCGGCATGAGCATGAGCGGAAAAAAAAAAGCATGAGCAGACCATTGTGAGTCCACGGAAATAGGGTTAGGAGGCACGGAAATAGGGTCATGTGAAGTTGGAATGTGGCACCAGTGGACTTGAAATGCAACATTTTATTGCAAATTTTGTGGCAAGCCACGTCTATACAAGTGTGTTCTAACTGTCATAGCCGGAATGGGCACTACTCTCCTACACCCTCCGAGGAACTTGCCCCACCTTCTTCCTCATCCCCCTCATCCCCCTCATCCTCCGAGCTCTGTGATGCATCAGTTCCACTATGCCTCTCAAAAATCCCGTCCTCTCCTTGGGGGACTGTCCACCTCACCTCCTGGGAATCTTCTGCGTCTTCTCCCCCACTTTCCTCAGCAGAATCCAACACAAATCTACGAGCCCGACGGGCTCTAATAGCTGCTGCCTCCTCCCTCATCTTCATTTTCTTGAGGCTTGCCTCGTCTAAAATCTGCTGTACACGACTACGTTCGGAACACCTCCTAATGGACACCGAAGCAAGCCGGGCATAAGTAGGAAGGATGTACTCCCTTTCTGGACTAGGCATGAAATCCACCCTGGCAAAAAAATGCACGTTCCTCCTGCCCATGAACTCCGGTGTAGACGTCCCTCCGGCAGTACTTGGCATCCTGTAGTAAGAACAAATCCACTTGAAGAATGTCAATACCAGCACAACCAGAAAGGGTTTTCAATGAAATAAGAGAGCGGAGGGAGGTGCCTCACAAAATCTGGAGGCAACTTACAATGCCACCACTCACTCGTAAACCGGGGCTCCTCGGCCTCGATCCCAACTTCCTCCCCCTGCTCCTTCTCGGATTTTTCCTCATCCTCCGAGGATGCCTCTTCCTCTTTCAGCAGACGTTCAGCCGCTGCAAGTTCCGAGTTGTGGAGGGCAGTATCTGGCTCGAAGGCGAACACATGCCTGTCGGACAACGTCCCTGCCCACATTGAAGCACCTGAGGAACAAAGCGGGCGGTTAATAGCTTGCGGCATGCAATTGCAATGGGGCCAGGGGACAAACTGAGCACGTGAAGGCTTACCCGTGCCGCATGTGAGGTCCAGAATCCGCCCTTGGACATCCGAGCACGTCTCCATGAGGGTTTGGATGAAAGCAGGGCTCCGGGTCCGGCTGTACCGCCACGGTTTGCCTGTCTTTGTGTCCTTCGGCATACTAGAGTGGGGCACATAGTTGTAGAGGACATCGTAGGTTACAGGGTCCACAGCGGCATCAACAAGACGACCGTCGTTGCGGAATTTGAACGTAGACCCTCTCTTCACAAAGCAATATGCCTCAAACACCAATGTCTGCACATCCAACAAAGAAGGGATCAATTCCAGGGTCTACTTAACATACACCTCAATATGAAGTGAATGCAATAGATTGATAACTTACACTTTGGCCCTCTGTTCGCAACCCCTGCGTACTGATGCAGGACCATTTTCTGAGGAGGACCGGGGTGACACTTTTCGGTGTCCACCTTGCCACCGCATTCTCTGTGGTCTTCCCTCTCGTGGCAAGGACAACCACACATCCACCGTCATCCAGAAGCATCCCCGCCAGCCCAAACCCGGCTTTCCAGTAGTCCTCAGTAAACCTGTTCCAGGTGGGCACACCATCCAGACCCTCCAGTAGCTCCCCATCTGGAATGTCGAGGAGAATCATGTCGCAAGCTCTCTCCACCTCAACCCCCCCCCGAGTGCTCTTGCAATTCGTGCTCACAGCCGTGAAGAATTCCATCATGGCTTCAAAACCAGGGGTGTCTTTAGGCTCTGTACCGGCAGCCCTCTTCTTGGCTTTCCCCTTCTGCTCCGCCAGAGACTTGTTGTGTGCCACCTTCTTCGCCCTGGCAGCGAGAGCGTCAAGGAAGCTCTCATTGACGCATTGGATGATGGTTGGAGGTTCTAGCTTTGGCCTGTGCGTAAACGTCACCGCCGAATACCGCCGTGTAGGCTCGCCCTCAAATGCCAACTTCTTGGCAGAGCCAGTCCCACTCCGAACTGACTTGGGAACCCGGACGACCGGTGACTGGGTAGGAGCAACAGCAGTCGCAGGACCTTGAACAAAATCGGCGTCGGAGTCACTCTCTTGGGTCCCCTCCTGCGCCTCCTCCGCCGATGGTTTTCTTCTTTTTGGGTGTTACTGCAGTCACCTGTTTCCTTGTCCTTTTCCTTTGACCTTTACTCTTCTCATGCAATTTCTCTTGAATTCCTGCCTGAGCAAGCTCTGCCGCTTTCCTGGAGTTCGCAAGCGCTTTTGCCTCTTTTGCACCCAACGGAGGCAGCGGAGCCCGGTTTCGTCGGAATTCAGCATCCAGCTTCAATTGAAACTCGGATGGGTCGAGCGAGCCGGGCGGAAGGTCCACATACCAAGGGCAATCACGCAAATGTTCCAGATGCCACTCCTTCACAATATCGTCAGTGTACATGGAGTCAGCCCCAGGGTTCCTCCATGCCAGGAAGAATGGTGGCTCGAAAGACAGATGACCTTTCTCCAAAAGGGAGAACTTACAGTACCTGCATTCATGAAAAACACAATGAGGTCCGAAAATGGCTAAGTCCCTGAACGGCAATAGGGCCTACAACTGGAATATGGCGCCGAATTTCCACTTCAGGGCCACCCAGTCTAGGGACTTAGCCCGAAAATGGCTAAGTCCCTGAACGCCAATACGGCCTGGAACTGGAAAATGGCGCCGAATTTCCAGTTCAGAGCCAGCCAGTCTAGGGACTTAGCCCGAAAATGGCTAAGTCCCTGGACGGCAATAGGGCCTAGAACTGGAAAACGGCGCCGAATTTCCAGTTCCGGGCCAGCCACCCTAGGGACTTAGCCCGAAAATGGCTAAGTCCCTGGACGGCAATAGGGCCTAGAACTGGAAAACGGCGCCGAATTTCCAGTTCCGGGCCAGCCACCCTAGGGACTTAGACCGAAAATGGGTAAGTCCCTGGACGGCAATAGGGCCTGGAACTGGAATATGGCGCCGAATTTCCACTTCAGGGCCAGCCAGTCTAGGGACTTAGCCCGAAAATGGCTAAGTCCCTGAACGGCAATACGGCCTGGAACTGGAAAAGGGCGCCGAATTTCCAATTCAGGGCCAGCCAGTCTAGGGACTTAGCCCGAAAATGGCTAAGTCCCTGGACGGCAATAGGGCCTAGAACTGGAAAACGGCGCCGAATTTCCAGTTCCGGGCCAGCCACACTAGGGACTTAGGCCGAAAATGGCTAAGTCCCTGCACGGCAATAGGGCCTAAAACTGGAATATGGCGCCGAATTTCCACTTCAGGGCCAGCCAGTCTAGGGACTTAGGCCGAAAATGGCTAAGTCCCTGAACGGCAATAGGGCCTGGAACTGGAAAATGGCGCCGATTTTCCAGTTCCGGGCCAGCCAGTCTAGGGACTTAGCCATTTTCGGAACCCTGACTGGAAATTCGGCGCCATTTTCCCTAACACCACTTGAGGCCTCTAACATCCTGAAATGCCAGGACTTGAAAGAAAGGCAGCGCGTATGTATTTGTACAGAAGGCGCATTGCTGCTTTGTCCGCGTTCGGCTGGTCGGTGAACTCGTGGCTCCGGCGAGCATCTGCTATCTCCCGAAAGAATAGGTTGGTTTTGTAGAGCAGAAAGTACCTCGTCACATAGTCACGTAGGCTCTCTGCTGCAGGAGATATCTCCATCTTGAACTGATGTGCTTGTGTGTCCAGCTGCTCTTGCGCATTCGTCGTCACCTGTGGAGATTGTCCATCAGATCGCTTTCCTCAAAAAATACAATGAATCCACCCCCTACTAGAGTAGAAGCCCCAAACGAAGCGTGGGGAAGTACCTGAAACCACCATGTCATGCGGTTCATCCACATGTCGAATGTGGGGTCAGAGAGTTTGTCCGGTTTGGGGAAGCTCCACATGTCCCTGGTACTTTGGGTACCATTCCAGATTTGGAGCCACCGGGTCTGTCCAACCACCCAGCATATTCGTAAGCGCCAAACACCACAAAAAGGAGTTGTTGCCACCACAATTTTGTTAAGAATGTATCACCTTTTCTGTTGCATCCACACAGGATGTGGCTAGACGATGGAGCTTCTCCAATGTCATCGTGGGCTTCAGAGCGTGAGAGTAGTGCTTCCCCACCTCCACCAGAAAGTCGGCACCAAGGGCGGGATCAGCTATGGCCACGTACTTTACCATCCGCGACTTGTACTTTATGCGGGCCCTCACCTCCGCAGCTTTGACATACGATTCGAGTTCCGAGAGGGTTGGATTCTTCTCCTCTGACTCCATGTAGAACCTCCGCGCATGTGCCAAATCCTGCTGTATTTTCGTCTGTCAAGAATGCGCACATAAGATTAGAGATCCTGCTCAACACAATTTCTTCTATTGGGGGAAGAGAGACAGATTAGCTCAACAAAACTGTCAGGAGCTTTACCCGAAATATGTAGTCCACCATGGCGTCGACGCTCAGCCTATACCAGGTTCCGTCTGCCTTTGCCTCCGACTTGCGCATGAGGTCGGCACTGAGGGAATTGGCAAACTCTTGCACCCCCTGCTTCCTGACATCCTTCACTCGGAAGAGCATATGGGACAAGTTGGTGGCAATGAAGGCATTCTCAGTCACCCTGCAGTGCCACATTTCCATCAAACAATACTGAAATGGGAATTTTCATCATATATGAGGATTCGCAATGAAATGACTTCCAAATTCAAAGTCCAAAAGCGAGAGGGGTTGTAGCTTACGAGTTGATGTCGGCCATGGCAGCTTTGAGAAGACTGCGATCTTTGGGCCCCGCAACCTTCAGCACAACACAATCGACGGTGAAATGCCAATCGAGATCGTTGGGGTGGGCTTGGGCAATGTGCTCCATCCATGCCAGGAGGCGATGATTGCCGTCCCACACGTAGAACATCTTACCGGACATGTGCTGGAAAAGAGAATCACTAGCAATCGATCTCTCGAACTCCTCATTTCGCGTTTGCCAATGGGGACCCCATTTGTCCACCTCATCGGAAGTGTGGGCATGGGAAGCTCCGTGGTCGTTCTCAATGGAAACATAAAAGGCGGCAGACCCCATTCGATATCCATCCCGGAAAGAGAATTTCAGCTTGTCGATATCGCCTGGGAGGGCAGGTCTCACCACCTGCAATGACACCAAGCGGCAAAGGGGAATTCGAAGCTTGGCCGGGTACACCATGCCCCCAGCACCCTGCCAATGTTGCTGTGGGTTGCCTCCAACATCTTGGCAGCAGCCAACTTCATATCCGCCTCAGACATGACGTCTGCTGCAGAGGGGTTTTCCGGCAGCCCACCAGGACCGCCAAATCCAGCCTGTATGCTCCGGGTTTGGGGCCTGGGGATGTCCGGGAGGATGTCATCCTGGTCAGAAACCTCCATGTCGTCCTCCTCAACAGGGTCAGCCACCTGCGAAACCACCTCCAGCACTCTCGTCGTCTCTACTGCCCTCTCCCTGGCTTCACCTCGAACTTGCACAATCCGTGCTCTTTCAGGTGTTCTTTCCTCTCCTCCACTCTCCAACGTATGGGTAATTGCGGGGGCTGCTCTTGCCCGCGATGGTCTAACCGGTATGCTACTGCCTCTATGTGGTGTCTTGTAGGGATCCACCGTCTCTGTGGGTCCCTCGCTTACATTGGCATCTGTCATTTGGGCACCCCTGGCCTCTTCAGCTGCCTTTGTCTTTCCTCCTGGCTAGCATTCTGTCTCGTCTGTTCTTTTGCCCTCTATTTTGCCCTCTCACGGGCTTTCTGTTTCTTACTAGGGCTAGCAGCAGGGGAGCCCTCCAGGACGACCACCTTTGATTGAGGCGAACTGACACCCTCGCGCGCACTGCTCACTCCCCCCTCCGCAGTCCGTGACTGCTCTCTCGCCGGGGATTGCATGTGCTTAGCTTTCTTCTTTTTCTTTGCGTGGGCGGGCCCTACTGCATGTGCATGAACAACCTCCATTGCCGGATCTGCTGTCCTCATGTCCTCACGCCCTTCACCTGCCATGCCGCCTGCACCAACCTCCCCAATGCCTACTCTGTCGTAATCTCGTTGCAAGTCCTCCCGTCCACCAACAAAAGGTTTAAGTTTGCCCTCTCGCCCCAAGTTGGGCGATTCAAACATGCGATGAGTTGGAGCTGTCGATGATACCACCAGCGTGCCGGGCTCGTCGTCACTCTGTCATTGACAAAAATCGTGAAAACCAACATCGGTGCAAAAAGCAGCATCGCAACGAGCAGCGCAACCACCATAGCAACAATCATGTAGCAAAAATGAAAACATAACAAGTTTAGGAAGTATGGAGAGCCATGCAACAACAATGAAAACAAATGCAACCATTGCCTAAGAATGACATGCACAAGCAGCCTTCTCCAGAGCTGCCGGATTTGCACACGCATTGCAAACAATCTAAGGTTCACTCAACTATCTAAAGTTCACTCATACAGCAAAGCCAGGATGAAGATGCAAAAACAAAGCGAGGTAACAAAGCGAAAGCAAAAAATAAATCGAACAAACCGAAAGCAGAAGTGGCTTGCCTGAGAGTACTCGGCTTCAGTTGGCGCAGGTTGTGAGCAAGACACTGGAATCTCCTGCTGGAGCTTTAGTTTGGCCATGCGAGAGATTGGCCGTCGTCCGTAGTACAGAGCTTTCAACTTCCGCCGCGGTCTGGATGTGAGGTCTCTCTCAGGAGAGCCACGCCCTTCAGGCGGCATAAGTCCCAGCCAAAAAGATCTCTTTTTTTGGGGTACATGCCTGGAATACCATGTTAAGCCAAGTTTAGCATGAGATTTAGGGTACGTGTCCAGGAAGCCATGCGTCGCCAGCCCGAATAATAACCGACGGCCGTCGACATTTATTGCCCAACTGCGCAATTAAATGTCGGATGAAGCCCTCCATGTCGGATGAAAATCGACGTAAACAGTCCCGGAATTTCCAACGTAGAGGTAATTCGGAGCGCTCCACGATGGAATTCCGGCGCCGGATTTCCATCCTGCAGGTAATTCGGAGCGCAGCAGGATGGATATCCGGCGCCAAATTTCCATCCACGGAGGAAGGGCGGCGCTGGAAATTTCCCTCACGCAGGTAATTCGGAAGCGCGCGGATGGAAATCCGGCGACGAATTTCCATCCAGCCAGGTAGGGCGGCGCTGGAAATTTCCCTCACGCAGGTAATTCGGAAGCGCTCGGATGGAAATCCGGGGACCATACGATCATGGTTGAGTATTGACATGAAATGGTCTATCATTGGTACCACTTCTATGGTGATCCATTAAAATATATAAGTGGTTTGTGCACCTGCGACAGACTTTGAAGAACAGACAGTGTTTAGATCATTATATGATGATGTTATTGAACAGATGGTTCTAAACAATAATATTTATTCTGAATCTGAATCACAATATTCACTCTCTGAAGCATTTTCCTCAACTGGAATAGCGGTTGGCTGCACAAATGCCGCTTGAATGGTAGCCAACATAACCAGCTCTTGTAACCTTCATTTCGACATGGATGCAACGCAAAATACTTTATGATGCCGAAATGATGGAACTTTACAGCCAACGCCTCATTGTTATGTTGGACTTTGGCAAGCTCAGCATTTGTTTCCCTGGGCGTTTTCCATGCTAGCTCCCAAGATGGAGGAATGAATTGATCCCCAACCGAATTGTACCATACCCTCCCTGTTTGGGCGCGTCAAGTTATTGTATCTGTGCGTTCAATGCCGCATCCGCGGACGAGGACCCTGCCTTCCATGGGAGTGGTTTCGTACGTCGTTTGGCGTGGGCCTTTGCCATGTCAGACCACCAATCCACAAGCACAAACAACTCCTCCTCCGAAGTTGGCATGCGACCTTCAGCTACAGGTGTTCTCGTAACAAACTTGTCCATGGTTTGCCTCAAATTCTATGTGGCATCATGGGTCTGGTCCGCCATCCATTTCGTGAACTGGAACTTCGCCCTGTCCTCCTCTCATTCATCCCCGGCCAAAGCTTCCCTCATTCTCATCTCCATATTGTGCTGGAATCTAAGGAACCCCTCATTCCCATGTCGGACATACAAAAGATTCAAACGCATTATGTCATGGTCCTTCAAATAATCCAGCACTACACAACTACAGATTAACGTTTTTATGACTACGGGTGATATAAACCTTGGTAATCATGACTATATGTGTGATTACGAAGTGATTGAACCCATTGTTGGGCAAATTTTAATATATTTTAATCTAATGTAGTCATACGTTTTACTACATGACTAGGAGCCACGGTCAAACAGTGTTGACCAAGAACATAGGCTTGGTTTATATAACTAGTAGTCATACGCAATACTACACGTTAGACACATGCCACGTAAGCTTATGACTACACCACTACTACACATTGATGACATGCCATATAAGCTTATGACGACATGACTACTGGAGGTTTCACATCTCTGTTTCTATGATTACATCATTACACGTGGCATCTTAAGGCGTATACATGAATGGATTCTTCCATTGGATGACCTCATCCATCTATCTTTAATGAAGCACTTGTCATATGAGAACATGTGTCCATTTGATATTGGCAAAATATTGGACCTGGAAATCTAAGCAGTTTGCAGTTTCACTATGTAGTGGCGTGGGCAAATATCACGAAGTAGTAAGTAGCATACTTCATTGAGTCATGCAGTTTGCAAACTTCAAATTGACTTGTAATCGTCGTCCCTGTTTGCAGTCTTCAAGTGTACAATTTGATACATTCCCCCCTTCATGACATTGGTATTCGACTATACAACGAGTTCTTTTAGTGATGCTGAAGCCGGACAAGGTCACAATTGGTTGCGTTGCAATGAATAGGCGAGCTTGGTAGCCCTGAAATTGGACAGCCTCAAAATGGGAATAGTACGAGAGGTATTTGTTCTAAATTCTACCTGGGTAGACATGTATTTTGAATGTGGTAGCATCAAGGATGACAAGGGAGTGTTCGATGATATGGCCAAACAAGATGTGGTGTCTTGGAATACAATGATCGCAGGATATGCCCAACATGGTTGTCATAGGAGGGAGGCCCTACAAGTAATTATAGGCATTCACTATGTCATTTCCCCAAAAAACCACCAACTGCCGAGGGCGGCGGTACCTCCATTCTCTTCTCCTCTCTCCCCGTTTGTCGAGGGTTTTTGCCATGTAAGAGTCTGTTCATACCAGTGCATGGTTCTCCCGTTCTAATTCCACAGTGAGAATAGAGGCATCTTATGTCAAGAGAGGTAGGGGCAAATTTACTTTGGCAATGATGATGGCCTAGATGAAAAATATGGATTGTTGCTGGTGCCAGCTCTAGAGGTCTGTCAGTTGTGGACAAGGAGGATTGATATGCGATTGATATCCAGTAGCATGCCATATTCTCTGTTTCACTGTAGGCAGCAACCCAAGGCCCATCTGATGCCAAGCTGCCCTATTTAATCCAGCCCTGAACCACATAGTTCCCTTTCAATCTCTTCCTTCTCTTCATTTTTGAAAGGTCTTTTCTAAACTGTGAGAAGTTGCTGGATTGCAGGGTTGTGTGTCATACCCCCCAATTCAACACTCATATTTGATGTTGAGTTTGTGGGCAAAGCGAAAGAGCCTTGTTTCTCAACGACTACCAGCGAGACATATATCACTGGTAAACATGTCTCTGGGAATTTGCGAGGTAGCCTATACTATATGCGCACACAAATGCATGCATATGGAGGAATGTATGCGTGCATACAAATTTTAGATATGCATAGGAACAATTTTATATGCACAACACATAAATAAGGGTACCCAAAAAATAAAATAAAATTGTGATTCATCTAATCTTAGGGTCCATAGTCAAAATATCAAAGGATGGAATAAGAATATTCTATATAGAATATTCCATATTCATTGTATTATTATTCCACATGGATGAGTGTAGGAATGGGAGAGGAACATGTTGCTTTGGAAATTTCCCTCACGCAGGTAATTCGGAAGCGCGCGGATGGAAATCCGGCGCCGAATTTCCATCCGCGGAGGAAGGGCGGCGCTGGAAATTTCCCTCACGCAGGTAATTCGGAAGCGCGCGGATGGAAATCCGGCGCCGAATTTCCATCCGCGCAGGTAGATCGGTGCGCCAAATTTCCCTCAAGCAGGTAATTCGGCGCCGAATTTCCATCCTGCAGGTAATTCGAATCCCGGATGAATGGAAATTCGGCGCCGAATTTCCATCCAGCAGGTAAGTGGAATCTCGGATGGATGGAGATTCGGCGCCGAATTTCCATCCAGCAGGTAAGTCGAATCCCGCATAGATGGAAATTCGGCGCCGAATTTCCATCCAGCAGGTAAGTCGGATCGGTGTCGTATGGATATTCGGCGCCGAATTTCCATTCGCCATGTATTTCTGAGCGAGGAATTACCTTCGTGCAGGTAATTCCCATATAAGAATTACCTTCCTGCAGGTAATTCTGGACGAGGAATTAACATCGATTGGAATTACCTGCAGGAAGGTAATTCTCATCTGGAAATTACCTGCACGAAGGTAATTTCTTATATGGGAATTACCTGCACGAAGGTAATTCGTCGCTCAGAAATACATGGCGAATGGAAATTCGGCGCCGAATATCCATACGGCACCGATCCGGCTTACCTGCAGGATGGAAATTCGGCGCCGAATTTCCATTTATGCGGGATTCGACTTTCCTGCTGGATGGAAATTCGGCGCCGAATTTCCATTCATCCGGTATTTGAATTACCTGCAGGATGGAAATTCGGCGCCGAATCTCCATTCATCCGGTATTTGAATTACCTGCAGGATGGAAATTCGGCGCCGAATCTCCATCCATCCGAGATTCCACTTACCTACTGGATGGAAATTCGGCGCCGAATTTCCATTCATCCGGGATTCGAATTACCTGCAGGATGGAAATTCGGCGCCGAATCTCCATCCATCCGGGATTCCACTTACCTGCTGGATGGAAATTCGGCGCCGAATCTCCATCCATCCGGGATTCCACTTACCTGCTGGATGGAAATTCGGCGCCGAATTTCCATCCGGGGGATGGTCTCTGTCGGAGAGGTGCCGCCTCTCCGCCGCTCTGTTGGATATTCGGTGCCGAATTTCCGTCCCGGGGGTTGAAATATGACGGCCAGGTGCCGACCTCTCCCTTCTCCCCGACTGCATTGGAACGGCCCCGAATTGAAATTCGGCGCCGTTTTCCCATCTGTGGAGGTTTTTTTGTCGGCCAGTTTTCGGTCTGACCCCCCGACAAGACTTCCTTTGGGGGGGCCCGGATGGAAATTCGGCGCCGAATCTCCGTCCAGGGGATGTTCTCTGTCGCACACTCGCCGGCCTCTGTGCCCGAGGCGACTTCATCCGGGCGTCCCCTGTTCGATATTCGGTGCCGAATTTCCGTCCGGGGTTGAAATGTGACGGCCAAGTGCAGGCCACTCCCCCCTCGCCGACTGCATCCGAACCGCCCCGGATGGAAATTCGGCGCCGTTTTTTCCATCTGGGGATGTTTTTATGCTGTCCAGTTTTCGGCCTGACCCCCCGACACGACTCCCTTTGGGGGGCCCGGATGGAAATTCGGCGCCGAATCTCCATCCAGGGGATGTTCTCTGTCGCACACACTCCGGCCTCTGCGCCCGAGGCGACTTCATCCGGGCTTCCTCTGTTGGATATTGGGTGCCGAATTTCCATTCGGGGGTAGTAATGTGACGGCACGGTGCCGGCTTCTCCCCTTCAGCCGTCATCATCCGGACGGCCCCCCACTTTCTGACTGCATACCGTTGGCAGTTATTGCGCAAAGACCAGGGGCCGCATTCCGGAGACAAGGTTCATTAACACTCTGACTGTGGATTTTTGAGATAGTTGGCTCCCTGGATTTGGATCAAGCTTCGTCGCTCGGACAAATCGGCATCGCATTCATTCCCATCGCTGCACCCCCTTCTACCAGGGAGCTTCCCCGCACGCCATCCTGGCAGTCTTGTGTGCACATCTCCCATGGCGGAAAACCCGAGCGCTACAGTGTACTGCCCTCCTCACGAGCATAGAGCTTCATTTCCGTGCAGAGGGGACACCTGCCGGGTGATGGAGAAATATCTGTGCGTTCGATACCACCTGAAACCGGGATCGGTTTTTTGGAGGAGGAAAGGAAGGACTCAAACGGCCTTGTTGTCGAGAGTATTGTTGTGCTCCACGATGATTTCGGCGATGGCAGGGAATGGCGAGTTCCACCATCGGACAGCGTCATATACAGGGCTGTTGGGGACTTCATTTGCCCGCCAAATGCACCGTCTATCCTGGCGCCTTCCACGAAACAATCCGCGAATCAGAGAGTGGGTACCTCAAATAGAGAAGTCCGCAACGAAGTAAATCCAGAGCCGAACCCATCCATGAAGACGACCGAGAACCGGGTTGTTCACAACCTGTCCGACTCAGACGAGGTCATGGAAGTTCCGAGGTCGTCCTGGAGATCAGGCAAGTCCTCAATGGACGTCAGTGGAGGAGGGAGTCATATTCCCAGCACGAGCACCGCAGTTCGATCTATTCTAGAAATTCTGCGAGGGCTTCACCTGGAGGGACACCGGTCGGAGCTGGCCGGGCTGGACTACAGCAAGTTCGCAATTAAATCGGTTACATGCCTTCCCGCCGACGTCGACGGTAATATCTTCTTTGAGTTCCCTCCTCGGGCGGACTACTCGAGGGCGTCCGGAATGTTGACAGATATGGATAGAAAACATGACGGTCATCCTTGGTGCGTTACCAAAACCACCAGCATGAAGATGCTTGATGGTGTGCGGGTGCGCTACGTTGTTTGTGCGGGCGCGTTGCGGTGTTTCTCCCCAACTTGCTTCCACTTTAAATCCAGAGGTCACAGGAACGAGACCGATTGGACAGGCACAGCTCACCAACCATTTCGAGCTCAGGAGAAGGTTCCGAACTCCACATTTAAGTGTGCGCATTGCAAAGAACCACCACACTGCATGTCTGTTTGTAATGCCAAGCAGTTCTATGTGTTGCACCGTTTCCCTGACCTCACCCGAGCTTGCATACACGTTGGTTCCCATTGTCACAAATTGGCGAGGGGGAACTCGCGGGAGGCTGCCCACGAAGCAGAGCAGCTCGTTCAGGAGGAGGTTAAGTTGAGACCGGGTGCCAAACCCAAACAGATACAGCTCCAAGCCGCCCATAAGATGGCATTGGTCAGAATTATGTCGGAAGACGGCTCCGATAGAGTTCCTCTCGACGAGAAGGAAAATGAGGCATTGCTGGAGTCGGTGTCCCACGTATGTTCACCGAATGTCCGAAACCACATTGTCTCATGCAAACAGAAAATTGGGCGTGGCTCGGATATGCACTCCATTCTGGAGGTGAAGCGACGATGTGGATATGACTACATTCATGGAAGTAGGTTTCCAGGACAAGGGACTGAGGCAGATCGTTGTTTCGTATTCAAAATGTCCACGTGTGGACCTGGCAGTGGCGTCGAACTGGTCGACAGGATGACGAGTGGGAACTTGTCAAACAGTTGGGTCATGTTCGACCATATCAAGCGAATTACAAATCACCAGTGGGTGACAATGGGTGCACATGTCTACGACACCCACTGCAGGATGCTAATGACAATTGCTATTTGTGAGATGAAAGGAGAGGACACACAATCGGAGATGCTTCTTTGGCAGGGAATAAACGAACAGATGGCCAAGGCGGGATTGCCCCCTCCCAATTTCCGTGGTTTCATGGCGGACAACGCACAAGCAAATTGGGCTGCCATCCGAAGGGTGTACGGGCAAGACCCCAATGTTCCCATGGAAGGCAATGAGAGATCTTGTGGGTTCCATTTTCTGCAGAGCCTTTCGCAGTACACAACCAGGCTCGTGGCGCCAGATTTCAGAGAGGAGCACCGTTCCATGTGCCTTGCGTGGAAGCGCGCTCCCACCTTGGATGATGCAGAGACACAGTTTGCATGCATATGGGCTTGGTGGACATCGTCAGGTGCTGTAAGGAATCAGACGAAGGAGCAATGGTCAATTGGTTAGCATGGTGGCATTATCGTTTCCTCCAGTTCGGCGACTATATGCTGGAGGTGAGTTGCACGAATTCGCGTCCCGTTGGATATTATTCTTGGCCATATTTGTAACTTGCTTGTAACCTGAACATGTGCTTGTGCAG
Source organism: Takakia lepidozioides (assembly GCA_030704615.1). NCBI lineage: Eukaryota > Viridiplantae > Streptophyta > Takakiopsida > Takakiales > Takakiaceae > Takakia > Takakia lepidozioides. Next base: position 10,396,427 of record CM060733.1, read on the forward strand.
GACATGTGTCTCGACTCCGACACCGACATGCCCACGACAAACATGGCCGAATCAGTGCACTCTTCCTAGCGTGCCTCCTCTGCGGCGCATCTGGTGGACATCCTCACTGCCACAACGGAGGACATTGTGAGGTCAATTATGCAGCAATGCAGGTACAACGAGTTCTTGAAAGGGAAACAGTGGGGCTTGGGGCCGGACAGGCAGGAAATGCTGATGCGGACTGCCTCCAGATCGAAGAATCCTCGGAAGTGGGCGGCGGCCTTGCGAGAGGGCCTTCGGGACACGCCATTGCTGCGAAGAGGCCAACATTTGGAAGGAGATGTTCATACCCGTCCAGTGAGACGAAGACTTGACGAGGCACCTGGCGGAGAAGAGGATTCATGGCGAGCTGACAAGAATATTCGCACGCTCCCTCGTGGTCCGGTGATGTTGTCCGAGGAGGTCTCGTCGAGCACCGGAAGTCCTGCACGTTCAAGATCGCCATCTCTTTGAGCACAGGGCGCGTGCCCCGGCAACATAACGAGCCATCTGTAGTAAAGCAATACAACATTCCCATTGTGGAGACAAGAGTGTCGGAGTCACAGTGGAGAATTGCGAGGACATTGCCGGCATTTCGAGGGAAGTGTTGCGCCATCCGGGTGGATACGAGAGTACGCTGTGGTGAGATGATTCGGAGGAACCCACACGGTGCTGTACCTGCACCTTGTTTCAGCGGCAGATTTTTGACTCCCACATTTGCTCACGCCACAACGCAGACATTTTGGTTCTGTAGACACGACATAATGACCTGTGTATTTGGCAAGCCCAAGTACGGGATTCAGGGAATGCCGGAGCCTCCGGGCGTCTGGCCTGTTGCACCGGGTTGCAGCCTCTCTCAGAATGAGGCGGATGCTCTATCTGCAGCAGGATTTCGAATGGTGCAACGCACAGACATCCCGGCCCACGCATTTCCGGTTCCTCAGACCCAGCCATTGCAGAATGCTCGGTCTAGTAGAGACGGATTGGACAATTCTGCACATCCCACAATGCGATTCGGAAGAGTGAAAAGACGACACCCTCCCAACAAGTTGAATGAGACTCGGATTGCCAATGCTCTTGGGATGGCTTGCACTATTCAGAGCTCCGTGGACGTACCCCCACCCAGCCTTGGGCGTGTGTATCGGATGGCAACGGCCGGCTCGGCTGTACGCGACGATGTATACACAATTACGATTGGAGTGGAGCCGACTTGCAACTGTACGGACTTCTCGTTGATGGAAGCAAAGAAGGGTTCGAAGTATTATCCGTGCAAGCATCTGTATTACATTTACCTGAAGAGGTTGAGGATGAACGTGACTATTGATGACTTTATTCATGCACCGGCGTTGAGCGTGAACGAGCTGCACAAACTCCTCCTTAGGGATTCCAGAAATCATTGATGGGGCAAACGGAATCCTCCATATGGATATTTTCAAATGCATTTTGCTGTATCAGACTTTTTTTTTGCAGTGTAATGAAATGCACCCCAAAACTCCTGGAATGAGGCAATATTCCATTCAAACTGAGATCCAACAGAAGCAGTTGTGGGGCCATTTCTGGAAAAATGGCGCCGAATTTCTCTTTTGGGGCCGAAAACTCGCTAAGTCCCAACATGCACTGGTACCTGTGTTGGGAAAATGGCGCCGAATTTCTCTTTTTGGGGCCGAAAACTGGCTAAGTCCCAACATGCACTGGTACCGTGTCTGGAAAAATGGCGCCGAATTTCTCTTTTTGGGCCGAAAACTGGCTAAGTCCCAACATGCACTGGTACAGTGTCTGGAAAAATGGCGCCGAATTTCCCTATTTTGCGCCGAAAACTGGCTAAGTCCGAACATGCACTGGAAAAATGGCGCCGAATTACCTGTCATGAGGGGACCTATAGCCGTGGAATTCGGCACCATTTTTCGCCAGAGAGACCTATTGCCGCGAAATACGTCGCCGTTTTTTCAGGTTACGGACCCTATTACCGCGAAATTCGGCGCCATATTTGCACATGTCGCTGGGAATTGGCATGAGCGGAAGACGAAATATCATGAGCACAACTGTCAAAAGTGCAATTTTCCCTTCAAGGGGCCGAATAATATATTTGTTTTTCCTGACACATTGCATTAAATTATTGTTTTTTATTGTTTTTTATTTTCAAAATTTGTACTTCTGCTCATGAAAACCGATTGTGTTACTACTCTGCTCATGCCGCTCATGCCGCTCATGCTCATGAAATAGCAAACCTCCCATGAAAGGCTTAAATAGTTGTGGATTGCGCATTTGCTGCAAATCACACCAAGTATCAAACTCTTGGATAAAATCATCCAACTCGATGGTGCTCACTGCCCCAGAGTACCTTCGTGGCCCCTTGGTAGCTCCATAGATCTCCTCCATTGTGTCCCACAACAATGGCAAGGAAACAACTTGCACCACCGGTGTGAGTCATCCTGATTCACAATCCGAATCAGAACCTTTCGTAGAAGACACAGGAGGTGAAGGTGGCCTAAACCGCACACTTTGTCTCGTGTACCCACTAGTATTGCTAGTGCTCAAACTGGCATTGTCCCCAGCAACTAGTGGCACCTCTGTGTTGACAAACTGTCATTTAACCGGTCATGAACATGTCCCTAACCCCCTCTCCACAAGGTAACCGAGTAGAGAACATGTTGCGGCTTATGGTTTGGAATACTAGGTTCCTAACATAGCCTACACCTGTACCTGCATCCACCGCAAGCACTCCTATGGTTGGCAGGTCATCACCTCCAACCTCACCACAGGAGAAACAATGATGGTCTGACTGGTCATCACCCCAGCCTCACCATCGACAGCATGCTCTAGGACTGGCCGGTGATCAAATCCGGACCAATCACCTATAAAAACAAGCGCCCACACAAAACGAGCATGGCGCACAGTCAAGCATGCAGGTATGGAGGGGATCCAAACACAAGAAATCAGAACGACAACTCCCCCACACCAAAAACAACTCCACGGTGTTGCTCCTACAAGGACATCCCAGCCCAAATCCGGACTGACTTTGCCTCCACCTACGGAAAGGTCTTGGCCTAATGAGAGGGTGGAAACTACGAGGAAGAGAAGTTAAAGCAATGCCTAACCCCAACATGCCCTCATCCCAACACTCTTCCTCTCCTCTCTTCCTCACTTGCATGACCATGGGAATATCATGAAGATATTCCTCAAACCGCCCTCCACGAGCTTCAAAATTTGGCCTTCAAGACCACATGTCAGTCCTTAGGCAGTCCACCAGTGCCTCCACGAGTCAGCACAAGCCGTCCACAGGTCAATACGGGCCACCACAGACCAGCACAGGCCCACACAGCTCATTGGTCACAGCCGTCACAGCCCCACACAGGCCACAACCTGTCACAGCCCTACACAGGTCACAGGGTCACAGCCCCAAAGGCCACATGTCACAGCTTGTCACAGCCCTATAAAGGTCATAGGGTCACAGCCCCAAAGGCCACAGCCCGTCACAGTCCGTCACAGCCCCACAGGCCATACGGCACAGCCTGTCCCAACCCGCCACAGCCTGTCACAGCCCCTCACAGCCCCTCACAGCCCCACAGGCCACATGGCACAGCCTGTCACAGCCCCTCACAGCCCATCACAGCGTGTCACAGCCCGTCACAGCCCCACAGGCCATTCATGACAGTTTAGCCATTTCTCCAAGAGGTTTAGCCACGCCAAGCTAGGGTTTGTGTCTCTTGGACTCTAGTCTTCTTTGCACCGAGCTATGGCGGCTGTGAAGAAATCAGCAAGGTATTCTTACTCTTTCGGCTCCCACACACCACCAATAGTAGCCCTAAGCCATGAGGAAGATGGTTGCCACAAACCAAGCCTTCTTTCTCACTTAGACTCCCCAAACACGCCACTAAACTCAATGGCAAACAACCAAGCCTTGCTGGTTTCCAGCCCTTGTGAGCACTCATTCAAGCGTTTCCCTTTGCCATAGCATTTGTCTTAGAGCCTATTCCAGCCCCCTACACCTGCCACTTCAAGAGCCATGCTCTATCTAGGCTTGAGATTGAAACCCCAACTCAGAACACGCTCTACAAGTGTCGGACTGTCACATAAGAGCAGATCAGCCTCTTACCTTCTCTTCTAATTCTCTAAAGCTTGAAAACAAAAGCCCAATGGACTGAAGGCATGCTCCACACATGCCCCACTCTCACCACCAGAGAATCAGCCCCTTTGCTTTTTTTCTTGCACCCACCAACCTGAAAATACACGCTTCAGCGGGCTGGAAACATGATCCACACATACCCTACATGAAAACCAGCCCATTCCTTCCTTTCTTGCTTGCCCTCCAAGCTTGAAGATGGAAGCTTCAATGAGCTGAATACATGCTCCACACATGCAACCTCTTCACACAAGAGGTATCAGCCCCCTATCTTGGCTCCTTAGCTCCTTGATGCTCTCTAAGACAAGACTAAGCACTCCACAGCCCTTGCCAAGCTCCTGAAACCCTAAGGCTTACATTTCTAGCCACAAGACACTTCTCTTGTGGTGCAAGAGCTCTTCTTCCAAGCTCTGAAACCCTAGGTGCACATTCCATGGCCTTGCCGCACCTCTTAGCTCCTTTTCCAGCCCTGCTCTTGCCATGACAAGAGCCCTCTCAATGCTGAAGCTCGAGATTGAAACCCAATCTCAACATACTCCACAAAGTGCACTGATTTGCCCCAAGCTAAATCAGCCCTTTCGCTTGGTCTTGCAATCCTTCACACAATGAAAGCTCGCATTCCCAAGTCCAGTTCTCAGCTTTGCCACCAAAGCCACTATAACCTGCTTTTGACTTGTCCTCTTCCCAATCGTGTTTGCTCATGCATGTACACAATTTGAAACCATCAAGGTGCTCTGGAATTACCTGCAGCATGGTGCTTTCATCTCTGAAGCTGAAGATCGAATGCCAAGGTCTACCACCTCGTAACCCACATCGCCTCCGTTTCTAACAACCAAGAGCTCCACGGTGCTCCTTGTATAACAACCTGGTTTCTCTCATTCTCAAGCAAAAACCACAAGTGCTACAACTAACTCGTATGTGGCACTCACAGATACGAGCTCATCTTTCTCGAGTGATAAAGAAGAAGAATACAAGCACAAGCTCATGCGAGCTCACAAAGCTGAAGCATAAACTCATGCATATATAACCTCATCACTCAAATACAAGTCAAGCCAAGTGCACCCCACGCCATGGGGAATCCACACTACGGCGCCATAACTAGGCGCAGTGAGGCTCAACTCGAGAAAGATGAGCCCACCGCGATCTACCGTGAAGATAACAACGCCAGGTGCCCAAACATGTATTGGCCCTTGGATTGACACTTGGGTCAATCCCAAATGTCAATATATAAAAGCTAGTTATTTCCTAGCTAACTTCACACTAGTGGTAAAATAACTTGACAAGGGAAAAACAGGCTGAAATGTGTTGAAGAAGGTACCTTCATTAGCAACGTCTTGTTCTATTAATTGCAGTGCTGCCGTTGCTGTTTCCAGTTGACCATCTATCCGTGCGATTGTTTGTAGCTATTGATCCACAGGGAAGCAGAAGGAAACTTGTGTTTGAAATCCGGCCCTCTTGGATGAATCTGGACCTCTATCCCTGGTCCTCAGCTATCCCTGCATGTGGACAAATCATGAATACATCCTCAGCCTTGCTACTAGCAGCTGACACTGATGGCATGAAGTTCTTCCAGCAAACACCCTAAACCCTAATGATGAGAGGGCAAAACAAACTAAAATAGGTTGAAGAAGAAGGTGCAGGGAGCACAAGTTGATCAACTATAGGTGACCAAGTGCAGTGGACTCGTGAGAATTCCCAAACTGGGGAACGTTCCATTGTGGACTATATCATAATGGACAAAAATTTGTTCCCCCAGTGTGCCAATGTGTTGATCGACTGAACTGATATTGGTACCTCTGACCACTTCCTAGTTTGGACTGAGATCAAAAAGTGTTTTCCCAACACCAGAGTAGAAGAGATTCTCAAGGACCTCCGCAAATCTTGACCCTACTGGATAAATCCGACTTAGAGGCTGTAGTGTCCAAAGCCATGTCTGTTGCCATGAGATTGTTTGATGAAAATGAAGTTAGGCAGAAAACTTCCCTGAACTTGTTTCCAGTCAGTGACATGAGGGAGGACATCTTGGATGACCTCAAGGGTCCACCCACTCTCGGCACCAGACTGAAATTTGAACTCAGGGCAGGAAGCCTACCTTTGAACAGCAAACAGAAGCAGAGAGGAAAGGGAGAGTGCACTTCCCATTGTGTGGGCAATCTGAAGACAATATTCATTTTCTGATACACTGTCCGGGGTTCTCTCATTGATAACAGGGGTACGTTGAAGGTTGCAATGACCCAAAGTGCTTCTAATAGAGTCCCACATCAATTCAATCTCAAAGAAGTTCGTCCCTTGACTGGCTGGAGAGCGGTCTTACACATTGGTGATTCAATGGGGCGCTTTAGGAAGACAACCAAGGGCAAGGACTTCAACTACAGGTGACCAAGTGCAGTGGACTCGTGAGAAATCCCAAACCCTAAACGTTCCATTGTGGACTATATCATAATGGACAAACATTTGTTCCCCCAGTGTGCCAATGTGTTGATCGACAGAACTGATATTGGTACCTCTGACCACTTCCTGGTTTGGACTGAGATCAAAAGAGGACCTCTTGTGTGTGCATACTTGTGTCTGTAGTCAGGTAACGACGGATTGGTTAGTGAGAACCACCACGGTGCAACTGAGCACGGCCTGCTTAGACCAAGCTGACTCTCCCAAGAACCTTGTAAACATCTGGAAGAATACCAAATCAGGTACTAACAGGAGGCAAGAGCCCGCAATAGCAGGATGGAAAAAATTCTTCACATCGTACCTTTAGAAAACGCCACACCTTGCGATTGCAGTTGTCCCACCATTGTCAATATTCTAAGAACTCATGCCAGGTCTGCTCAATGATGAGAGGGCAAGACAGGCTGAAATAGGTCGAAGGAGAAGGTGCCCTCACCACATTGTCCTTGACCTTGTGTCATGGCCCATACAGGATTTGCCCTCCCATCAACCCAAAAGGATCGCTTCCCTAAACTCTCCCCTAAACCTTGGAACGCGGGAGAGGAGTGGAGAGGAGATGAGAGGAGGAGAGGGAAAATAGAAAGCCGCGGGAGGGAAGGGGAGAAAAATCGCGGAGAGAAAAAACAAACAAAAAACAAACAAAAGGATGATCCCGCGATTTGATCCTGCGGTGCATCGCGTTCTTAACGTCGCTCTTACCACTACACTATCCCTTAAAACTCAACAACCCCCTCCTGTAAAATTATATTTAAGGTGTCTTAAACCCCCCTCTGTATGTATAATGTTGTACATGGGGGGGGGGGTTTAAATACCCCCTCCTATGCACGCACGTGGCTAGTACATTTAATGAGGAGTGCACCCCCTAGGCTCCTGCTCCTCCTCCCACTGCCACTCCTGACCCACCTTGGTCAACTTGGTAAGAGCCTTTGCAATGCTGCAAAATCCCTTGACAAACCGTCGATAATAGTTTGCCAACCCCATGAAAGCACGAACTCTGCTAATATCGATGGGGCGTGGAATGCGTGCAATGGCCACCACCTTCGTCTTTTGAACACCCAATCCTGTAGGGTATATCATGTGGCCCAGATACTCAATCTGGTTATGGAAGAACTTGCACTTCCCAGGGTGAATGCAGGGTTGACTGGACCAAAATGGACGTTACCAGCACAGTTTTAGATGACTGCAATTGATGGTGTCATCAATTGAAATTGAATTAATTCATTAAAGCCAGCAAATATATATATCATTGGATTCATGGTTTCAATACGCACCCATAACAACTCTCCAATCATGAATCCGATAAGAAATGACTCCGCTATGGACTTTTGAACACCGTCATTGTGGACTGTTACCGCAATGAATGGAATTACAATGGACTCAAGTTCTCATATGTTCCATTGGTGAATTCCATTGAAATTTGGATATAAGGTGGTCATTTTGGTCCACATCATAGGTATGGATTGGCAAAATCATTTGTCATTTGACTCATATGGACTAATATATGTCAAACAAATAGGCGTTTTTTGAAAAGTCCATAGCTCATCTTGTTTTTTGGATTTTGGGTGTCATTGTTTTTCTAGAATTATAAAAACCTATAATCTTCAATGGCTAGATGTCATATTGAATTTTTTTTGTAAACTCTAATTTTTAGTTTTTCATAATTTCTCTAGATAATATACTAAAATATTTAATGAATTATATCTTTAATATTTGGGGTAGGACTCTTTACTAAATATATTCAGTATACCATTATTTATCACTAAAAAAATATTTTGGGATAATATCCTCAACTTTGTTTTTTTAGTCATGGACTTTCATGGAGCAGCATCTGTCGTTTTTTGTCCACTCAACCCTGCAACTGCTCCCTAGGGTGCAGTTTCAACCCATGCGCTCTCAAGCGCTCAAACACTATCTGAAGGTGTTTCTCGTGCTCCTCAATCGTAGCACTTAAGATGATGATGTCATCAATGTAGCACCGGGCAAAGTATAGCCCCGCAAGAATCCTATCCATGACCCTCTGAAATTCTGCAAGAGCATTCTTCAACCCAAACGGTAGGAACCGCCATTGGTACAAGCAATCCTTCCCATATTGGTCAACCCCCCAGAATGTCGTCTTTTGCTTGTCAGCCTCTTTGATTGGTAACTGGTGGTAACCGGATCGCAAGTCCAGGACGGTAGTCCCCACACATCCTCTTTTCTGTTCAATTGCCATAGATATCCTTCTTAGCTAACATCACCGTTGTCGAGGCATACTCCCCGCCTAACAACTCCACCAATCCAGCTTTGAACAACTCCATAGTCCGTGACTGGATCAAAGACCTCTCCATATCACTGTACCTGTAGGGCCTTCAAAAAATTGGCGTGTCACTTGCCAAATCAATACGAATCTCCTGGCCCTTCATACTCCCAAAATCCTTCAAATCGAAGGCAAATCAATTTCTATAAGCCCTTAGAAATCGCTAGATCCTCCGCTTGAGTCTCCTCCGGTGACTGTAGGTCCAACATCTGGTTCCCAGTTGTCCTCAGTGACTGCAACCTTGGGTACACCAGGCTTGGAAGTAGGAGACGAATCCTTTGGTTGCTAGATAACAACCTCTTGGGCTTTATCCGCCCACCTTGACCGTGGCGTAGCCTCCACTTGCTCCGCCATAGCCACCTTGAGAACATCTTCTGGGGAAGAAACATTCTCAACCGCTTCAAGAGATTGTTTTCTTTTGTTATTTGCTGCTGGGTCTTCTGGATCTTCCTCCTTGTCTCTTTTTTTTAGCTTCTTCATCTGCAATTGTATATGGCGGATCTCATGCGCCTGTTTATGGAGTCAAAAGCTCTCAATCATTTCTTAGTTGATACAAGAGGTTCCAAATTTCAAGAAGTATGTGGACAGATATATAATTGACGAGAACGACAGGCTGATCGGACAGACATACATGCATATTTTTTGATTTTATGTTGATGGTGAGAGATGGCCAGTGATGAAATACAAGAAATCGGGTACCGACGCTGACTGGCTTCCAAAAGAGGGTGCTGTGAAAATGTGGAAGGTGCAAGACGGGAGGTCTCCCCTTCTCCCAAAGAGGGACCCAGACCCTGTTCCACTTAAGCCTATTTGGGAAGGTAAGAGTGAAGGGGAGTCTTGTGAGAAAAATGTCCATATTGTGAATGGTATATCTAAGTATCGTGAATTTTGGAAACGCGGAATGGAGCTGGACAACAACTATGGAGCCATCATGAGAACTTTGATGAATATTGGAAGGATATTCTAGTGGAACTTGGCAAACCTTTGCCACCTCCCAAATGACAAGCTTCAGGAAGGGTTATGGCCTTCAACCTGTTGGAAGGAAAATCATGAAAGAGGTGGGATTAGGGTTGAAAATGATGAAGAGGCGGAAGAGGAGGAGGATGTGAATCAGATGGATCCCTATTGTGGACCACGGAGCCAAAAGCCTAAGGAGCCAATGAACCCCTTCAAGGACGTTGAGGTTGGAAATTTCGTTATTGTTCGGCCAGCAAACACTGAGACATATCCAGTCTGGATGGGTGTGACAATTTCAGAGGTCGTTCGGGACAAATCGAGTCCTTAGTATCGCAAAGTCCATGTAGAGTGGTGGAGACCTAAAGGTAGCACAACCGACGATGTGGAGATATATAGAAATTGTTGGAGTAGAGTTTAGGAGTTCAACCCGTCTGATCCACCAACCTGGATTCACACGAACAACGTTTTGTGGACGATGCGTCATCGTAAGAATACCTCCAAGTCAAGATGCAAACGTATTTGGAAAGATGGAGGCACAGAAAGTGAAAGGAAATCTGTACGCTGCGAAGGACACAGACAAATAGCATGAAAATATCTAGTAGTAGTCTAGTACGCTGCGAACGAGCAAACTGAGCATGATGAAGCCCATTCTAGAGCCACGGGAGACCTCCCGTGGTATAATGGCATTATGATTTAGATTTTTCGACTGCTCCACGTTCAACCTTTCGAAAACGCAAAGTATCTCTCTACCAGATTGCCATTTAGATGTTTGACAGATGAGAACGGGAGATCTCTCATGGTGTAATAATGTCCACATAACTAGGATTTTTTCTTCTCCTCCAGATTCAACACGTCGGATATGCAATGTACATATCTGATGTTAGGAAATACATTTCAAGGTGTTGGATAGAAGAGAACGAGAGATCTCCGTGGTGTAATAATGTCCACAGAACATAGACTTTTTTCTTCTCCTCGAGTTTCAACATTTCGGAGATGCAATGTACATGTTAGGAAATGCATTTCAGGTGTGGTTTCCTTTGTATGCTAGTCGGGGATTCCTGGACAATTTCTGAGTGCATTTCTAGAGTTTGTGAGTATTACTAGGATTTATATGGCTTGGACGATATTAAATTGATAATGTGTTAACTGCTTCATCCTGTGGCTGAAATTGAGTACCCAGTGGAACTAGTGGGCCGCTGGGATTCCCGCTTGTCGGACTTCCTCCGAAGGTCATCTCAACCTCCGGGCATCGGCCATACATCGGGGAGCCTTCTAGGGCATTGGAATCCCCTGCGTCCCAGTGGTTCCATATTACGTAGTGCACGGGAGGTCTCATGTTCATCAATGACCACAATGTGATTTGTGAACATGATATTTTTTTTTTCTACTCCTATGTCAATTATATTTCCAATTCAGAGCTGAATATCTTTAGCCAATTTCTAGCACTTGCATTGATTGCTAATATATGATATGGTTTCGTGGATTTTACTCGTTTCATGCACAAAGTGCACGGGAGATCTCCCTTACTCAATTGCCTTATGATTATCGAATGTTATTTTTTCAATAATAATTCCCAAAAGTTGAATTTTATTGTATTAAAATTGATTTTAATACAATTTTAATTTTAATTTTTTTTTATCACTTTCTGCTATTTATGAAAAGTCTAGATTTCATGTTTTAGTCCAGATTTAATTAAAACCTAGTTTTTTGTGCAATGTCAGTGGAAAGAAATCATGGGTTTTGCAGTGTGCCGCAAGGTTGAGAGTGAGAAAATACCTTAGTATAACCAAATGACCCTATTGTTGCTCCATACAACACTTCCCCAAAGGGTTTCCATGGATGCTACATATCTGATGCTGCAAATCGATGACGCGGGTGGGTGTATCTTGTAGTTTGTTATAAGTCTTAACATATAGTTTGCTTCTTATCACGACTTAAAAGAGAAGCACAATTGTTTAATATTCTTAATGGGTACCCATCCTACTGTCAATCCTTCTCACTTAACTTTTCCGGATAAAAGATACCCATTGGGTTTTTTTTTTTTTTTTTTCGTGAGTTCAATGGAACAAAGAATTTGAGATGTGTGTATATAGAAGAACACAACCCCAAGGCTTCCCACGACTCTTACCACAAAGGCCTCAGCCCCACAGCGAGTCCTATGCCACCCTCAACTACGACTCCCTACGCTACGACCACCTCACTGCAACCCGATTGCGGGGCTCCATATAGTGAGGATCTGTGCCCTCTTGAGTGCCTTAGGTACTCGAGGGTCGTTTAGCCCCCACTCCCACTGTTACCGCTGTCAGTTGAGTGCGAGATCGTCCATGTGATTGGCCTCACCATGGGGTTGGGCAAGACCAAGCGAAAGCGGAATGGTTCGAAAGCCGATGAACGTAATGAGTCTGGTGGGGACAACACAATGTAGGAGCAGCGAGGCCAACTAAATGACCTTAAAAGGGCGAAGGTCCTCATTATGTGGAGCCCTGCAACTGCGTTGTGGTGGGGGCTCCGAGTGGCGAGGTGGTCATAGCATATGGAGTTGTAGTGGGAGTGACATATGACTCATGTACTGAGGGGCTGAGGCTTTTGTGATGGGAGTTGCGGGGAGCCTTGGGGCTCACTGCAATCCATTGGGGGCCATGGTAGGTGGGCCAAGACTCACCGCAATTCATCACAGGGAGTCGAGGTTCATGATGGTGGTTCACCAAAAAAATTTTGGGCTGTTTGTGAGCCCCGTCAACACCTTCACAAGTTTATGTAGAGAGTAGTAACCCCGAGAACGGTCCAAGCTCGTTAAACAATCAAAACTAGTAAAGCAAGCGAGCGAGGTGAGAACTTAGAAGTGACCAATGTGGGGAGGTAGTCCAGGACTGACTTCAACCCATATGAATTTCCACCTTATCCGAGTGATTGGGGGTTATATGAGGGGGACCGTTATGCCCCTGTGAGCAACCGAAGCTCCAAGTTGGCTTGGCGGCCAATTTGGGAATTAGGCACGCGCACCAAAGTGAGTAACTATGACTTGAAGACGAAGATGAGTTTACCGAAGTGAGTTGCGCAAAACACTCTCTGATAGGATGGCACGACAGTTTTTGACATGTCAAATTTTCCCCACCCTTTATCTGAGTAACATGGAATTGAAGGGAGCGTAACTCCATTCACGGTTATATTAGGTTACATGCTAGGAATTGTCCATTCGGGGTTACGCTAGGTTACATAGCGGAGAGTATAACTCCACTCGGGATGAAATTGGGTTATTGGAAGGGAGTGTAGCTCTAATCGGTGTAACTTGCATCCGATCTCAAAATTTGACCAAGTCCAAATTTGGCTAAGAATAAAATGGACTACGAGGAGTTATACAAAACGTAGATGCAGGGTGACACTACCCAAGGTTACACTGGTTGGACCCAATGTCTAGCGAGAATAAAGAGGTGACAGGGCTAGAAAAGTGGCTATGCAACAGGTGACACGTTCTAATAGGTCCACATAGGCAAAATTAGGCTCATGAAATTCAACTACTGCCAACGCTTTCTGGCAATTTTTTTAATTTTTTACCCCCTAATTCCTTTGTACAAATAGCTGACCCATTTTCCAGGTCAAGGCGATTTTTCGCCAGAAATAAAAACACTGCGCGTCAGCTGGTAAGTGCACAGTGTGTTGCCCTGGTGGTTCGGGGTTCAAAACCCGCTGCCCTGTCTGGTGTGTGGATCGTTCGTGACCGGTTGGTCTGGTAGTGACGTTTCCACCTGTGTGCCGAATGGCCCATAAATGAAGAGGGCTTAATTTTTCTCCCTCCTCAAGGGCCTGAATTGTGAGCAGTCGCTCGCAGGTTTCCCAAAAAAATAAAAACACTGAATTAGTTTTGAACACTGGGGTCTCATGTCTCATCTCTTTAAATAAAAAAAATAATAAAAAAAAATAAAAAATAAAAAAAAACACTGAACTGCTCAATTTTGTTGGCAAATTGAGGAGCAGCAGGCATCCTCCCGCCACTGACCAAGACAATTCCTCCAAAAGTTTCATCCAATTCCAATTCCGATTCCAATTCCTTATCGCTAACCCTAATCTTGTCTCTCTGTTTTTGCAGAGATGGAGTCTGGACTAATGTCGGTTGGGATCATTTGTAGTTCATGCAGCTACGCAAACATAGTGCATTTCATATGCATCTTGTAGGAGCAGGAGGAACTGTCTCCACAACTTTTAGGTATCCCCTATCGAAGTCGCGGAATTTATGGTGGTATCAGTTCGAATAAGCTCTGGAGATTGTGTTTTTTGACGCGTGTTTGAGCACAAACGAGGGGCATCCCTTCCCTGCGAGATGGGAAGGGCCAAGGGCGATCCAGCGCGCAGCAAGCTGCGGCCTTCTAGCAGCAGGTATGTGCCTCAGTTTTCTGCCAGACTTTATATATATCGAACTTCAAACCAGCTTTAGCCATTGAACCTGTGAATGACGATAGCTATTTCGAAATCAACGACGTCCCGTCTGTTTGATTCAGCTCCACTCCAGCTGGTCTTCTATATCAAGAAGATCACTCAGTCCGTGGGTGTGTGGTATTTAAATATTGTGAGACTCTAGGGTGACTACAATTAGACCTCTCCAGAATTTGTCCCTCTGTCTCTCCTGGCATGTGTCTTTTGCCATGACCAAAGATTACTACTCACAAGGATTCTCCTTATCCTTACCTTTCTGCTCAGGCTATGTGTAGGAGGTTGAGGCAACCGCATTCCTATGAGCACATGTATTGCAGGAGCTTCAATGATTTAGTGGGTGGCTTGTGCAGCTCGGCAGCTTCGCTGCTACAGGTGCCTGGGGCAGCAGCTGTTGGATTTGGAGGCTATGTTGGGAGCACTCGTGTCGACATTGGATCTTCATTTGAGGGAGACATGCCCTTGGTACAATTTAACCTGCTCCTTGTTTGGAAACGTTATGGCCAATGAAGAACCAGTTAACTTGTCTTTTAAAGTATCTGCGACTACATCTGCATGAGGCCGCGCATGCACTTGTCAATGCTGTGATAGCCGTGTGCAGGCATATACTGTGATGTGGCAATTTGTGCAACTGTGCAGTGTTGGGTTCAAGTCTTGAGATTAGTAACACTGCAGTCAAATTTATTCTTGTCCAACACCTATCCTTTGTGTAGATACTAGGTTGAGCTTCGCAGCCTACATGAGAAAACCATGTTGATGAAATGTGGGTACCTGGGTGTTCAGAATGTTGACGGTGAGGCTGCTCTACATTTAAGGAGGCTTTCTAAGAAAGATCCAACTACGAAGGTGACGTCTTTGCCATCACGTACTTATAAGACTGCTCTCTGTAAAGTCATGGCAACACACGAAATACTTATTTGGACAGAGGAGAACAAGGGAAATGGGAGGAAAAGGAAAAAAGGGCCTAGGCTGAGTAATGCTGGTTAGGACTAAATTTTGTTGATTGTTGCAGCTTAAGGCAATTGCAGCCTTGAGGGAATTTTTCAAGGAGCATACGATCAATGAAGTATCTTCACTTCTTCCCAATTGGGTAGGTTGGATCAGTTAGTGTGCTCTTTGACCCCAACATGCTGACTCCATTCTTGTGTAACTATCAATTCTTCTGCTTCCTGTTTGCAGTCATATATCTTGAAAGGCTAATCCTTTTTTGGCCTCCTGTCTTGCTTTTTGGATTGATGTGTAATGAGGCAGGTGGTTAGTTCCCAGCATACTATTCTGACCAGCAGTGTCGGTTTGGACAGGTTTTTGAATATAAGAGGCTAGCGCAGGACAATAGCCGGCAGGTGCGGGAGAGTGCCCATGGTGCCATGGCTGACCTTGCCTCCAATATTGGGTTTGCCCCTCTTCCATGTGTAATGCCAAACTCATAGAGACAAATGGTAACAGATGACAAGAAGGGATGAAGGAAATATTGGGGGAAAGTGGCGGCTTTTATGTGCTTCAAATATGATTTCAATGTGTGCATGATCTACTTGATTGCAGGCTACAATCCCTGTTAAAGTTGGGCAAACAGTTATGATGTATGGTTGATGCTGGAATTTGACTGAAAAATTTCCGTTTCTTTGGATGTTGTAAGCATATTTAAGCTCCTTGGAGAATTCCAATGCCAGACCTAACAGAATGCTACTGACTGAAGATCTTACAATTAAAATAACATAGAAGCTGGCCCAGTAGGAGTGCCATATGTTTCGTAAGTCCCCTCTGTTTTCCTCTTCCTCTCTTGCTTTGTGTGTTGTTGAGCTGTGGGCCCAACAATAGCTTTTGGTTCAAAGTTGAAAGGTCTGGCTAATTCTGGGGTGGGCACAGGCGAGGGCTGGCCCCTCAGTTGCGATCATTGATGGGGGCGTGGTGGGTGGCCCAGTTTGATCCCTCACATGAAGTTGCGGAAGCTGCTCAACACTCCTTTCAGGTTGACTGGTTTTAGCTTCATTTTGTTCACCATTGGTCTTGGGATCTTGTCAAATTTAGTCCTAACTTGAGTTGTTCCTGATATGCACTTTCAAAGGGGACAAGTGGTTTGTTAGAGTCTATAGAGCTACATTTGTTCCAACCCTTGCAATCCCTCTCTGTTCTGTTGAAGATGGGTATTTAGTGAGAGGCCATAGAGCAACACTAACCATAGCAGTATGCACACAGGTAGCATTCGCAGGGCAGCGGAAGAGGGTGGAGGCACTTATATTTTGTGTGAATGACATAGTCACCCATCTAGATGAAAATCTGAAGCTGACTCCTCAGTCAATGTCTGAGAAAACGACTCCCATTGAAGAAGCTACTGAGAAACATGAGAGAGTAAGTATGGTGTAGAGGTTCAGACTTACTTTCTCAGTTTCTGCATCTTGCTGTTAAACATCTTGTTTCAATATATGTGCTTCAGCTGCTCTTGATGTTACTTCCATACATTTGATGGCAGTGGGAAATGAAAAGTCTTGTATGCAAACCTAGTAAGAAGTCACCCTGTGAGCTGTGAGGGAAAGCATAATTCACAACTCTGTGCTTGTCAGACTTCCCTGGATATGGTCCAGATGGCTCCTAGAAAAGGTCATGCTTTTGATTGTTCTTCATTTGGTTAGCTGCAAGGTTGGTTGCTTTGGGAAACCGGGGTAGGGAAAAATGGAATGTACAGGTGGAGCAGGATTTCAATGGATTGCTTGTTGTGCAGATTATATCATCTTCTCTGCTTGCACTGGCAGCACTACTTGATGTATTAGTAGGTGGAACTGCCTCTTTTATGAGAGAGAGATCTATACCGGACGACTCAGATAGTGATGGTGTTACAAAGGCAAGAGCAACAGCGAAAGAGGCTGCTGCAAACCTCTTCTCTAGCCACAAGTTCCTCCAGAGTTTTATAAAGTCTCGAAGCCCTCAAGTTCGATCAGCTGCTTACCAGACCTTGCGAGCATATGTCCAGCACATTCCACAGGTGGGTTTCCTCTCCTGTTGTGTGTTGGCATTTTGACTGTGGTTAAAGTAACGTGGCAGAAGTTGGGAGCTCCAGGTGATGGGTTCTAAGGACCAGTTT
The DNA here is from genome assembly GCA_030704615.1 of Takakia lepidozioides. NCBI lineage: Eukaryota > Viridiplantae > Streptophyta > Takakiopsida > Takakiales > Takakiaceae > Takakia > Takakia lepidozioides. The sequence continues at coordinate 10,413,773 of CM060733.1, forward strand.
TTATTTGAAATGTTGGTTGTATTATGGGCATGATGTTGTATATAACGGGCAGAAATAGATTTTCGGGACCCGTGTTTCTCCCTCAAGTGAATGCTGGCAAAAATATTTTATGGCTACCCAGGATTTATCGCCATGGAGACCATTCTTTAATTGCAATCAAGGCAAGGGATAAGTGGGTTGCTGCATTTTATACAATGCTATCACAGCCTTGAGTACATTTGAGGTCATGTCTACATGCGACTTCAAATGGGTGTATTCATGACATTGTCCTCCCTCATTTCTAAATCCCAATTCTAGGTGGACGCCACAAGTGAAGCGACCCTAAGGCCCTTTAAATGTGCTTGAGGCCTCATCCCCCAGGATAGCGACTGTGGTTGCAATCAGACAGGGGTACTGAGTTTCAGCTCTTCAAGCTATTTTGCAGACCTTTCAGCTGGCTTGAGTGAGGTTTTGAAAGCTGGAAAGTATTGAGGCAACCCGCACTGTTCCTGAGATTTCCTATGCTTACTACAACCATCTATGTTTCCCTCAATTTGTGAATGGATGTATTCTCCAGGTTGTCGCAACTGGTGGGGATTTTGACACCATTGTGGGATCTGTATTGGGAGCCTTGGGGGAAAAAGATGCAGCGTGCCATCAATCCATGTGGGACATGATCCTGCTTTTTGCCAGGGGTTTCCCTGAAGCTTGGGCCTGTGGATGTGTCCGAAAGGCAGTGTTCCCCAGACTCTGGGGGTTTTTACGGCATGGCTGTTTTGGGTCACAGCAAGTTTCATATCCATATCTTCTTCCCCTTCTTTCTCTCATTCCACCACGTTTTATGTCTCCCTCCCAAGGCTTCTTCATTGAGTTTTTTGGTAGCCTCTGGGAAGGCCGGAGTGTGTGTGCATTGGCATCTGGTGATCTTCGTGCACTGTTGCAAGCTGTGAAAGAATGTTTCCTCTGGGTAGTCACAAATGCCAAAAGGTGAGAAACTTCCTCCCTACTTTCCCTTTGATGATGCTCACTTTATATAAATGTGAGATAGTCTGCTGTTTGTGAATTCCATTGTGAGTTGATGTTCTGCTGGACTGTCAAATCTTGCTTTAGATGATTGGGAAGATGTTTTTGTGGCACCCATTGGCCTTAAGCAAGGATGATCTCGCAGTCTGCTCTCTCATTCTGTCAAATTAATTGGGGGATGGCCCAAAATACCTTCAAGAAAAGAAAATCCTTAACACAGCCTTGGCATGCCAAGAAAGACCATCCAGATAGGGTCACTGACGTTCCTGGCAACCTATTGGCATGAGGCACTTCATCTTCAGACATTGATTGATCTTTTTAGTGGTTTCTTGTTGTTATGCTTTGTCCCATGGGAACTTTGTCCCATTGTCCCTTGGGATGCTTCATTTCTTGCTTTCTCACTATGCTCAATTATGAAGACTAGAGGTGCTCAGCAGGTTACCTGCCTAATGCACTGTCTCCAAAATTTGCTAGCACAAACTGAGGGACTTTGGTATAGCTTTTGTATTTGGATGGTCTCTATTTTGAAAATCCCTTTTGGAACATTGGTTTGGTCCAGTCACCTTCATAAACTCAGGTTCTTCCGTCATTATACATTTCTGTATGGTACGGGCACTTGTCTTCTGATCCTATTTAGAGGCAACATGTTTCATAATGTTTGGATGCTCCTTGCAGGTTTGCAGAAGAAGGGCTTAGCTCAGAAATGTGGCAGTCCTCACTGGTGGAGGCAGTGTTGTTGAAGCTTTTGTGGTACGATTATGTGGGCGCAGGAAGCCATAGACTTGTCCAATCTAAAGATGGACAGAGATTGTCAGTGGAAACCACTGGCAATCAAAGGGAAAAGGACGGTGTGAAACAGACCATAGATAACATTTCTACGCAGAGTGAATGCCAGGGAAGAGGGAGCGACCCCAAAGGAAATGACAAACTGCCATTAATCTTGTCCAGTCAATCTCTTCATGAAGTGGGTATCACCATAGTTGATATGTTGAGCTTGCTTTCGGACCAGGGTAGTTGGATACTGCATTCCTTTTGGCCAGGTTTTCAGGCTGTCTGCCTGAGTATCATCCAAGAGGCTGGAAATTTGTGGAAGCTAGCAGCAGCAGATGATGGGCGGCTGACCCGGATCGCAGATTTCTTCTCATTGCTACGCAGCAAAAGAGTAAAAGATGAGAGGACAAGTGGGAACTGGCCCTTAGTGGAAGCTGTTCGTCCCTTTGTTGCGAAGGCATTTCCAGTAATAAGGTTTTCGGTAAGTCTTGATCTCCATACTGTCCAAATGGAGGATGGCTTCTTCCCTTTATCTACCTTCGAGCTTTTTTGTTAGGAGTAGGTGGTGTAACTTGATTCGATTCCATGTTCCCATCTATTTGAGCTCATCTTTGTGAGAAGTGTCACTGTGACCATTGCTTATGTTCATGGCCAATGATGGTTTATGACAGGGGAGCCCTGACAGCATAAATCTCCTTGCACAACTCACATCCTCCTATGGACCATCTGCATTTGAGCAAGCAGCTTCAGATAATGTCCAAGAGTTTTTTAAGAGTGAGCTGGTCCCATGGTGTCTAAAAGGGGACAGCAACCTCACAGCACCAAAAGTTGAGCTCCTTTTAGTATTCATTGAAACTGATCAGTTCCAGGCAGAATGGGATTCCACACTTGCACATCTTACGGAATGGCGAGTGGAGAGAGACAAACAGGGACAAGAGATCCACATTGATGTAGCACAGGTAGCTGTTCTAGCCACACTCACAGAGAAAGTGGGAGAAAGGTGGGCAAGGCTGGCAGACAAGGAGGTGTTCAAAGGACCGGCTACTGCAGTTGAGGGGTGGAGGTCTCCAAGAATTGATGGTGCAGCGATTGAAGTGGCATGCTGTAGTATTCTGCCTCATCCATCATGCCTTCGCCTTTTGAGGTCTCGGATTCATGGATTAGCTTCTGATTTGCTGTGTGATGCTCTTGTTTGTAGCAGGAATGAACGGTCTGGGTTTAGGAATTCCAACAAGTGGAGAGGGAGTGCTGGCTACTGACAGACTGATGGATGAACAAGTAGCATCAACAGTTCGAAAGTCAAGGTTAGATTGATGCATGAACATATAGACAGATAGGACATATGGATGGACACATGAACAAAGGTGAAATAAGAGTTCCAACAGACCCAGACAACATCTCCAGAGATATAGGCAGAGACTGTGGGGACCGGGAGATGCAGTGAGATAGGACATGGGAAGACCAGTATCATGTGTTTGTTCATGCCTTGCAAGCCATGCCGAGCACTGTGTAGGCTCTTCACCTTTTTGTTCAATAATTGAAGGTGCAAAGCTACCTTGGATGTGCAGGAGTGTGCTGGGAGGAGCATGCACTGGAGGAGACCTTCCTTTCTTGCTTTCCACCAAGGCTGCTGTGTGTGTTCTAGAGCAACTTTTAAAGCGAATGCTTACTGTACTAGCTGCCTCCAACTTACATTGGACCAAAGCAGTGCCTTCGTACATACTTTCCTTGGGAAATAATGCTGGCTCTCTTGAGGTTGATACCAAAGAAGAACCGACAGAAGAGATTTATGAACTGGCAAGGACTGCCTTGCAAATAGTCCGAGACTCAATAGTCTCGCTAAAGTTCCTGGACAGGGAATCTCAGGTTGGAACGCAGCTACTAGCTGCTGTCTTCTGCCTAGATTGGGCATTCTCAAAGTCTAGACTAGATACATTGGATGAAGTAGAAGAGGGGTATGAGACTGAAGAAGAAAACCTAGAAGAAATGGCTCCTGATAGAGGAGCTCAAATAGAGGTGACTATCAGTAGGGAAGCAGGCAACACTCTAGTTGTTGTGGGGCTTGACGCATCTACACAGTTGGAGCAGAGTCAAGCTTCCTTGGCTGAATGCTTGAAAACAGTGCGGGAGAGGGCCTCTCCCTTGTTTTGTCAAGGATTCAGCCCACTAAGCAGAGGGCAAGTGCGGTGGATTTTGGTCCAATGTGTGCGGCATGCTGTCTTTGAGGGAGGTTTTGAAAATGCCCATGTAACAGCAGCTGTTTGTGCTGCTTGGATGCGAGACATGGTGGACTATTTGTGTGTTCACGAGGATGAAGTCCAAGGGACAATAGCCTCGTGTCTTGCACCCAGCAGGTGTTGGCCTATCTGGACAACAGTTCCTCTTCTTGAAGACGACTTGTCACCCATACTGAAGTCTTCACATGAACTTACTACAGCTGAGGTTAGTGCTTCCATGTTTGTTATTTCTGTGTTTTTCTGCAGTGTCCTCTTTCCCTTGAAGGTGTGACTGACAGTGCAACACAATTGTCATTTATAGTTCCAGTCTACGGAGGTAGAGCAACAGTCCTGGGGTTCTCCTCATCCTAGTAGGATGGGAATGCCAGTGCATGTAGTAAGACGGTTGAAACCCCACAACTAGTTCTAGGAGGGCCACCATGGAAATATGTCTGTCATAGCCTGGAATGTCCAACAAGTACATCTGCTACCCCACCCACAGTGTGCTTAGTGTGTACCCGAATATGTGCACATGATACCAGCCCTACCCGGAACCCATGTTGGTGTTGTGTCTTGAGTGTGATGATAGTCAAAAGGCGGTTGTCAAGAATTATGACAACTTGATGGTGGGTCTTGTTATTATCAGGAAGAAAAGCATAAGCAAACTGCTGCGTTTGCAGAGATGCTAGCTACCTCACTAGGGGCAGAGACAGTGTTTCTTGGGTGCTCTACTCGGCTGCCACATGATGTTTTCGATCACGGAGACCAGCTGCGGGGCATAGAACCAGAACTGTCACCAGAAAGTGGCTGTGGATGTTACAGAGTTTGGCTGGCTATTGAGCTGTTGTGCACCTGGGAGTGGCCAGGTGGTAGCGCTGCTGACTCTCTTCTTCCTTTTCTGAACACGTGCGCAAGAAGCAGCTTAGGGGGGAGATCGCGAATTTTTCTAGAGAGCTGCCTGCAGGCGCTATTCATTGGTGCTTCATCTAACAGGATGGTTTCAATAGGCCAACCACCAGCAGTGTGGATATGCAGGGAAGACGAAGTGAAAAGTATAACTCAGCCTGTTTTACGTGCATTAATTATTTTGCTGAAGAGCTTGCTGGAAGGGGAGGCTCCATGGGGCAAAGTTGAAGCCAGGAAACTCTTTCTCGAATATATCACCAAGCCAGAGACTGGAGATTTCAATTCTCCTTTGGGTGAGAGGAGCATTTTAACGCAGCTTCTATTGATCTTAATGCCAGTGCTACGCAAGAAACTTCCTGGTGGTGAAGCTGTCCACAAAGACAGCCCATCGTTGGAAAGAGCTGTGTGTGAGTGGTTGACTAGAGCTTTGGCAGGGCCACCCCTGGTTGCTTCCGAAGCAGGGCCAAAGCAGTCAGGTAAATATCCCCCCTGGCAACCCTGAAGAGATGAACTTTGTAATCTCTCACCCCCTCTCTCTTGTCCTGCTATGGCAAACAACATCTTATGAGTAGATTCTCTTATTGTTTCCTGTCGTTCTACGTTATCTCGGACGCTGGGGCACCCTCTGGATGTCATAGCGTTTCATTTCTTTCTCACTCATCGCAAAAGTGGGCTGGTTGGGTGGAGCAGAAGTAGAACAGTGGATGCAGGTGGCTGTGTCATGCTTTCCCTTGAAGCCATTTGGGGGTGCTGCAGCCATGGTAGCAGCTTCCACTGCTGAAGTTACCATTGAAGAGAGAGGCCTTCTTCTGAAGCTATTACAAAGGCAATTCTCGCGGCAAGCCGTGGCCTCATTTGCAGCTCAAGCTGCTGTTCATCGGTTGTCACCAGAACCGACCTTAAAAAACACAGAAAGGGAGCAAGCAGTGGAGCTGACGGTAGCCAAGTTGTTTGCTGCTTCGATTGCCTATTGCTGGCAGGATTTTGGGGTAGAGGAGTGGGGATTTGTATTAGCTCGGCTTCGCAAGTGGCTTGAAGCTGTAGTTCTTGAGGCCGAAGAGGTAACGGAGGCTGTGGTTGACTATATCAAGGCAGCTGAGCAGGTCAGAAAGGAGGAACCCTCAGCTGAGGAAGGGGAAGTTCACACAGGAAAACTTCCTCTGATGCCAGATTTAGAGCAGGCAATTGGCCAGCAAAGGAACAGCATGGTTGAGCTTTCAGCAACAGCTGTTGCTATTTTTTCTTTGCTGAGAGAGCTCAATACATTGGAGGGTGCAGCAGCTAGTGAAGCAATAGCCACCCTTGAGGAAGCCAACTGGGAAAGAGTGGAGGGGCATGCAATGGAAGATATTCTGCGGCTGCTTCTAGCGACTGGCCTTGCTGAATCAGCTGCTTCAAGCTCTATTGTTGGAGAACAGGTCACAGCTGTCATCTCCAATCGTCGGAAAGCGCAGGCAGGCTTGTGGGAAAACATTGCAGAGGTTGCTCTGAGTGCCACCGAGAGGGCCCGGGAAGCAGCTGTTCGATCCGCAGACTTATGGGGGGTTGGAAAGGGGTCAATCAGTGGTCTTTATGCCCTCTTGTTCTCCTCTAATCCAATCGGGGCTTTGCAGTGGGTGGCTTACCAATTTCTGTCAACAGACCCTCTCCAGCAACTGGCAGTAACATGGGGAGTTGTAGCCTCGGAGCAGGCAGAATCTGAAGACAGCGAACAACAGGCGAGTATAGAAGATACATCTCCGGCAGCAATAGCCAGAATCCGCCCAGAGCTTGCCACTGTGCTCGAAACTCCTGCGGCTTTGCTTCTACAAAGCTCTCACACATCTCCCCTTCGGGTATGTTTCCTCAATGGGTGCAGATCTTAGGTTGCAAAAGGTCTTCAGTTTGAATTCGAACTAAATGCATCATAATAGGAGAAATTGAGCTATAGGCATTTTATGTCATGGATAGTCCACACAATTTCACCACAATGTGCAACAGGTGCACTATTTACTGGGGTGGTCGCTTTTTTTGGCTCGTCTGCAAGCACTGTCGCCATCGTCCCCAGTCAGAGAAAGGCTGGTTCAATATACACAGGATACTGACACACCTTCCACTCTTCTCACTTGCCTCTTTCAATACATTCCTTTGGGGCAAAGCTCAGGTATTATTTTCAGTCTTGCACTTCTTATATCTCTTTCCTGTTCTCCACTTCTTTTGCTTTATCTGCCCCCTTGATTGCCCTTCTCTCTCAAAGGTTGAGAGACAGTGCACCCAGTCTCCTGTGTCACTTATATTGTAAGGTAGAGGGATATGATATGAAGGAATATGTTGATGTTCTACAGCTCAATTTGAACTTGCTTCAAGATGAACATATGTAAAACTTTTGATTGGTTATTAATGTTACCAAGTTTGTTCCTTTGTCTTCTTTCCTTTCTTTCTTACATTCTTTTCCGCTCAAACTGGGCGCGGGGTCAATGGCCACAAGGCTACGGCAAACAACGTCTTATGAGTACATTCTTTCTTACATTCTCTCGTTCTTTCTCACTGCAGAAGTTATAAAGTACCATTTCATTTCATTTTATTTCTCAACACTTCGGGCATGGCTGAGTCAAAAACTATGCACCAGTGCAGACATTCCTTATTTTATTCGACCATCCAGTACCTTCACATGAAGTCAATGCAAGTAACCAGAGTTAAGACTTCCAGTTTCTCTGTGTTTGCCTTGTCATACCACCTGGTAGCAGTCTTATTGGGAGTACATTTCAAATCTCTGCAGGTGCTTTTGCTTCAAGGAAGCGAAATGCAACAACTGGAGCACAGCCAAGCAGTGCAGCAACATCTGCAACACGGGCTGCTGCGACTGGGTCAGTGGGGTTTGCTGTGGAGGGGTTGTGGCCAGTGAGGAGGGAGGAGTTGGTAGTGCTGGCAGGGGCCATATATGGTTTAGTGCTACGGGTACTGCCTGCTTGTGTGCGTATTTGGTTCACTGGGTTGCGAGATAGATCTGCTGCTTCTGCAATTGAAGCTTTTACCACGACTTATTGCAGTCCCCAACTTTTAGCTGATGAGTTCTCTCAGGTATGAATTTCTCCCTTTCTTTATAGGCGGCATATGTTGTGAATGTTTGGCTTGCCATGTATATGTCTGCTGCATGGTCTAGATTCATCTACGTTGCTCGTGTTAAAAAAAGGAAAGCCTTAATCTCCCTGAGATTTGGCCACTCATGCAGGACCAGGTGTTCTCTACAGTACTGGACAGCAATAGCCATCTGTGTCATGCAGGAAAACTATTCGATTTTCATGGCAATGGTAAATCAAGTCCTAGGACGTTCATATATTCAAGCAAGGGTGTAATGAATACAACCCAATTTTTTGATGTTTTCATTGCCGGAGTAAAATTGTCTGTAAACGTATTCTACAGGTTCAAGCATCAGCTGTTACAGATGAGACACTCTCAATTCGTGCCAATCGCACCCTACGCGAGGTGACAGCCACCTACAAGAAAGAGGAGGTGGGCATGGACATCGTCATTCGACTGCATGCCTGCTACCCGCTTCGAGCAGTTGAGGTTTTCTGTCCCTGGCGCCTAGGGATTAACGAGACGCTTCTACGCAAGTGGATTCTCTCCATGGCAGCCTTCCTCCGTAACCAGGTATGTCTCTCTCTCTTTTGTGTTCTACTTGTGTCCCTTGGTCCTTGGGCCTCCTGTGGATGTCATAAATTCTTCTTTTTTTCCTTCCTCTCTCGTTTGACGAAAGGGAACAAGGCCCCAATCAGACTAACATAGGAACCACTTCAGCAACTCCTACACATTATACCTCATCATCCACCTGGGTACGGACCTCCATCAGTCTCTTCCCGAGTTTTTTTTAACCCCTTACGACAGCAAGAGCCATATGTGAAGTATTTTTCACCCTGTAATTCCCAGGCAATGGACAGACCTAGATTTCCATGGCAGGTGACACATGTGGTGTAGATGGAGCAGGCAGGCTTACCTAACTCATTAGAGCAAACACAAGATCAACGAAAAATAACCCTGGTTTCAGGGAGAGATGTTTGTCAGTGCAGAGGTATTAAAATTACTATACCTTAATTTTAAGTGTGGAATTGGGTGATTCAAACATAGTAGGTTAATATGGAAACTATAGATGAGAGTGGTTGAAGATATGATCTCTGGAAGGGTGATATCTTCACATGAATTGTTGTGGATGGTATTCTTGCAACAGAATGGAGCTGTCTCAGAAGCGGTGCAGATGTGGAAGTGGAATGTTGATCGTGAGTTTGAGGGTGTTGAGGAGTGTCCCATTTGCTACTCAATCATCCACACCTCGAACCACTCCCTCCCTCGCTTGGCCTGCAAGACCTGTAAACATAAGTTTCATTCACAATGTCTCTACAAATGGTTCTCAACTTCTCACAAATCGACTTGCCCTCTCTGTCAGACACCGTTCTAATCAATATGGGCAACACCCGTTTCTTTTTTCTTCCAGTTTCAAGTCAGCAGACAGTTTATGCGTGGAGTCAGTCTGGAGCTTGTGAAAAGATTACTGCCTCATGCCAAAAGAGTTGGTGCTACGATAGCCCTGAAAATTCCGACTGGGATCATAAGCTACTGCGCTCCTTGGTACCGAGTAGTACTGCATCACTCAAAAGTCAGTCTACAAGTTTGCCTTGGAATAGATGGAGCTTGAGGCTTCGTAATTTTCTGGAGTCTGAACCGGCCTACAACTATCATGCTAGTGAGCAATTCCCACTGGTCAGAAGTGAGGACAAGCTGGTTGTGGTGCAGCTCACAACCTCTGGACTTAACAGGAAAACCACCTTGCCATCTTCCACAGTGAAAGAGCTGGGCCCATTTCATGTGCTGGATTCAGCCTACAGGCATTGGGAGGAGCTTTTTGCTGATGCCACATGAGATGCCTGCAAGTTTCAGTATATTGACTCGTGAGAGATTCTGGTGGGCGGGCGCAAGGGAAGGGCAGTCGTATTAGAAGACTGGTCCATCTTATATCAAAGGGAGAATTCCATGTGTCCTTTGTTGCAGACCTCCCATGACGGTGGATGTCTTGGTTCTCAGGCCTAGCAAAGATCAGATCCACATCATATAGTTAGTAGAGCAAGATATGCTTTACCACTCATTGTAACAGCTGAGTGTTGGATGTTAGGAGCAGTACTGGTTAGGAGGCCACAAAGATGTCCTGGACCAAGCTCCCTGTAGAGTTATTTGTACAACGTTGTGGTGTATGCCACTCTTAATACATCCCCTCAACTTCACTATGGTCATTATGAGTTGCTTCATGTCTTAATTATTGGAGTTCAGGAGCTTCTTAAATTGTGCGAACTGGTGAAGTCTCGCATGTCATGAGAGCAAACAATTGTGACATGTGGACCTGTATTAGAGTTTAGGGTAGGGAAATGAGTCTTAACCAGTGTTGGGCAGTTATTTGAATTTCTCTCATATACCAGGCGGTTACCTATCCGGTTATATGTATATATGACCGGTTACCTATCCGGTTATATGTATATATGACCGGCAGAGGTGAAAAAAATGAAGTAACCGGTTCAGTTAGGAACCGGCGGAGGTCACACAAAAAATAACCAAGCAAAAAACCTCTTAAAGAACCGCCCAATACCCGCGGTTATTTGATGAAAACCGTCGGTATTTGAGGTTTTTGCAAGTAACCGTAACCGGCAGGTTATATCTAGCCATAAAAAATTTAATAACCGCAACCGCAGGTTAATAGTTTTCTAAAATTTGAAGCAACCGGAACCGCCGGTTATGAAAAAAATCAAATAACCGCCCAACACTAGTCTTAACCTTCTTGCAAATGCTCTTATTTAATTGACATTTGAGGATTGGAAGTAAGTATCAGCTATGTATGAGCTACTCATTTGTAAGCCAGAATGAAAGGTGTGAGTTGGGACATTGTAAACATTGCTTTTCACAACATGTGGTTAGCGCCTTACAACCACCCAAACTAAAAAAAGAAAGTTAATGTGTGGGTATGGAAGACTTTCCAGCCCTGGGGAGGGTTGAGCAACTGCATTGCAGGGGGTCTATGGCCATAAGGCAGCGGCTAACAATTACATTCTCTCCCTCGTGGCCACAAGGTTTATAAGTAGATTTTATTTTATATTTTCTCTCACTCTAACCCACAAGAAACTTTATAAATCAAATGCTTGGGCAAGCCAGCATTTGGGCAAAGTAACACAGAGTAAAAATGTTATGACCCAGTCTTGGGACACCGACTTGACCTGACCTTCCATGAACAACAAATGTAAGGAGGCTGGTAGTAAGCTTTGCACAGGCTTCGGAATTCCTAATGAAGAGGCTAGATGTAGTAATACACAGTAACCCACCTACCAGAGTTCGAAAGAGACCAATAAATTTTTTAACCCACATCAACAGTCAAAAATAAAGTTGAAAGTTGAAGTTTGCTTAATGTCCAGAGGATTCCCACTGCTCAACGCACAGCCCATCGCCGCGCCAATGGACAATTTAAGGGACATGTTGCAGGATTGAACCCAGGATCACCCTGGTTATGCACAGGCAAGGCACAAACACCCAACCTGGGCTGCCTGCTAAAAATTAATCTACGCGGAGGTGTTTTCATTCCTCATCCTATATGTGAGATCCATGCAGGTAGTTTGATAGTAGATTGACAATTCATGAGATCGTAAGGGCTCCAAGTAACTGACAAAGTCTATATGCACATTCGCACTCAACACTAATGAGTATCTCTAGGTCAGGAGCCAGTTTTACAGAGATTAAGGTAACTTGATAACTTGACTATCTCCAATATGGATAGTTACAAAGAATGAAGCTCTCAGTTCAGCTGCGAGTAAAAGATTGCGGAAGACTACAAATGATGCCTGAAAATCCAAATACGAGGTCAAATAGACATTAGAACTGCTTTTAAGGTATTGTGTACTGGAGAAGAGACCAACCACCACAGTCACATCCTCATATTTCTGCTTCAAATCCTGCAATACAGAAGCACCACATCACCAACATGGCCAAAAAATAATGAATTGGACTCCCAATGTACCTTCTCGAATAAATGACTGCAAACAACAACACCACATTCATGTGCTTAATCCAAATTAGCAGCCTCCAAAGTCACAACCCTGACAAGTGATCATTCAATGACGAGATCTGTGTCCAGAGCTAGGTTGTTTTGACGGTCCCTCAAGTCTCTTTAACTCTCACCTCTAGCTCTTGTCGCCACTCCTAACCTCTTATCTGCATTATGATCTACCAAGCCACATCCATCAACAATACCTTACCAGTTGAGCCCTTTTTGATCTTCATATAGCATGGTATCTCATTCAAGGCCTCAAGGGTGTGCAGCTACTAATATGGTGCAGGAAAATGTTTGCAGTAGTGGCCTTTCGATGGTAGTCCACCAATGTACTGTATACCTTGCATACATGTAAAGAATCAGTGAAGGACCTGGAGGCCCAAAGACAGTCTTGCTTACATTTTCTGTGTTAAGGTTCAAAATTAGTACCAGGACCACACAGGGGCAAGCCATAAAGCTCCAACGATTTTTCCTCTGCGATCTTATCCCTGAACAACATTGACCTGCAAGCCAGCAGCTCTTCCAGAAACCACACTACCATGAATCTGATCTCTGCACCTTTGCCCTTGAAGAGCTCCCACCAATTGGCTTTGTCTGGAGAACAGACCATAAATGCCCTGGCACACAAATTTGACTCTTAAGCTTCCACTGAACTAAAAGTATAAGTGGCCGACATGTATACAATCACCCAAAGTCCGCATGGACTCAGAAAGTCCTCCTACTTATCTATACCTTGCTTGAGAAATTGTTTTCTGACCAGCTGGACAACCCCATCAGAGACAGTCCAGCATTGGTGTACTATAGTCCTCATTGACCTGTAGGCAGTAAACCTTGTGCGACACCAGTACCTCTTCAGGGGCTATGTGCCCAAGCTGGGCTGCTGTTTCATTTACAGTTACCTCTAAAGCTGAATGAAGGTTCTCTTCTACATCTCTCAAGCCATGCTCCATGAGATCCTGGACAATCCCACCTGCTACATAAAAATTTGTCTTCAACTCTTCAATGGACTTGGATTTGATCTACCTGGTTTTCTCAATTTTCATCCCATGTTGAAGCTCATCAAAACCCCACACTGCATGGGCCTATAGTTGATCCACTACAGATACAGTGTTGCTTCAAACTTCAATCTGGCTGAAAAAAAATGAGTACAACTGAATGACTGGCAGTAACTGATACCAAGAAGTCGAAGCAATCTGCATCATCCCAGGGATTTCTGAAAGAGCGATGTGCAAAAGTTCAGTCTCAGCTCGTGGAAAGGAGTGTTTGTAGGATTCGTGAACTTGAGGGGTAGTAAGGACAGGGGCTCTCAATTGTAGGGAAGAGCAGACCACACAAGGTAACGTACTTGAATCTGCACTTCTCCATTCTTTCTACACCATCCATACCTTGACTTGTTTAAGAGGAAATCAGCTCACAATCTACCCGATGAGAGACATTCAGAACTCTTCTTTGCAGTCTTTCAAGTCACCTGATAAGGTTGTCCATCAAATCTATTGACACTTTGTCAAATCCTTCTTTCCCTCTCTTGAAAAACCACAAATTTGGATAGTTAACTCAGTCTTGCACACCACTTGCCATGGGAAAGGGAAAGTTACGTGTTCAATTCAAGGTTGTCCCCCACCCAACAGCACATGTGTCCCAGCCTAATGCCAGATGGTTTTGGCTCTGGTACAATTACTCATCACACAACTTTTGAGTAAATCTCCAAATTAAGGAGTTCCCGTTTAAGGTTCAAACTGCACTCATCATAAGAAAGAGGAACCAAGATGAACATTATGAAGTAAGTTATGGGCTATGGCATCTCGCGACTGCAAGCAGGAGCGAGAGGCGGAGCCCAGATCTGCAAGCATATCATCATCTATGATATCAAACATAAGCTCTGAATCAAAGTCTTCATTGTGCATTTCACAGACATTGTGCAGCACACAGCATGCCCCCAGAACAGCAGGGAGCAATTGTAGCTTGACCTCTGTTCTACGCTGCAAGATTCGCCAGCGGCTTTTGAGGCGGCAAAAGGCACCTCTAGCCACTTGCAAGACCTCCATTACCTTCTCATTGAAGGCATGTTGTGCCCAAGTCAGGTTGTGTTGAACATAGGGAACTAATAGCCAATCTTGTAGCGGATATCCAGGGCCGCCCACTACCCACATCCCTTGCAGACTTCCACTCATCCCTCTCTGATACAAGGCTGACTTCTCCAACACCCCCTCATCTGACATAGACCCCGGCCACCCAATGCACACATCGGTGAAGGACCCATGGACGTCCACCATGCCTTGCAATGTGATGGAGTAAGAGGTCTTATGATTACGTTCTGTGTGCCGCTTGTTGAAGTAGGCCGCAACATTGATCTTGGGTGCAATTATGGGAATATGAGTGGTATAGAGCGCACCCACGACACGACGCATTCCTGAAACACTCTCAAACTCTTCCATTACTGCCTGCAAACGCTCGCCCGCCGGCCATTGCACATACTTAGGTAGGAGCACATCGTTGATTGCAGCACAAACCTCAAACACCATCTTGTGACAGGTGGAGATGCCAAGTCCGAAGCGCTTCGACACAAGACGAAGGGGTTCTCCCGTAGCTAGTCGCCAGATGCACACTGCCACTCTCTGTCTGACAGGAATGGCCGCCCTCAGCATAGTATCTTCCTTCTCCACAGCTCCAGCAAGCTGCTCACAGATCCTGTCAAATGTGGGGCGAGACATCCGGAATGCTCGATGGAACTCAATGTCTGGGAAACCTGGATGGTTGCATCGCGCCCACCATGCCTGTGATCGATTCTTCACCCACAGCCGTCGCTGCACACTCTGCTGGGTGGCGACAGCGGCCCCCAGAGCAGCTGCAGCCACACGCGCACGCCTCAGACGACATGTTTCAAGCACATCCAGGTCCGCATACACAGACTGCAATTGCCGATAGTATCTTTGCAGCCATGCCCGCCGGCGCGCATGCTGCTGCTGCCATTGGAAGTACGCAAGGGCTTGCCGACGCTCTTCCCGCTGATACTGTCTGTTTTCCTCATCTAGCAACAAGAGCAACAGGAGCTCCCACTTCCAGCTCTTTCTGATACAACCATCAATTCTAGGCCGCATCATTGCCACTCATGACCTCTCTCCTTTTCCGGACACTCAGCGTCAGAGAAGGCGATGGACAAATCGATCCTGCCGCAACCACCCCTCTCTCGGCAATACCCAACTCGGGGCTACTCAGATCGTTAGGCGGGTAGTGCAAGCAAAAGGCTTTTCAAACTCCTTTTGTCCTAGTGCCCCGTTCTTCATTCCTTCTCCCTCTTTTCCTCTCTCTCTCTCTCTCTCTTTCTTTTCAGACTGGTGAGTAAAGAGTACCTGTGATTATTGTAGCATGAAAGTTCTCCTCTCAGTTCTTCCAGCAAAGACTGTCCAACCTGAAATTCTGCAATAGCGCCACTGCTGCTGATCACCAGTGATTCCAGACTAGTCGTAGTAGGAACATAAACGACAGGAAAGTAGGTCAGGATTTAGCTGCCATAGCCGAAGTGGGGCCCACCATTCCAGAGCATGGCAATGCGAGAAGCATGAACCCTGACATCATCGGAAGCGGATTCCCGGAAGTTGCGAGCATTCGTATGCGGACGAGAAGCCCGGCACCTAATTGTACATGAATATCGTAAACCAGAAAGCAGAAATAGGTAGATCGGATGGTACATCCAAGAAACCTTCTGATTTTAGAGTCTAATGATTAGGGCTATTCAATGTCGTGGCCAGAGTACATCTGCAACAACCCACATGCGAGCTTCAGTCCTCCGCTCGTTCGTATACACATATCTGGCAGTAGGACCCAAAACCATCCGATTGGCGTACCGGATGGAGGACTCGAGCTCGCAGGTGGGTTGAACCATAAGTATGGAAGAACAACAAGTTCTGGTCGCTATGCTCACGGTGCTGGAATTGGAACCCACGAACTTGCCTTCTTGTTGTAGGCCGGAGCAAACTGACGATGCTGCTGCTTGTGAGATGGCCTCCCAAGCAAGCAATACAGATTCTTGTTGTAGTCAATCAAGGCAGTGGAGAAGCAGATGTCTACAGGCAGTTGTTGGTGGGCTTGCAGCCTTCACAACTTGTCAACCTCCCTATTCAATCAGGAGGGAACCATTTGTCCAGAGTCCAGACGTCCAGACCCCTGTCCAGTTTATTTCTCCCGCCCATGTCTGAGCACGTTAGATCTTCCTAACAATCGAAGAATAGAGCAGCTTTTCTTGCGACGGTCCACATGGCCTTTAGGTAAGTGGAACTTTTGCCTGCATGTTTATCATTCCGATGCACTGTTAGTATAAAGTTACTTGAGTTTGTGTTTAGATTTATGTTGGTTGACTGAAACAACATGCACCCTACTTTTGCCTTGTGGGCTTCATACATTCTGGGGCATCGCATTGTTATTGACATGTTACTGCTACAGTTGCAGGCAACCATCCTGAAGTCAATGCCACTGACGACATCAAGATGCATGAGAGCATTCTCTCCTTCTCAGCGCTAGGGTGGCTCCTGCTCTGCTGCACAACAACTGAGGATAGCATAAATTGTGACTGGCAATACTAGCACTCACAGTATCTCTCCTCCTTTTATGAATCATAAGCAAGCAAGAATGTTTACAAAAGTATACATACAAGAGGTGACTTCTAACAGTTGAAGCATCATGTGGTTTGAGAGCTTTTGGCGCTGGTCTGAAATGTGCCTGCCATTTCCATCCATCCTGCTTCTCTCGGAAGACCCAACCATCCACAATACCTACCCAATGAACCATGGAGTTCACAGATGAATCCTGCCTATTTAGTTGTTCTTCCCTCATGCCCTGCAGAATTATATGTTCACGGAGTTTTCTTCTTCATCTCTTCCCTCTGGTCCTCTTCCTCTGTCGGCCTGAACAAAGTACAGATAGTGTGGGATGTAGAGGAGTAGCCCAAGGGATGTCTACTAGATGCTGCTAAATTCACGTACAATACTCTATGCCAACTATGTGTTGATTGGAAGAAGCACTCAGTGCATTACTAGAAGTTGATGTCCAGTTCTGCTTTCCCATCCGCTGCAGCAGAAGTATGGGTTCCCCGAGATCAGGAGTAGGGAATTCACCAACTTCTTTCGTTATCAGATCGGTTTTAGGGCCTTAGAGAGTGTCAAGCTGGTGAGATGAGGCATTGTCTGATCCAGAGTTGATCAAGTTAGGAGTTTAGGGGGGGTTTTAATCTTTCCCCCTCGATAAATTAGGGGTTTAGGGTTCCTAGGGTTTCCTGTTTTTGGATTAGGAACCTTATAACTCTAGGGTTGCAGGAAGATTTGGCATGTTTTTTTGTGTGCTGCTGCATACAGTTCAGAGTATGCTAGTGCTGCAAACGATGTACAGCTACTGAAAGAGCTCCGCTTCAGTCCTGAGTTACGGACTTACATGTGATCTGGGAGTTGCGCGGCAGCTGATTTTGTATTCATTTGCCAGAACTTGCACCTTGCATTTCACCGCCGCCATGATCTTATCCCTTCAGCATCCCCAGATCATTTTAGTTATCCAGCAAGCAATAAAAGCTTAGCGCCTCAACTTGTTGATACCATGTGACCAGAATAATAAGGTCAACAAAGCAATACATTCTCACAATTATTCTATGCTACTTCAACCAATTATGATAGATGGCTTGCATCCCATGAGCATGAGGAGAATGCAAGAGAAGCAGGTTTAAGGAGGCAACATGAGGAAGTAAAGCCTGGGGGAAAGCGGTTTGCCGCTCTTGAAGATGCACAAGCACAGGAAAACAGACAGCTCAAGGACAAATGTCTCCATCCCCCAAGTGGAGTCAGCATGTAAAGATTACATGGAGCTGCCAGAGTATAAAGAGTCTGGGGTGGTGTATGAGCATGTCAGTTTGAGCAGTGTTGGAGCAATTGTGTGTGGGTTCTGCAGGCACACAATATTCCAGTATAATAACTCTAAGAAGTGAACTTGAGAAGTTTGTCAACATGGGCTGCTTCCAGCTCTTCTACTCTGGAGAGAGGAGAGAGAGAGAGAGAGAGAGAGAGCAAAGGATGTGATTAGAGAGTAGATTCATACCAACTACCACTCAACCAGGGACTGGAGTTTCCTGAGAGTGGGGTATGGCCTTCACCAGGGGAAATTGTAACTTGACCTTCAAAGAGTAAAGTTTGTGCTTCTTTAAAGTGAATTGTCACCTCCACGAGTTTGACAGCATATACGCCTTTCTTGGATATTTTTTCAACTGACAAGACTACACTGAAAACCCCATTCAGGTTCATGATTGTATGTTTGACGTGGCCCTCAAATCATATAAGTTCACTCTGAAAGGGCTTGATTTCATTGAGTGCAACTTGTTTGAGGTGTAGTTTGTGGCGATTGTTACTGCAGTTTCCAAACATGCAGGTGGGTCTTGCTAATGAAAATTGCATACTGAATTAGTAGTTGTCAGGCGCTTCAGTGGTATGTCACTTCTGTTCTGAACTGCGCAAGGTATCAACTATCAACATCCTCAGTAAACTCCACAATACATCAGACGGAGTATTGTAATGCCCTTGTGGGATTGGTTTTGGGTTGAACTCATTGAAACACTAAGCTCGAGATCCTTCAGTATCTTGCTACATATGGTGATATTATTGTTAGAGCTGCTATGGTGTGCTGCAATCTTCGCATCATGACTCTCAACTATTTCCTTAGCTTGTGAGAAACACCTTTCCTCCTCGACCAACTTCCTCCGATTTTTTAATGGCAGTTTTGAAGTCAGCAAGATCAAACTTTTCTCCTGCAAGAGGCTGAATAATCTTAGCATCCAGGAGCTTGAAGGCCTCGTCACTGAAAGTCTGACGCTTCTCTTCATTGTCCAAGTGATTGTAGAGAATCCATCCTGTCAGCTGAACTTCCCTCATTAGGTCCATGATGCGTACTGCCGCATTGTAACTTGATAACCCTCCATACACGAGAACCCGACCTCCGAATCTCACACTTGCACACACCTCCTTGGTGAGCTCCCCAGCAACAGCATCCAGAGCTCCATACGCCAACCTATCCCCTGTGATCTCTTTCACCCTCGCCACCACATTTTCATCACTGGAGCTAATGACCTCATCTGCACCCAGAGCCTTCAGCTCCTCCTTTTGCTCGCTGCGGCGAACAATGTTGATTGTCTTGATGCCCCAGTGCTTGGCCAGTTGTATCACCTGCCTGCCAAGCACAGAACCAGCAGCAGTTTGCAACACGTACTCCCCTTTAGGAACAGCAAGATCGTGCAGCATTCCGTAGACCGTCCACGGATTGATCACAAACTGGGCAGCCGTCTCATCTGGGATTGAGTCTGGGACCGGCCATACCATTTCCTGTCTAACAGAAACGTACTGCTGCCATGATCCCTCTCCCTCCCTCACGATTTCCCACATGAAGGGCACCACTCTTTGCCCGGGCTTCACCTTCGTCACTCCCTCCCCGACCTACACGTCCAAAACCGGAACAGAATTTAATATGATCGGTGCAAAAGAGTGTACAAATCTTCCAAATTCTGAAGGTAGTCATGCATAGATGCATCTGAACAAGGACCGAAAAGGAGATTTGGCAATAGCAACGAGACATACAAATCAGGCGAATACCTAGACCGATCATAATGGGGGATAATACCAAGTAGAGGGAGATGTTCAGTAGAAGCTTGCATCGCTTGCCCTCAGAGAAGATACCCGGATGTCTTCTGGTGAAGCCTTAAGGTGTCTAAACCAATCCATCTCAATTGGACATGATGCTTACCGCATGGACAACGCCGACGCCTTCAGAGCCTGGAGTCGTGGACGCATTCAACTTTCGTATGACCCTCCCTGTCCGAATGCTGATAAGGTCTGTGGGATTGATAGGGCGCAATGTGATATGCACCACCACCTGCCCTGCCTCGGCCCGGGGCAATGCCTTCGTGACTAATGTCAGCGCTCCCTCGGGATCATTCTCATTGAAGCTTTCCTGTACAACAGCTCTGGACATCGTGTCTTCTTTCTTGCACAGAGGTAGAGTTGCTCAAAACAGCAGCGCCCGGGAATTGAAGAAACCCAAACGTTAGCTATTGAATCTCCCAAAGCCCAAGGTAGACCACTTATAGGCAGATCAGCAGCGAGTTGCTATTGCATAACCGGCCGCCCTCAAGGATTCCTTAGCCTGGAAATCAACGTGGACAATAACCTCAAAATCGAATTGCCCTCCGCTGTTTCGCTGGAACGTTCCTGTGGATGATCTACATGCTTTGCTTACATAGAGGTGCAGTGTACTTGGTCAAGAGGTGGATGATCCACCCTGCTCCTTCGGCAACGTGTCCGAGGAAGCTTACGAGGCTCGAGCAGCTTACATCCAGTCAGCGCAGAAGGTGGTCCCAGAGGTCGTCCGTGGCAGCACAGTGCACTTTATACTTCAGTATAAAGTGTGCGAGCTTGACTGCTAAACATCTGACTGCATCTGGGTTGAAGTTCACATCGCTTCGATCGAGGCCAAGGAACGGGTAAGGATCCCACAATTGTGTAGTGAGCAACTCGCTGCTGATCTAGTTTAAAGAGCTGTTTAGTGGCTTATAAAATCTTGGCGAGATTCCTCGACCACATCTAGTTTGTGAAATCCGGGTTCCCTGCTGTGCAAAGCACATTGATTCTGAGGAAAGAAGGCAAGATGTCCAGGGCAATTGTACTGGAAAGCTTGAATGAGAGTACTGTCAATCCTGTGGCGTCACTGAAATTAGTCACAAAGGCATTGCCCCAGGCCGCCGAGCCAGGGCAGGTGGTGGTGCATATCACACTGCGCCCCATTAATCCCACTGACCTTCTTACCATCCGGACAGGACGATATTCAGGGCGAGCGGTTCGAACGTTGAATGGGCCCCCAACTCCAGGCTCTGAAGGCTTCGGGATTGTCCATGCGGTAAGCACAATGTCTCTTTGAAATGTACTGCATCAATGCGTGCTCTTCTTTATCCTTAGCTTGTGGTTCCATTGCCATGCAGCCATTCAAAGGTCTACATATGAGTATGTGTTGGTCTGTCACAAGTGCTCTCCGTCTGGGTGACGTCTTTCTTTACTTTCATGTAGCGATGTGTGCACATACCCTTCTGTAAGGTAGGAGTGGCAACATCATGTTCTCAGGAGTAAATGGTTTAATGCAGGTCGGGGAGGGAGTGACGAAGGTGAAGCCCGGGCAAAGAGTGGTGCCCTTATTGTACTGGGGATCCGCGAGGGAGGGAGAGGGATCATGGCAGGAGTACGTTTCTGTGAGACAAGAGATGGTATGGCCAGTCCAGCTCCATCTCAGATGAGACGCTGCTGCGCAGTTTGTGATCGGTCCGTGGACGGCCTACGGATTGTTGCACGATCTTGCTGTTCCTAAAGGAGAGTATGTATTGCAAACTGCTGCTGGCTCCGTACTTGGTAGACAGGTGATACAATTGGCCAAGCACTGGGGCATTAAGACCATCAACATCGTTCGCCGCAGCGAACAAAAGGAGGAGCTGAAGGCTCTGGGTGCTGATGAGGTCATAAGCTCCAATGATGAAGATGTAGTAGCAAGGGTGAAGGAGATCACAGGGAACAGGCTTGCGTATGGAGCTCTGGATGCTGTTGGTGGGGAGCTCACCAAGGAGGTGTGTGCAAGTGTGAGATCCGGAGGTCAGGTATTCGTGTATGGAGTGCTGGCAAGTTACGATGCCGTAGTTGGCATCCTAGACCTGATCAGGCCGGTTCATCTGACAGGATGGAGTATCTTCGGTCACTTTGACACTGATGACAAGCCTCAGAGCTTCATTGACACCTTCAGTGACGAGGTCTCCAAGCTGCTGGATGCTAAGATTATTCAGCCTCTTGCAGGAGAAAAGTTCGATCTTGCTGATTTCAAAACTGCCATAAGAAGATCCGAGGAAGCTGGTCGAGCTGGAGGAAAGGTGCTTCTCGCAAGCTAATTACACAAATCATCAGTCCTCAGCATCGCATTCTCTCTCTGTCTACTATCACCCTAGTGTTTCACATATTGCAAGCCAGAACGAACCCCACGATAGAGCAATCCAAAGCAAAAAAAAAGGAGGACTTGCACCATATCCACCCTCAACAGGAGTAACACCATAGCAGGCATACTCTCTCCGTTGTTCTCAGGATTCTTTCTTTTCTTTCTTTTGGTTTCTAAGGAAACACCAGCCCACTGGGCCTACCTTGAGGGGGAAAATATGCCCCCTTTTAGGACCAGGACATACTTGTGTATAATTCTCTATAAATCCCAAATGATGTAAACCTGTAGAGCGTTATTTACATGAAACGTGAGGTATTTGGACATATGATAGAAAAACCCCAAAACCTGGGAAAGAACAAGGAAGGGAGGGAAGGGAAGCAAGCTAAACTAAACTATTCTCTGTCATCCCAACCTACTTACTTGAAGTACAAATGAGGTGACTGTATACTAAAAGCTAACTATCATTTTTAATATTTTTTGAAAATCGGAAGGTAGTAACTAGAAATCCTTGGGTGTCCGGCAAAGCTTCCACATTTTGTTTTTTACACCACAATCATAGGATTACCGGGCCATTGTTTCAATGACAGTTTTCTCAGCATACTTTTAGAAGTCATGGTGTTGGGGAAGCCTTCGTTGCTGCAGATGAATCTCTGCATATGTAGGCTATATATATATATGTTTGGTTTTCTGAAGACCTTTTTTTTTTCTCTATTTTTTTAAGGAGAAAGGGGATGGTGGCTCTTTTGATCAAATTAAATAAGAAAAAAGTTCACAGGAGGTGGAAAAAGGTTGGTTGTGGGCGGCTTAATTAGTAGTATAAGATTTGTAGACCAACTTCAGCATGTCATAGGATTAAACAACATTTCTTTGACATATGTTGTACTTATCGTTGAAGATGTAATGCCTCTCATTTTACAATAATAGGGTCATGTATGCAAGTGTGCGAGAAGGACGGGGGCCCCATTGGACGAGGGAGCGCGCCCCCACCAGGCCGCGGTCGCCCACACCCGCGAGGCTGCCCCGCCCGGGGCCGTCCACTGGCCGCTCCGCGTGCTGGCCGTCTGCTGTCCTGCTGGGCTAGTCCGCTCCCACTAGTCTGCATGTCCGCTAGTCCGCCCACCCGCAAGATCTAGGCCGTCCAGGACAAATCCCATCGCAGCCCTCCAATTTAGGGCCTTATCTCTGCCGCCTGCCATCTGCCACCAGCTGTAATCGTGGGTCCTGTTTCTCCATGCACGTTCTCCATCGTGTCCTGCGGCGCTTTCGTTGCAGGTTCTGTAGCGTGTGTTCTGCACTGTACAGGGCATGGACGTAGGAGCGGAAGCCTACGACATGCAGCAATTTGAGAGCCGGCTTATACGCCCTCTTCGACAAAGTTTGCAAATACCAAAACCAGGACCTTTCAACAATAAGGACCTCCATTGGAAGTGTGAAACGCAATATGGGTTAAGGGGGGTGCAAGTGCGTGTTAAAAAGGCCTATATACCTTGGGATAGAGTTCCAAACTTCGTCCATGGAGAGGAGAGTGTGGAGGACTCCCCCACTCAATATTGGGTACATGTGCACAGTAAAGTGGACGCGGAAAGCTCCCAAAGGGAACACCTTCTTGAGCAGTATCATGTGTGCACCATCCTCATTGTGGTTTAGGGATGTCACTGCATTGTTGTTGTGATTTGTATTTGTCTCCGACTGTGGCTTCCATAAGTCCATAGGTTGATATTTTGAATTCCACTTGACAGGTATCAATGCTGCTACGGACCTGACGACAAGCGTACGGTCAATGCAACTGTCGAGGATCCAAAACAAAAGCGTGGAGGTCCGGATGTTGGTGCTGGCACTAAACACCCGCATAAAGGCCCAAGAAGGAAGAAGTCAGACTACGGAGAGTCGTACAAGCGCGGGTGCCTTTGTTGTTTCAAAGTGCAGCAATCTTATCTTGCCCCGGACATTTGTGTCCTCACATACTACAACAACATGGAGCACGTGGATGCCCTAGGGAAACCCTCCTACAGAGTTCAGGAACACACGGGCAGCCTACGCACCCTGCATTAGCGAGGAATTGAAAGCCTGGGTCGTTGAGTGTTTGTGCCGAGGCCTCACGGTCGCACAAATCATGATGGAACACAAGGTGCACGTCATGAACAACACAGGTTTGGGAGATGCATGGACACGTGCTGATTTCCTTCTCGAGCAAGATGTCCGCAACCTGGCTGAGAAACGGGCGTGGCAGACGTTCAAAAAGCATGCCAACGATGCTGACAGCGTCCGCATGTGGAAAGACCTGAACCCCGCATCAGTCTTCTTCTATCGAGAAGAAACATTGGCACCAATCTTCAAGCATTACGATTTATATTTGACATTCACTATTGGCATTCAAACTGAGTGGCAGAAGCAGAGAATGCTTCAATTGGGACATGCGCGTATCGTTGCATGCGATGCAACCTTCGGGACAAATTATAACAAGGTACGATTCATCCCTCTTACCATTTCTGCAAATCAATTGTTTGTAGGATGTTGCACATTGGAAACAACTGACATAGTGACATAGTGCATCTGAACAATTCCCATTGTACACGTTGATGGTTTTCGACGAGTGGTTGAACGGTATACCAGTTGCGTACATTATATCCGCCAGGAATAGGACAACAGACCTGGTGTCGTGGATGACAGCCTTGCGTGACTGACTCCACGCAGATATGCCGATCTGGCGACCCAAAGCCTTCTTTGTCGATGATGCGGCTGCCCGCAAATTGTTTTTGTAATAGCCTTTATGTTAAGACCAGGAGGTCCGTATTCCCAATCTGAAGCCAAGATCTCCATGATATTTTCAATTAAGTGTAATGGTTGATCCTGAGCATACAATGACCAGTCCAACAAACGTTGACACTGCCCTCGCAAAGCTGTCATCCA
This sequence comes from Takakia lepidozioides, assembly GCA_030704615.1. Lineage (NCBI taxonomy): Eukaryota > Viridiplantae > Streptophyta > Takakiopsida > Takakiales > Takakiaceae > Takakia > Takakia lepidozioides. The sequence continues at coordinate 10,438,634 of CM060733.1, forward strand.
CTGGTTCCGAGCAGGACCTTCAGGGTTTCCAAGTTCATAACAAGAAATGAAAAATTTCCTCCTCCCTTATACAGCCACATTCTGAGCAGCCTGGTCTCTCAGATCTTTTGCAAGTGCCCTTCTTTCCCTCCTTAAAGCATTTTTGCATTCTATAGGAGTCACACCTGATGTCCCCCCAGGAGTAAGGCTGGAATCCTGCAAGGTTTCAACAGGACCTTGCATGTTACCACCTTCACTCTGTTGGGGCTGGACTGTTGTCTCCCACCCCACAGGATGATGCGGAGCAAATGCATCCTCGGTCTGTTTCAGAATGCCTTTCCCTTTCAAGATATTAGGTGTACATGGAGATGTTGGATAAAGAGGTGGCCGCGGTGCAGTGAAGCTCGAAGGTGCCGGCTGTTGTACTCCACTGTAGTTGGATCCTGAAGGTTGGTGGCCACCATACTGGACCTGCCCCTGGTGTGGTCTTGCAGGGCTGGTAGGATAGAGGGAGGAAGTAGGTTGGTTGTACATAGGCCGAGGAGGATACATACTATGGGGATGCATTCCATAATGGTGGTAAATGGAATACCCACCTTGACTAGGATCATGCATTGGAGCGCCTGCAGGTGGAGCAATAGAAATTGTAATTCTGGCACTGAGGATCATTGTTTGGAGGTTGATAGTGAGGATACGGCATGTGCCCATGCAGATTATACCCTGACATGGCAGGATACTGCGGGTACATAAGCGGATACGAGGGATGAGCCGACACTGGTGGATACAAGGGAGCTGGAACGTCAATCTGTGGAGTGGGCGGGGCTGGTTTTTCGTAAGTTGGAACAACCGCGCCACTCATCACAGCAGTTGGTGCACACTTTGCTAGAGTAAGAGACTTATGCTCGTTCGCATCCTTCCCTCCAATTCCCTTCCTTTTTTTGACTGAACTCTGCACACATTGCTCAACATAAACATGAGAAACGATACCACCATACTACTAGGGATGGCAAACCTAGTGGGTAAGCCAAGCCCAAAGGCCTATGCAAGAAGACCCTGTCAGTCAGACCTGCCTATAACAGTGAGGAGTCTTCTAAAGAATGGAAGGGTACAGTGGAAATAACTGTCTACAATCCAAGACAACCCTGAAAAACTGGAGTACATCACAAAGGGGTACAACGTGCCCATTAGTTCTTCTGAGATTGCTGAAGCAATAGAACATCTAAAGGGCTATAAAGCTGGTGTGTCTGATACGATTGTCAAGCCTGGTGTGATCATATGGTAGATGCCCTTGCACTCCTCTTTGACCTTATTTGGAAGACTGAAATGATACCCTTTCGCTGGAGAGAGGGTGTCAGTGTCAATCTGAGGTGACAGATGACAGCCTGGGAACTACCGTAGCATTACACTTCTTACCACAGTTTGCAAGCTGTTCTGTAGGATAATAAGCACCCATCTTGAGGTTGATTTGGAGTCTGGAAGTGTTTTCCATGAAGGTGAGGCAGGCTTCCTGGGGGCTGTGTCAACCATGTCCCTGAGCTGGCCTATTCAAGGAAGGAAAAAGAAGGAAACCTCTAAGGAAACCTCTGTCCTAGAACGACACCTTCCTTCTACAAAGGTTTCCTTCCTTGACATCTTATGGTGCACGTGCTGACATGCTCTCTTTGAGCACCAAAAGCTGAATGGATTCTAAAGTTTTAGCATGATTGGAGTTGGCCAACCCACATGGCAGTTGTGTACTCCAAGGCTTGATAAGGCGTGATCTCTTCATAAGTGCTGGTATGGCGGCATCACCCACCTGTAACAAATCTCTTGCTTTCCTAATTTTTAAGGGGCTGATAAACGAAAACATTGAAGAGCAGCGGGGAGAGGGTACAACCTTGATCTACACCTTGGTCAATGTCAAAGAAATTAGACTTCTCGCTATTGACCACAACACAAACTTTGGTGTTCGCATGCATGTTGTGAACCATTCTCCATATCTTTCCCCTGACCCCAGAAGCTGTAGAACAACTGACGTGGCTGCTCAGGGCGAGTTTGGAGTACCAGCCTTGAGCTCTCAACATGATGAGTTCAAGGTCAGATGGTACAGTCAGCTGAATCGCATGCCTCATACCAGCGACCCTATGATAAATACCTGAATATTAGGAAGGAAGAACTCACCCTGCTAGATGAATCTGACGTGGAGGCTGAAGTGTCTAAGGCCATGTCAAAAGCATGAAGAATGTCCGAACAAAACAATGTTAGGCATAAACTTCCCTGAACTCGTTTCCAGTTTGTGACATGGGTGAGGACTTTGAGGATGATCTGAAGGGCAGACCTACCCTTGGCACTAGACTGAAAATTTAACCTTAGGATGGGGAGTCTACCTTTGAACAATAAACAGATGCAGAGAGGAAAGGGAGATTGTCAATGCTCACTGGTGTGGGTGGCCTGAAGACAATGTCCATTTCCTGATACAAGTCCAGGGTATTCTCATCAGAGAGCGACCCTCTTCAGGACCATCAAGAACATAGTCCTTGCACCTCTGTTCACCAACTTTCAATATCTCAAGGCTGAGTCTAAAGCGGTGGCCCTGTTGGGGTCTCATTGCTTGGTAGCCCACATACAACAGATTGATGCTTGTGTGAAGGGCTTTCTAAAAGGAATCTGGAAGCCTAAACTAATGTTTATACCACGGTAAGTCCTACTACTAGAGGGAGCCCCTCATGTCTATTCCCTCTTGTTCTGCTGGGCACGGGCAGGGTCTGTGGCCACAAGGCTATGATAAGCAACTTCTCAGGAGTGCATTCTCTCTCTCTCTCTCTCTGAAAGTCTCGAGGACGAAGGACCTCTTTGTGGGTTGTGTTTACATGCCCACAGAGGGGACCCTTAGTGCTGATGCAGACAAAGCCTTCGAAGATGTAAAGCTGGACTGTGCTTCGTTCCTTGCCAAAGGTCAGGTGGTGCTATTGGGTGACTTCAATGCCTGGGTGGGCAAAGGGCTCCATCAGGACGATATCATTGGACTTTTTGGTGAGGACAAACTGGCAGACGGTTAATTAATTGGCTAGAAGAGCTTCAGCTTTTGACCTTGAATAACAGGACAAGAGGTGACCAAGTGCAATGGACTCGTGAGAAATCCCAAACTAGGGAACGTTCCATTGTGGATTATATCATAATGGACAAAAATTTGTTCCCCCAGTGTGCCAATGTGTTGATCGACAGAACTGATATTGGTACCTTTGACCAGTTCCTAGTTTGGACTGAGATCAAAAGGTGTTTTCCCAACACCAAGAGATCTGTGAAACATTCGATTCGGAAGTGGCGCATAGAAAAACTCCATAATGAGGAGGTCAAGGCTGAGTATGTCCAGGCCTTGCAAGAGGCTCTCCCTCATTTTGTCCAATCGCTCCAAGAACTTCAGTCTCGCTCTAATAACGCAAGAAATGAAGTCAAAAGAGCAGGGGACTCTTGGGAGAGTTTCGTTTCCTCCATCTGTGTCCCATTGGCCCTGTGTTCCATCTCCCGTTTCCTCATGTGCATCACCAGTTTGCACCCCATTATCTATAGTTGCAAATGTCTCCCGGAGCATTCTAAGCATGTGAAGATTACGATCCAAGGTATCAGGACCACCTGCAAGGCTGGTTTCCGTTCTAAACCCCTCATGTTCGTCTCCAGAGTTTTCTGGCTTAGTACATATCAGACGCCACATGTCAATCCACTATAAGATGGGGAGTTTTTTCATTTGCAATAGTGGATGTGGAACGTGCCATTATACAGCCACGTGGCAATAGGAAAACGGGCATGTACAATACTCTACACCTTACAACAATACCGCTACCAGGAATTTGAACTGTTTCTTATAATTTCAAAGTATGCATCTGCAAAGGGAAGAGAATCCAGAGATATGCACCGGGAGTTCTCGTAAGTTAGGATCTCGCAAGTTCAAAAGCAGATGACGCTTAGCCCGGCCAATGGTTTGCCAGTTCCCACCATGACAGGCATTGCATGGACATAGAATTTTCCGAAGACCCAGTCTTCTTGCTCGCGCTTCCTCTAGTTTCCACAATCTGTCATCGTCATGTTCTGATTGTGTCCGCCTTTGCAATCGACGGGCAGTAGGAGGGATCATCTTGGCGAGTGAGTGAGACTCGTCAGGAAATGGAGACCCAAATAGAGTGTCCAGAAGTTACACCAGGGCGCAAGCCTACAACGAGGGAGGTAGAATGAGCAAAGCGTCAAGCGGAGAACAAGGCATTCTTCGCACGACTGAAGATCTACGACATTGCAAAGAGGTCCGAACTTCCGTTTTTTTTCATATCCCCTACCTAGCCCTAGCCATGAAACCGCATTAAAAGCTCCAAACCTACAGAGAGGATATGTTAGGGTTTTGCAGCTGCTGACTTTGTCTTTCTTCTTCTTTGCAGCGTCGAAGAGAGCTTGAATCGCCCTAAACGCCTCGTTGAGGATATCCTCAAACACACAGGTCCTCCTCGCCGAAGTCACAGAGTTCAACCCCTGCACTCTGCAATGTCACAACAGGAGAAAGAGGTAGAGCAAGAGGAGGAAGTGCAGGTTCAAGCGGAGTCAGACACAGAGGAGGCACGAGAGCAAGAATTGCAGCGAGACCAAGATTATGCCGCACATGAAGACTTGAATGAGACCAGCTCGGAGTCAGAGATGGAAACGATGAAAGAAGCCCCAACAAAGACAAAGCGCGCAAAGCACCCTGCAAACTCCCCAACCCACTAGCAGGTTTGCGATCTGCACCAAAGTTCTGTCTCCATGTGCATATGAAAGGGCAGTGAGGGTAAGAAACAATTACAACAGGGTTGTTGGGCATGAGTCTTGCATATGAGTTTGGGTGGGAAAAGGCTCACTGGAATGTCAACTCCAGTTGCTTGCTTTTTGGCTTGGTTTGGATTGTAATGAGGCCAACAGTTGTGGGGGTCATACTTCTTCTTCAACAAAGCCATATAGATAGTGCAGCACTAGAGGCACTTGAAGTCCTTACCCCTAAACCCTCCAACATCTCTTTGCCAATTCAACTTGTGGACCATGTGCCTTTGTTTTCAGCAATGTGAGTGTTGGTACTCTTATGGTATGCTTGACTCTCCTTCATGATGGTATATAAATGTTGCCTCTTTTTCCTTTTTCATCTTGAACCCATAAACTGAGAATAGTGGTTTTGACTCGGTGATTGTCTCTCACCAATCCATGGACCAAGAAGAACAACAACATGAACGGTAGTGACAAGCCACTTTGTCAGCTCCCAAAAGTATGGGACATCTGTCACATTGTTGGCTATCACTTAAACAAAGAGAGGGGATAAGAATGAAGAAGAAAAAGAAGAGACAAGACAGAGAAGAGAAGGAGGAAGAGATAAAGGGGTAAGTGAAGTCCCTGGGCTTGCACAAGCTCCCCACTCGATCTCACATATATAAGAGTCAATGTATAGTTATATGTACTCTTACTCTTTATCTTCTTTTCTGTCCCCTCTTTTTTGCATTCTCTCTTCCTTCACTATCACAGACACTTGCTCTGGGAAAATGGTAAACCTTCCGCAGCAATACAGTCATAGTGTGGAGGAGGGGCTTGCCAATGTCCATTTGTTCCCTTCATGTGTCTCCGATCTGAGGCAAAGAAACGCAGATACATAGGCGCAGACACCACTCTATATAATCTGCACAATGAGTAGCCAGTCAGTGGTTTCTAAAAACAGACACATGTACTCAATGACCGTTCCCTCTGTGAACAATGGGTGGAATTCAGTCAATACTGGTTACCAGAATCTATAATAGTAGAGGAGGGTGAAGAATACAACAGGACTGAAGACAGGAAGATAGACAGAAAGGAAGAAACTTTAAAACATCCACAGGGGCCTAGAGGGCGCATGTAGAAAAGAGAACAACAAGAACCTTGGAGAGAGAGATTATACTCATAAGACATTGTTTGCCATAGCCTTGTGGCCATTGACCCCGCGCCCAATTTGAGTGGGAACAAAAGGGACAAAACCTACCTCTGTCAGGGGCTGACGTTGGTAGTAAGACTTACCTTCATATTTAGAATTAATTCGGGTTTTCCAGATATCCTCTAGAAATCCCTTCACACAAGCATCAATCTACTGTGTGTGATTGCCCAAAAACTAGGCCTCAGGAGGGCCTGGCTTTTGGCTCAGCCTCGAGACTTTCAAAGTTGGTAAACAGGGGTACAGACACAATTCCCTTGATAGATTTGAAGAGAGCGTCTCTTTGGTGAGAGAATCCCGGACAATGTATCAGAAAATGAATATTGTCTTCAGATTGCCCACACAACGGGCAATTGCACTCTCCCTTTTCTCTCCGCTTCTGTTTGCTGTTCAAAGGTAGGCTTCCTGCCCTCTAGTGCCGAGAGTGGGTAGACCCTTGAGGTCATCCATGATGTCCTCCCCATGTCACAGACTGGAAACAAGTTCAGGAAAGTTTTCTGCCTAACTTCATTTTCATCAGAGAGAGAGAGATTGTACTCATAAGACGTTGTTTGCCGTAGCCTTGTGGACATTGACCCCGCGCCCAGTTTGAGCGGGAACAAAAGGGACAGAACCTACCTCTGTTAGGGGCTGACGTTGGTAGTAAGACTTACCTTCATATATAGAATTAATTCGGGTTTTTCATATATCCTCTAGAAATCCTTCTTGTATAGATTGACAATGACGCCCTGTCACCAGCGAAAGGGGATCGTTTCAGTCTTCTAGATCAGGTTAAAGAGGAGAACTAGGGCCTTTATCATGGGATCGCCACCGTGCTTGATAAGCTCGTTGACAATACCATCAGGTCCACCAGCTTTATATCCATTTAAATGTTCAATTGCTTCCACAATCTCAGAAGGACTAATGGGAGCGTTATAAGCCATCGAAATATACTCCAGTTCATTAGGGCTGTTTTGCATCATAGGAACAGTTTTTCCAACTGTGTCCCTCCATTCAGTCGAAGACCCCTCACTGTTAGACCTAGAAGTTATGCCAAGGATATTGTAGTGAGTTTCAAAGGTTTTGACAATGTCAACCGATGAAGTCACCACTGCACCTTTAGTAGTCTTCAGCGCTTGTACTTGCTGACCGTTTTTCGGCTTGTACAAATGTTGAAGGGCCAACCAGAATTTCTTGTCATTACCACCATGGTGGTTTGAGTTTATTTCACTGTATAACTTGTCCCAGTATAATTTCTTCTGAGACCTAACAAGCTGATTGATATCTTTACGGAGACACAGATGGAGTGCCAAAGCAGACTGATGGTGGACTGAAGAGCGATGGTGATCGTGGTGCAGCGAGTGCCTTACGTTTTGAGCACGAGGCATCCAGGGCTTTATATGTAGGGAGTTCTTTCTCTCGATTGTCTGCTACCTTACTGCTGTTAAATGCTTGTCAAACCCATGGTGTGTCAAACACCTTTGTCGATGAACTCCTTACATGGTTAGGAAGACAACTGTTGCCAGCGGACAATTGCCTGCCAAAGTCCCACTATGAGGCAAAACAACTCATAATGGAACTCGGGCTTCATTACGAGAGTATACATGCATGTCCGAAAGGCTGTTGCTCAGAAGGGAGCTTCAGAATTTGGAAGTTTGTCCAAAATGTCAGGCACGTCGTTATGTGGTGGGTACGAAGACACTAGTACCTCGTAAGGTCCTTCGACATTTCCCTATCATTCCAAGGCTGCTTCAAATGTATAAAGCCAAATCCATCTCAGAGTTAATGTCATGGCACTTTAAGAATCGAAGTCAGGATGGCTTGGTTAGGCACCCAACAAACAGCAAGGCTTGGGCCCACATTGACCAAAAATGGCCTGAGTTTGCAGCGGACCCCAGAAATCTGCGATTGGGTCTCGCATGGGATGGTGTCAATCCTTACAGTGATAAATCAAACAAATGGTCAACTTGGCCTGTCATGTTGGTAAACTATAATCTTCCACCCTGGCTGTGTACTAAGCCATTTTTCACGATGTTGGCTTTATTGATTCCTGGACCACAATCTGTGGGAAATGACAATGCAGATGTTTATCTGCAGCCCCTGGTGGATGAGCTGAAATTGTTGTGGGAAGTTGGTGTGGAGGCATACCAGTAGAGGGGAGAAAGTGGGGCCCTCAGCAGACGAGTTGAAAAGCACTAGTTAAAAAACACTGGCGCTTGATAGGGTGGGGCAAAATTCAGGCTGGGGCGATCATTGATATCCTGGACGCAGTGTAAAAAAGACAGTTGTGAGTGAAGTACACCCGTCAAAAAAAAACCCTGCTGTCTCAAAAAGGGAGCCAGTCACAAAGAACAAGGCACTTTGTCCAAGCTTCTCGACATCAAGCAACAATGTGGACAGGGAGGGAGTCATTGGGAACAATTTTTGTAAGGTGGTGAAGAAAACCTTGTCTGAGGATCACTGGATATTTCTCTAGTACGGTTGGACTAGTAGAGATTGAAATTCGTGCTCAGCTCAACTTCAGACTGTCCCATTGTGAGGGGTCATGGTTGACTGGACAGAAATGGGATTGACATTTTTGACGCTCACAAATCTTTGAGACGACATGTGGTAGTTTTATCTATAGCTTCTCAAAGCAATTGTTGTACATTGTTGATTATAGTGTGACATTCTCATAACGATATTGTCGTCAGCTGCATGAGCAGTGCATCTTTTTGGATTGCTGGTTCCCGAAGGGATTATATGTGACAGGACAGAGGGCAAGTTATAGTCAATAGTTGCAAGCAGTGTTCAATATTGAAGAGAATTCTATGCCCTTTCGGTTCTGCCGATCTCCTTCTCATTTTACTTGAGGTTGTCTATTTTGAGAGCTTTGATGTTTGGATGAAAATGCATTTTGGCATCAACTTAAATGGATGGCCTGCATTGGTGGGCATTCAGATTCTAAACGAGCTGGCAAAGAAAAACTACAAGTCCCACAGCCCTCTACATGCAGACCCCATAACCCTAATAACCTTTTTGAACTTTTAAATTCTCTAAACAAAAGTCTATGTGTTATGTCGTCCAATGCATGTTGAATAGAGGTGGAAGTCATTTCATCCATCTATCTTCCACCTAGATGGTCAATGTGCCACGCCATATAGTTGCCCCAAATTCCTGTAGGACATCTCACACTAACCTCACACTCCATGACTCATTTCACACTCATGTCAAATGCCCCATATGCATTATCTTGGTCAACACCTGTTGACCGTATGGGTGTCATTCGAGTGTGAAATTTGTAACACCATGTGGGTTTTCCTACAATGGTCCAGATAACAGCTTGCCTCCTCTCACATGGGTGTAAGAGGAGCTGTTCAAAGTGCTAGGTGTGAACTATGGGTGGTGTTGGAAAAACCAGTTTCTGTAGTAGTGGTTGTCTGCTGACCAAAGTCTTGTGAACTCGTCTGAGCAGACTTGTGTGTAGTCTCTTAGGCAGAGTATTGTGGAGTCTGCTGGAAGGGATTCTCAGACACAGGAGCAGACTCATGGGCAGTCTTGCAGTTACTCTGTTGGGCGTTGGTAAATCCTCAATATCCATCATCCTGTATGACTTTTGAGCTTAGCCATGTCTTCGTTCGTTCACTGGCAAGAGTCATCGATGAATTTGAAGTGAGCGAACCAATCTGTAGACCAGTAAACCGCATCATAGACCTTACAACAAAATCCGATGAGGGAAGTCCAGCAAACCCGGCCCTACATGTCTCTGATTGCACCCTTCCCACCGCTTTCAACCCTGAGTCTATTCTATCAGCAGACCCTCAAAACTTACTTGATGGTGAAATTGATAGTCTGCTGGTGTGCCTACAAGACCAGAACCACTGTATGGCAGAGCAGGACAGGCAGCAGATTGACAAAACTACCAATGGGAGTGCACATACGACCAGAGAGGAGACTACCCTGGACACTGTAGAGTACACTGCCTAGGAGATTTGCCACGAGGGGACTAACCGGGATAAAGGGCAGGACACTGTCCAGCAGACTGCATGGGGAGTTGTCTAGCAGACTAGGCAGGAGACTGTCGTGGGTGCAGATGGCATTGTTCCGGAGTCTGCCAACGACATTGCCCCAGAGACTACAGATGACTCGTGTGGGCCAAAGTGTGTGGGTGAACTTATCCGGCGGGGAAAAGTCGATTCTGGCACCATTGACAAAGGGTTGGCAGACATTAAAAAGTTGGGTTGGGCAGATGATGTCCGTTAAAATTGGGTCAAATGCTCAGATATCCACTGTTGGTCAGGCCGTTGAATGTGCCACTGTCCCGTTATAACAGACTCAGTAACAAATGTTGTGGGCAAGTCGTGGAGGACAATCTGTGGAGGGTACTGTTCAGCAGACTCCACTGAGGTCTGCTGCGAGGTCTTCTGGGTCTTCTGGTAAAGCTGGTCGCAATGGGAGGTCATTTTCAGTGTCATCCCGAGTCTTCTGTTCAGTCTGTTTGCGAGTATCCTGGTCACAGGCGTCTCGAGACTCCACGGTAGTCTGCTGATTTCCCAAGGCAGTCTGCTCCATGACATGTCTTGTCTGCTCAATTTCCATGCCAATCTGCTGAGACTCCAAACTAGTCTGCTGAGACTGCATAACAGTCCGCTGAAAATCCCCGGCAGTCTCTTGAGACCTCCCCCCAGCCTGCCGGACCTAGCCAGCCTTACGGACAGTCTCCTGGTTTTCATGACCCTGCATAGCCAGGACAACCTTTCTAGCAGCCCTAGCAAGGGAGTCGAAAGCACTCAACATGCGATTTCCAGGTCCCGCTGTCCGCCCTGCATGGAACACAAAAAACGATATAAACACATACGGTTGAGGATTGACGGGGGGGGGGGGGGGGGGGGGGGGGGGGGGGGAGAGCAGTGAATGAGGCAGAGCAGCGCGCGAGTACCTTCCAGCTGATTTCCAACGAGTCCGATGTCCTTAATTTGGCGGTCGAGCAGTGCGGAATCAAGGTGGGCAAGCGCGGAACTGCGGTCGTGATGCGACATTCCAGACCACAACACTCTGAACACGTTTGGTTTGCGCAAGACAATGTCAAACACAACACGCTCCATTACATACGAGAACCACAACATAGCCTCATCTACAACAGTTTCTTGTGCTTGTGATCCATCTGTAATAGACTCTCTTGCCTGTGATCCATGTAGGAAGTCTTGCCGAAGAGTGGGCAAGTCCTTCAGCAACTTCTTGTATGATGTGAAATTCCAAATTGCATCCACCGATGCTACAGGAACGATGATGCCATCCAGTCGAAGTGGACTGCACTCACTGCGGACAAGTGCTTCTTGCGGACACCGAACGTTGGGTGTGCCATAGCCATATGCCGCACCTCCTCCGGGCGAGGGTCATCCATAAGAAGGAGCTGAACAAGGAGTGGCGGTTCATTTCCTTCACTCAAAGAAGAAACAACAACTTTCCCTGCTTGCTCCAGAACATGGTTGGCTTCTTCCGTAGTATACTCCATGGAATAGAGATAAGGGACAAAGGGCCACCTCCAAGATCTCTCAGCAGACCACAACACTCAGCAGACCATGGCAATGAGCAGACCACTGCCTTTAGCAGACTCCAGAGATTGGGGCAGAATAATTAAGAGACCGAACTATGGACGTGCATAGTCAGTTGAAGTTCAGCAAACTGATCGACAGTAGTCTCAAAAAATTGCAGGAATGGTTTGATGGCATTACCTCGTCAAGTATGTAGCCCGCATCGCCATCACGCATGGCATTCAACCACTTTTCTTCGGCTTCTTGAATACTTGTTGTTATCCGTCCTGTCTGCACATATCTGAAGAAAAAGGGGAAGAACTGTGGATCGTCTTGGGGTGGGCAGACCGGTGGGAGAACGCCAAACTGAAGTAGGTGCAAAGTTCCCGGGCAGGCTGGACCAGTAGACTTGTGTGGGGTCTTTTCACGTCCCATATCTTCGGTCTGCCCAAACCGCAGACCAGGCTGCTGGGTCTCCTGGGCGGTGTGGGCAAGAGAGGTGTTGTCGTCGAGGCTGTCTATGAGCATGTCCAAGTTTGTCCTCTCAGATAAGGCAATATCCACTGCACTGGACAGTGGACCTTGCCCTTCGAAGTCATTATTTCAGATGATGTTGTCGGTACGCTCGGCAGACCGGCGGGGCATAACATCGGCAGATTCAGACTCACTGGAGGAACTGATGGGTATAGTCTGTTGGGACTTTCTGGTATGGCGCGCATCGGGCGGACTCCCATGTAGGCCCGCAATGCTTGCATCCCGAGCAGAGCTTGCCTTACGCGCTTTGAACGGACCCCCCCCTGCAGGACTGACATGTTTGCATCGCGAGCAAACCTTGCCGCTTTCGCTCCCGCTTTTTTTTGTTGCCCCATCACTGAGTTTTCGCTTGCGGGGGGGAGTACCAAAATCTCCGCAGCTTCTTCAAATGCGTGACGTGCACAAACTCGATCCAGTCGGGTCCGCCCTTCGTGCAGGTTTCCTCCATCGCCTATACAACACAACAGAGAAAGGCAAAGGGCCCAACAAAAAGGGAGACGTGCAAAGAATGGAGGAAAACAGAAAGTGCGAGAACCGGCGAGAACGAACACTACATACGAGGACAGACAGAGAAGCGAGAACCAAAATGACAAGTACACAGCAGAAGACGAGGAACTCAACGGGCTACGGGTGCAACGGTCTTGGCGACTGTTGGGGTCTAAGATGACTCTCCAAATCTGCGCGCGGAAAGAAGTCTGCGCAAGGAAGATAGACGTTGACATAAAAATAGACCACATCACCGGCGGGAAGGTGAAGTTGAAGTTCAAGCTGACCCAAAAGCGGAAATGCAGTACACCCACGGCACGACGTGGCGTGCCATGATTGACGCTGCCACCGTTGCCGTTGCATATACTAGGTCTACCGAGTGCACAACAGACCGAGTGAATAGCAGACAGAGTCCGGCAGACTAGAATCAGTAGACCGATTTGAGCAGACCAACAGGTAATCCACTAGCAGGTCCACCCGACTGCAACAGGCTGATGACGAAACAGACTATACAAAACAGACAAACTGGTAGGTTGACAGACTGGCAGGTCAACATGGTCATTATTCCGTCACCCTCTATAACAAGCTGCAGGCAGACTAGACTGACGGTGCGACATAGAGAACAGACTAGCTGAAAAGACTGGCAGGACAACAGACTGGAAGACGGAAGGGTATCCAGCCAAGTTTTCGACGCGACACCATGGTTTCACAGTTTCTCACAACAGACCAGCGTACACAGACGCCGCAAGACCGTTGTCAGGACAGACTAACATCGCAACAGACTCGCGAACATATTCCAGGCCGATGTGAGGACACAGCCTCGCGACGGATGGATGCGGCTACCTCAACATGAATAATATAAAATTGAACGACACCATATCCCAAATGTAAACTAAGGTCGTCCCTCAGTCTGGAACGGTAACCATGGGCAAGATGATAGCGAAAATCGCCGGAGCATATGCACATGAGGGCGTGTAAAAACATTGCAGATTCCATATCCAGCCATGAACTGTTATGTGTGTCTTGGGCAGAGTTATCGTCAGTCTGTCAATTGTGTCTGCTGGGCTGTGTTAGCTTGAGACTCCTGAACTATCTCACATCTACAGTATGGGTCTCCTTGTAAAAAAGTCGGGTTCGACAGCCAATAGTTGTCGGCCTGGATACCCATATGTCTGTTGCTTCGTTAGTCTTGCTTCGTTGGTCTGGTAATCGGAGCCTCTTAGGCAGGCTTGTAATCGGTCCGCCCATTGGAATAAACCCTAACAACACATTGGCCATTTTGCGATGACCGGACAAAGGCCAAACCAAGTGGGCAAAACGCATTACATGTACAATGAAATCGCAAAAACGGCCCCGCCAGCAACAAAAAAATGACGAAAATAATGGAAGCATATGCACGATGGTGGTTGTAGGGCTCCGACTCCTCTCCTGCCCTTCCACATCATGACAAAATGTCACAAAAACACAAAGACACGAACACTCTGCCAGGCAACGCCTACCGCGGGCACGCACCGCAGTTTCGTACAACAAAGATCGACATCCTGATGGCAATGGCGAGATAAGGCCCTAAATTGGAGGGCTGCGATGGGATTCGTCCTGAACGGCCCAGATCTTGCAGGCGGGCGGACTAGCGGACAGGCGGACTAGCGGGAGCGGACCTGCCGCAGTGGACTAGCCCCAGCAGACCCGCCCCAGCGGACTAGGCGCAACGGACAGGCCGCAGCCGAGCAGCCGGTGGACGGACCCGGGCGGGGCAGCCGCGGCAGCAACGGCGGGTGTGGGCGACCACGGGCAGGTGGGCGCGCCCCCTCGTCCGGACGCCCCCTTGTCCGGACGGCGGGCCCACCGTCCTTCTCGCAGGCTTGCATTCATGACCCTATTATTGTGAAATGAGAGGCAGCTGTAATTGTATCTATGGTGACAGAGAAGAGTTTAACACAAGGTTAGAATTTATTGAATGGACGTCAATTCAAATGGGGACCAATCCAAGTCACTTTATGAAGCAAGGTAGTTGGGTCTTGATATTCATGCAAGATGTTTAAGATCAAGTGCTTTACTTGGTAGAATTTTACCTTCCATGTTGGGATTACTGACCACAGAAGGTATCTCTTCATGTACCATGGAGATAAAGGTCAAAAATGTTTAATCCCAATTGTCTCAGATGTTGTGGTTTCTCTTTGGAGAGTCTGTGGCTCATGTATGCGAGGAATGGCACCAATGGCCTCAGGAAGGCAAGTGAAAACATGTGTATCTATATGACAAAGGTGTACGGTCTAATGCCATGTTTGGCATGCCAAAAGTACGTTGATACCCATATGGTCCGCTCTTAATCCTTGCAGAGATACCTGTCCCTGACGTTTGACCAACACACTCCCTCAAGATGATGATGCTTGTTCTACCAGTAATCCCCACAAGAACATACCCCATCTTGGAAGTGGTGGAAACGGTTAGCATCTCGTACAATAACTGTTCGCCTAACGATCTTTGAGATGAACTTGACCGCAGTGTGGCAGTCACCACACACCCGAAGGTTTTTGATAACACGGATAGCCGTCTCAGGGGGTGTGTGGATGAGTCCGAATGCAATGGCCAGTTTCTCGCTGTGGTAGCAAAGAGAAATTTCCTTCTGCTCCTCTTCCAAATCGTGCAGTACAAACTGTGTGTCAGGCACATACCCCACCTCCATCATTTGCCCATACAATCTCTTCAGCTCAGCATGGATTTCTTTAATTTGTGGATGAGATTTGTCCTCTACGACAAACGTATGCACCTGGTTCTTGACCACAATGGAGCTGTGCCCTGGCTCCATTCTGACACCTCTGTCCTCCATCATGTTTCTCACTTTGACTTTCTCGTCCCACCTGCCAGCTGCAGCATAGATGTTCGATAGCGGCACATAAGCTGCAGGGTGCTGTTGACCTTGGTCAAGAATGCATTTTGCCGCACGTTCTGCTAACTTCACATCACCATGAAGCCTGCAGGCACCAAGCAAGGCCCGCCATACAGCTATATCTGGTTTGATTGGCATTGTGTTAATCAAATCCTCTGCTTCATGCAATCGCCCTGCACGGCCAAGAAGGTCCACCATGCAGCCAAAATGCTCCACTGTAGGATTGAGGCCATGATCTCGACTCATCGAATCAAAGTAGTGACGCCCTTCATCCACTAGACCCACATGACTACACGCAAAGAGAACAGACATAAAGGTCACACCGTTCGGATTCAAATTTTCTTGTTGCATTTGTTGAAATAGTTGCAGGGCTTCCCTACCACACCCATGCTGAGCACATCCTGCAATCATAGCATTCCATGATACCACATCTCGTTCAGCCATATTATGGAACACTTGGCGTGCATCCTTCATGCTCCCACATTTCGTGTACATGTCAACAAGAGCAGTATTCACAATAATCTCTGATACAATTCCAGATTTGATGATGTCAGCATGGACATTGTTGCCCTTTTCCAGGGCCCCTAAGCAGGCACACACATGAAGAATGCAGGAAAATGTGACCCTGTCGGGTATCACACCTTCCCGTTGCATTTGCTCATATGTTGTGAAAACCTCCCCACCACCCCCATGTTGAGCATATCCCCCAATCATGGCATTCCATGTGACCACATCCCGTTTACGCATACTGTTGAAGACTTGTTGTGCATCCTCCATGCTCCCACATTTGGCATACATATCAACAAGGCTATTTTCCAGATTAATGTATGATGTTATTCCAGCTTTGATGATGTCATAATGAACCTCTTTGCCTTTTTCCAGGCTGTTTAGGCTGGCACACGCATTGAGTACAGAAAGAAATGTCACTTTGTTGGGTGCCACCTGTTCCTGTTGCATTTTCTCGTAGATTATGAAAGCTTCCCTACCACACCCACTATGAGCATACCCTGTAATCATGGAACTCCATGAAACCACGTCTCGTGTAACCATATTGTCAAACACCTGATGTGCATCCTTCATGCTCCCGCATTTGGCATACATGTCCACGAGGCTATTCTCCAAATTGATATATGAGACAACTCCAGCTTTGATGATGTCAGCATGGACCTTTTTACCCTTTTCCAGGGCTCCTAAGCCGGCACACACATTCAGAATGCAAGTGAATGTGACACTGTCGGGCGTAACCCCTTCATGGTGCATTTGCTCATAGATTTTCAAAGCCTCCCTACCACACCCATGTTGAACATATCCTGTAATCATAATATTCCATGAGACCACATCTTGTTTAGCCATATTGTCAAACACTTGACAGGCAACATCCATGCTCCCGCATTTGGCATACATGTCAACGAGGCTATTCTCCAAATTAACATATGGAGCAATTCCAGCTTTGACAATGTCAGCATGGACCTCTTTCCCCTTTTCCAGGGCTCCTAGGTTGGCACACACATTAAGAACACAAGTGAATGTGACCCTGTCACGCATCACCCCTTCCTTCTGCATTTGCTCATAAATTCTGACAGCCTCCCAACCACACCCATGCTGAGCATATCCTGCGATGATGGTATTCCATGAGACCACATCTCGTCTAGCCATACTGTCAAATACTTGACGGGCATCCTTCATGCTCCCACATTTGGCATACATGTCAACAAGAGCAGTGTCCAAAACTATATCTGACATAATTCCAGATTTCATGATGTCACCATGGATCTCTTTGGCTTTTTCCACAGCTCCTACACTGGCACATGCATTGACAACACAAATGAATGTGACTTTGTTGGGGATTATGCCTTCCCGTTGCATTTGATCATAGATATTGAAAGCCTCCACACCACACCCGTGGTGAGCATATCCTGCGATCATGGCACTCCATGAGACCACATCTCTTTTAGCCATATTGTCAAACACTTGGCGTGCATCCTTCATGCTCCCGCTTTTGGCGTACATGTTGACAAGAGATGTTTCCAAAATTATCTCTGATGCAATTCCAGCTTTCATGATGTCAGAATGGACCTCGTTGCCTTTTTCCAGGGCTCCTAGGCTAGCACACACATTGAGAATGCAAGTGAATGTGACACTGTCGGGCCTCACCCCTTCCTGTTGCATTTGCTCATAGATCTTCAAAGCCTTCTCAGCAAGCCCATGCTTAGCA
The DNA here is from genome assembly GCA_030704615.1 of Takakia lepidozioides. NCBI lineage: Eukaryota > Viridiplantae > Streptophyta > Takakiopsida > Takakiales > Takakiaceae > Takakia > Takakia lepidozioides. Next base: position 10,456,177 of record CM060733.1, read on the forward strand.
TATCCTGCCATCATCGTAGTCCATGTAAACATATCTCTTTCGGGCATTTTGTCAAACACACGGCGTGCATCCACCACACTCCCACACTTGGCATACATGTTGACAAGGGTGTTCAGTAGAAAGATGTTGGGCTTAAATCCACTGTGGATAATGTGGGCATGCACCTGCCTTCCCTTTGGTAGGTCTTTCATCTTAATGCACTCCTGCAAGAGACAGACATACAGTTTGGAGTCGGCCTGAATGCCTTGCTGGTTCAAAATGTACAATGCATCTTGTAGTCGACCTCTCTTACATAGCGTCCTCATGTCCCCACAGGTGCCAGAGGAATTATTGTTGACTCCCTCTCTCAGTCCTCTTCCAAAAGCGGTGGTGATGTTGGGGGTACCACCCCTGCCGCCACCAGTCTCATGTCCAACAACCAACTCTGTCTGATTCAACCTTGCCATCCTGCATGACTTTTAGTGGCAAGTTCACATACCATATCCCAAAGCTCCTAGATACTTCCACAAAAGATCTCTTTGTGAGAACAGGCTGTTTATAGAAATTTGAAACAATTGCAATCATCTACTTTGAGAGTAAACTGTACCAATTTTGTTTATTTAAGTTGAAGACCTTGAAGCACCATTAAAATAATACCCGTTGTAGTCTCGAGGTTGAGCTCCATGTTGTACATCAACGTTAGAACCATCACCCAATTTTGCTTGAGATTGTATCATGCCAGCTAGCTTTGTTACCCCAGGTGGATTCGACCAATCCTTATTTCTGAAGTCGGGTGATCTCAAATGTTCCTGCAGAAACCACCCTATACAGCTGAGCAACTATAGCTTTAAAGCACAGCCTCATGTAAGCTAGTCCACAAATGCCAACCTGAACTGATAGGCCACAACTAAGAACAAACCACTTTCAATGCTAAGATTCACAACGGGGTGATTTAAGCAGATGCAACAGAGAAGATCACCTTATCAGGCCTGTTGTCCCACCGCTTCAGATGATATAGCATGAAATCCTGCCAAAACCGTTCTATGCTTACTGTCTGGGCTGCATGGAAACAAGATTTAAACTAATCTTTAGCATTGCAAATTGCAGGATGCAGAGTGCGTTTTTCACAGAGTTGATCCCTCTCTGTCTCTCTGCCCTTCTGTATCCCCAGTATGACTGGCAATTGTAGCCTTGCATCGCTACAAGGGGATGACTACAATTTCACGCCTATGATACCTAGAGCTACATTGACAAGGCAGCTGCTGCTGGACTTCGCTATCTGTAAGCGGAAAATGTCATAACGTCCAGTGTGAGTAGAATCCTGGTGGGGGCATCACTATGGCTATGGTCGCGAACAAGTCCTGTCAATAAGCATCTCTCTTTGTCCCTCGTACGCAATGAATGGAAATCGAAGAAATCAACCAGAAGTTCAGATTATACCGGAAAGAGTGAAGGAGCTCATCGAGTAAGACAAGGACGTTCCTGTAAGGCCTTGTGCGACCAACTCTCACCTTCTCCAACTCATATGGCTGTAGTTTCTGCAGGTGAGGCCAAGGATCATTTCGAGCCTGGATCGCTCCGAAACACACAATTCAGGGACCCAGGAAAGTACATAAAGATTAACATGTCGGTACCTGTCTTGGGGTTCCCTGGAGGCTTGGAAGGCGTCATAGCAATCACTTGCAAGGGTCCAGGGCCCGGCATTGCCAAGGTGGATGCGCATTTGAGCTCCACATCCTAGCGGGTGAATGTGGTGCATGACGGGAGGCCTCATGGCCCTTCAGCACAGGGGGAAGACGTGGTCTCGGGTGTGGGGTCTAGCTGCGCGCGACTCAGCACCCTGCCATACCTCCGTCTGTGGAGATATGAAAACTGGCAATTGTGCCGGAGAGAAAGAAGTTGACATATCCTCAATCTGTACAAGAGGGAACAGAAATAAATCCCTTGTAAACCCCACCACACCGTGCTGTACCACAAAGAAAAGCAAGCACTCAAGCTCTCCGCAGACCCATTGTCTACCCAACAACGACGCCGATGAGTTTGACAAAGGACACACTCCTCCTTGTCAAGCTCTTGATGGGCACGATGATGGGCTTCACTCTACAGTAGTCAAATCTGACAAAGAAAAGAGATGTTTGAACAAGGTTTACCGATCATTTGATGCTATGCTGGTCTTGGTTTGTATTTCAGAGTAGTTCGAGGCTGAAAAGTTTTGAAAGCATGTGTGCATCCTCACTTCACGAGTGTGAAAAAAGAATGTGGCACATAAGGAAAACTTTAAGGGAGACTCAGATGAACACTTGTATGGGAAAACTGTGCTCCGTCGATGAAGGCTTATATCTGAATCGTGCTTTGTATGGAAAAAGAAAAGGACTGGGGTCCCATTGTAAGGGGGGAGATAGTAGCTATGCCTGACTGCTCTGATGCAGTTCTGGTTCACCATGAAGTCACAGTTCTGTAGAGAAAACGAGGACCAAAGATATACCTGGCGTATCAAGAGGCTTGGTGTTCACTCAAACGCTTAAGTGTTTCTATAGAAACAATTGGATACATAGCATAGCAGAGACAAGCAGAAACACATAAGGCAAACTTGAAAACCTAGTCATCTGTACTATGTGCTATAATACAGCTCATACACAACTTGTCCATTGTAGAAACACAGCTGATGCGTACAAGCTCTAAGCACATGCCAACCCACCAAGGCCAGAACACCCTCGCAAACGAATGGATAAATTTTCATACTGAATGAGAAGCAGATATGCACATTTAAAGGGACAGCTTGTACACAAACATAGGCCGCAGGCCAAAAGGCAGGCCGGGTCCAACTCCCAACGTCGGAATTGAGTGGGTGGAGAAGGTGTGTACCAAGGATAATCTTCACTAGAATGAAAGGAGAAAGCAGCCTACATGCAAGGCAAGCCTATGCTAGAAAGAATATGGCTAACCCAAGTATCCAGGTCAGCCCGCACCAACGCACAATGTCCCAGTCTGTACTATTACATTCGATCTCATTTCCTTTGCCTGGCATGTAACCCGATCTCTTATTATCTACAAAGGCTCTACTATGGCCTGCATTCGACAGATGGATCTTGCTCTTCACACACCGCTGTAGAAGTATATACTGCCGCCAAGCCTGCGGCCTTAAATAGAAGGCTTAGGCTGCAGATAAAGAATCTTTTCTCCTCTTCCAGCTCAAACGGAGTAAGGTCTATGCCATCCTTGAGGCACAGAAAAAATATTCAACAGTTGATGCCACACTGCTGCAAGTTTGGCCCATTGACCTTAGCTAAGAAAGGATCTATCCGAACCCATAAGAGGGAAAATATGGAGGCCAAAAGAATGGACCACACAATCACAATTGTCGGCGTGCGGTTTTGTCGTCCCATCAATCCCTTGAGGAAGGGATACAAGTGGACTATCACCCAAAACGCAAAAAACAGCTTTCCAAACAGAGGACCCCATGATTGGTAGCCATTATTGACCGCATCAGAAATGCCAGCAACAACACCCACAAGGTTGACGATCAGCAATGTGGTTGGCGGGATCAAAAGAGCTGTCCACTTGAATGCATAGAGCTCTCCGAAGTCCTCATCCTCTGAAGACTTTGATGTCACTGTGAAATTCGTATCGATACCCGCAAATACCTTCAGCAGACCTTGGAAAACAGCAAATAAGTGGGCAGAGACACCTCCTATCACCCAAAACTGCTCATTTCTCCACCATTCATCTATTCCAACTCCACTCCACCGCATCTCCAAGATACCAGTCGCAAAAATGGAGATGAAAAGAGAGATGAACCATAGACTAGCGAAGTTACTGATCTGAAAAATTACAGGAGCCACGTCAGTGAAAAGTTAAGATCCATTCAAGGTAATGAGAACAAAAAAGTAGAAATGAAATGCAATGAAATGGTGCTTTATAACGTCCGCGGAAGCTCAAAGAAAGAAAGAAAGGACAAAATCTGGGATTGGGACTGGAAAATATTTGCAATAAGGTAACCAATGTACTAATGCATACCGTTGGAATGATGAATTTTCCTGTGAGCAAACACACAGCCGGAAGAGTACAATACGCAAGAAGGGGCAAGGATGTGAGTGGATAGATCGTGGTATTGATGTAAGCCAGTCTCTCCAGACATTTGAGACGGCCACCGTACCCATACCAGAGAGGACAATGCCTGCTGAGACAAATTTCCACAGACCCGAGAGCCCACCGCAGGACTTGGTTCAGACGATCTGACAAATTAATGGGTGCAGAACCCTTGAAGGCAGGTCGAGGAGGCATGCAATAGATTGACCTCCAACCACGGCAATGCATCTTGAATCCCGTCAAAATATCCTCAGTAACTGAACCGTATATCCATCCAATCTGCAAATATGATCAAGTATTAGGATGGAAGTGTCAAGGGTCATTAGTTAAGACGTAAAATACAATTTGAGACCCTCTCACCACTGGAGGTTGTGGATAAACCTTCTACCACTTCAGCACAGACCTAAGAGATGTTGACAGCAATGTGAACACCAGATTGAAGCTGAGGAACTTGGAACACGTACCTCCTTTCCCCAGTCTGTCTTGTCCTCATAACCACAACTGATGACATGTATAGCTTCCTTCAGGAGAGAGCCTGGACTTGCGGAATGAGGAACACCACCATTTTCAAGAAGGGTAGAAGACACAAACACTGGAGACTGACCAAATTTTTTTTCAAAGTTCTTCATGGACATCAACGATGACTTTTCCTCTTGAACCCCTGCAGAACACAGGCCCAAAATAAGAGATCATCAGGGAGCTGAACTAGTATTACTTACTACTGACATAGAGTCACAGCTCTGACTACTTGAGGAAGACCTGGCACACAGCACACCACTTTCACAAGATGGAAAAATGACACAGCATTGCCACCACCCAAAATTGCACAGAAAGCAGTCTTACCCTCCACTCCCTCCTCAATGTCCTCAAGGCTAAAGATGGGAATAGTAGAGTCAGTCCGTGTTGGTGCCTTTTTCTTTTTAGAGAACTTTGATGTCTTATCCTTTTTGCCCTTCTTGCGAGGACCACAGCACCACTGCGGCAAACAGCTTCCACAACCCTTGCCTTTTTTGTCCGCAAAGACTGGTTCATGCCCATATAAAGCTTGCCTATTGAACACACATCCTGTACCGACATACACAGGACCTTGCAGTCCATCCAATCCTTTCAAGTTGATCTGCAGTACAGAGAGGAACATATAAGCATGGCTTCATGTAAGGGAAGTCATCAATTCAATTCTACAATTAATGAGTGAAACCAAAAGCCTGGGATCCCAAAAGATTCATTGCAATACTCACATCAAAGAACACCGTGTTGTGGTTGGCATAACGATCGTTGCGATCAATACCATCAAATCTCTGCGGAAACTGGACATAGCAAACTTTCTTTCCAACATTAGGATCCATCATAAAACACATTGCCTCCCGAATGGCCTTACTGTTGTTGATGTAGTGATCACAATCCAGATTGAGAAGATAAGGAGCATTTGTGAGAACTGCCGAAACTCGCACCTGCAGATTGACCATTTTCTGTCAGTTAGCTTGGAGTCAGCATGGGATTCAAGGCCTGATAAATGGAAACGCCAAATGTCAGCCAGAGAAGTATAGCTAAGGAATTCAAGGCCATTTAACAGCCAAACTGATAATGACATGGACAGTTATACACACCAAAGCGTTCATGGCACCAGCTTTCTTGTGATGGTTGAAGCCTGGGCGTTTTTCTCGAGACACATAAACAAGGCGAGGGAGCTCATTTCCATCAGTATCATGACCACCACTGTGACCCAAAAACACCTGCAGCAGTTGAGGCATCAATCAAAATAATCAATCAGAGGTCCTGGTACCGAAAGCATATGGTAATCAGAGTCTTACCACAAATGAGTTTCTCTACAGCATGAGAGAAGAGAGAAGATTCTGACAGAAGCCAGCATAAATAAGAGCATCTTCACCTGACAGCTAGCTACAGCATGTGTATTATCAGAGAATTACCTGTATCATTCCAGGATGGTCCCGTGTATTGTTCCCAGGCCAGGGAGTTCCATCCTGCATCGTCCAGCCCTCTTCTGGAACCTTCTGGGCCTTTGCAACCAGGGCATTCACCCGGACCTTGAACTCCTCATACTCCCTCTGAACAATTCCAACTTAATACACATTAGAACTGCCGTCAAAGAACTTGACCCATATAAAAAAAAGGCAATGAACGTTAAAGAGCCGCCTATAGCACGCATGACTGCTAGCTTGCAAATCCAACCTACCCAAGTGTATATGGATAGTAAGGCCCTGACCTTCATTGCCCGGCGCTCTTTGACAAAGGTGGGCTGCACCTTATCCTTAAGATAGTCAATTTTCTGAGCAAAATACATCTCAGGAGCCCGAGGCTCAATACTGAACTTCTTGCAGAAAGGCACCCATTTTCGTGCAAATTCAGATGTCTCAGATAGACACTCAAATGTTAACATAGCTGCTCCATCGTCAGAGACATAGCATGAAACCTTGTCCACAGGATAGTCAACAGCCAGAATAGATAGGACTGTGTTAGCTGTCACCATTGGAGGCTCCTTTGCGGGGTCGACAGTACTGACATAGATGTCAACGGGAGCCAGTTGAGATGGCTCCCCTTCCTTCTCATACCTGCAAGTTGATGGGATAACTGAGTAAGCTAAATGAGCAACATTCCTTCAGGACCAGGGCAGCAATCCAGTAATTTGACAACCAAATTATCTTCCTGGCAGATACACCAGAGGAACCAGGGATTTGATCAGAGAATCACCTCAGAGAGAGTCTGTCCAGGTAAGTTTCCCGATTGATTGGCAGCCACTTTGGAAACTGATCAAGAATCCAAGATACAGCAAACCAAATCTCACAAATGACCGATGTCAGCCACAAGCCATATGCATCTTGGACAGGGTTTTGAATTCGATATCGGAAAAAAAACCCCAAAACCACAAGACGGATAACAATCAGCATCCTGTATGGATTGATCTTGCTGGATGCAATTGGAACCTTCCTTGACATCGGCTGCCTTGCCTCATCCATTCTGCGAAACAGTAATTGAAGCCACCAGTTGAGAAAGATGTTGATGGAAGGAAACCAATCCTGTTGCTGATACTCACGTATATCTAATTGTTTATTCTGAAGTCGTCGGAGTCTATATTTACTGGGGATCAGAGGGGGGCATAGAGTTCATGCAGGAGAGTTCTCAAAAACAAAAGCACACTTACATTGGCAAATCTGGGCCATTTGGCCCATCCTCAGGATCACCACCTTTTCCTCCAGTATGATGGCCTCCTTCAGTCATCATCATCTGCATCTTCTCTTGTCTCAACTTCCAGCTGTCAACTCTCTCCTTCCAGGCCACACTACCATATCCATATGCAGCCAAGTCTTTGGAAGGGTCCATTGATCGTGCTGGAAGGCAATTCCCAAGACACCATTTAGATAGAGAGACAACTGTGGAAAAAAATGATTAGACTTAGATGACCTAGATGACATTGGACACTTGGGCCAACGGCACACGCCACCCTATATTGCGTTAAGATGATCCACTAGACACTTGGGCCTGTACATGGGAGATGCACTTGGATACATGAATGGAAGATTGCATCAAGGAAATATTGTCTCCTTACACAGACATCTTCAATGCCTCCTCAAATGCCTACCAAAGCTAAAACCACAGCGTTTTTACTTTGCAATCAACCTGAGTGAAAGTACGGTATTACCTGGGAGATTGGCATCTATGTAGGGGAGAGGGTGCACTCGTTTCCCACCACCGCCCATGGCTGGAGGAACAACAAGAGCATTGTGTTCTGGAGACCCAGCCTGAGAGTCCCCAGTAGCCTGCCGTGACAATTGATTCTTAGAAAACCTTCAATTCAACAACTTTCACTACTTCACCAGCACAGCAAACTATGTGCAGGCCTACCAAGGAAGATGAGAACTGCAGACAAGCCTCTCCAGGGCACCACAAATGGCTGTATCCATCACATAAGGTGCAGCCTTACCCCCATATAGCTCAGGAGCCCAAAGGTTAATGAGACCTACCGTCTGACCGTCAGTGAGGAGTGGAAACTGTGGCTGCATAGGGTGCATCATATGATCTGGCAGATCATGATCGTGTGGTGGTCCATAGCTCATGTGTCCATGAAGCATTTCATCTGTAACATGTTGCTTGTCTTGCTTGTCCACCTCATTCAAGTTAAATTCATTCTCCAAATCATCTACCTCCTCCTCTTCCTCATCACCTTCAACCCGGGGGCTCCCTGTAGTGGAGACGATACAGAGCCAAAAGATATGAAGTCAATTCACCACGGAGAGAACTGTTCTCATGGCGTCTCACCATGCAGAAGCCACACGTACCCTTTCCACATACAGAAATCTCCAGCAATCCCAACTATCCAAACCAGGGCACAGATGGCAGACAACACACCTCTGTGACGCCGATATCTCGTCCTGCACTGCGGGCAAGACTGATTTCCATCTTTGCGCTCATATTCGTAGCATGGGCGACAGACGGGGAATGCACATTCATTGCAGGCGACAAACAGCTCTCCTTCAGTTGTCACCCCAACGTCATCCCCACAAATTTGGCAAATATGGCCATTGACATGATTCAACGGCTTGGGCTGCAGGTCAAGAAAACAGAAGGGCACAAACAACCAGAACAAGACGTCAGACATTTTCGTCAATCCTGAGAGTCTCTCCTATGTTTCTAATACTCTCAATATGCTCTTCTCGATCCCAGAGCATATTTCAGTGACGAATCATGCTTGGGAAAAACTTCACGGCCCTGAGGTAAGAGATCTTGTAATGTCCTTACATCCTTACCAGAAACACTAAATCAAAATTCCAGTCTAAAACGAACCCGCCCAAGAGATGCCGCCTGCTCTCTGGGAAAAGAAAGCCAGCTCTACCCTTCCCTCAGACTGCCTTGAGAAACAATGCAGCTGAGGTACACGTCGACTTCCACAAGCAACCGACTCAGGAGACGACGCGAAACTTACCCCATCCCCGTCCGGTCGTATGACGACGAGCTCGTTCCTATTGTGAGAACCAGCCACCAAACCTGCATTGGCCTCCATACTCGGCGCCTGAGTGCTCCTTCAACGATCAAACTTCCAGTCGCCGAATAATATAACTTTCACCAGCCAGAGTTCTACACGACCCCTTCTATATCGTCAACCCCCATCCCTCGGCATTGCTCACCTTCAGCGCCAGAACAGCACTTCAACCACGCAATTTCTCAACTTCCGTCCCTATGCTGACACCACTTCAAGAGCCACCCGCAAGATCCCTCCCTACCAAAGCTCCAGAAGCGCAACTTTCTCTCCAACACCGATTATCTGTGCAATCACCAAGCGCCCGACAATGCCCTTCTGCAGTAAATGCTACGCTCTCCCTCTAACTACAGAGACAGAATGCCCCGCTTCCCCGGTCCAAGATCGAACCCACACTCGCTCAACGCCGCCCGCCTTCCCAAACCCCGCTTTCGCATCCGTCTCAGCTCTCGGCCTCACCCTTCATCACACCTTCCATGCTCCTCCCTCATCATCTCTCCAACACAACAGCCTTGTCGCAGCACAACACCATTAACTCACTCCTCTTCCCACGGTCGCATCCTCTGCAACTCGGGGCCACAGCGATCACTCTCTTCTGCCTCGCTCTCGAAAAAGATCGGCGATGGCGCGAGAGGCGAGTTCAGCACTCGGCCTGCTCAGCAACGCTCTCTCTCTCTCGCTCGCTCTGTCGCTCTGACAGCAGCGTGCGAGACGATGGAGGGAGCGACACACAGAGGGCTTTGCCAGCCTGCTGCCCTGCCCGCGCCCTGCCCGCCCGCGCTTTTCCTCGTCCGCCCCCGCGCTCTTGCCCGCTGACGCCTCTGCACTCTGTCCCCCACTAAATGCGCCCGCTTTATACTCCACGGCTCCGGCGGAGGGCCCCCTCCCGGGCCGCGCCTGCCCCGGCCCAGCGCGGGAGCTGCCCGGCGCCGGGTCGCAATCAGCGCTGCCCGCGGCGGCCAACTGGTTGGGCTCCGTTAAAGGACGTGACGGCACGTCAGTCGCGTTGCCGGATCGAGCCCCGTTTGAATCCCCCGTCGACGTGGCCCAACGGATCCTCCCTTCTACGCTACCGCCTAACCGCTCCTGCCTACGTCTAGCCCCGCACGTGCCTTCCGCTGCTTCTGGTTGTGAGGCCCCTGCTGGATGTCATCCCACATTCGTCCGTCCTCAGCAGAATCTAGGAACTGTGAGTGAAAACTGGTTAGTCACCACCCTAGATTCCTACCTTGCTTTCTTTCTTGCTAATTATATACTTTGTCATTATCCATCCCTTGTTACTGAATCTCGTTAGATGCTAACTAACGTACTAAACTAGGTGTGCTGGAGTGGGTTAGGATAATGTAGAACGTAATTACTGGAAATCCTTCCGTGCTGCTGTAGCAAATGAGGGTGCCAGGCTGGCAGATGGGCAGCAGGGCAGCCAGGGACAATAATTGGATGTTAGGGTACCCTGCATTGATCAGCGTCCTAAATGCTCCCATTCTCTCCAGTTATGGCACCACTTACAGCACTATTACTTTTATTTATTACTTGCTGGCTCATTGTCACAGGTGTCCAGGTTGAATAGGCTTTCAACAATTTTATTTTATTTTATTTTTGCTTAAATGGGAAACACTTGGGACTCGCGACAGCTCACAAATCAGGCCCATTAATTATAGTGAGAAGAGAAAATAAACTCTTTCACAGTAGCATGGGACACCGCTCAAGGGAAGGGGGGAGAAGAACATACCACACCGGCAAGGTAGCAGGATTTGAGCCCAGAATCATCTGGGTGGCACTCATTGCACTATCTGAGATACTGACTGTTGGGAATAGTTTCTAGAATCGAATATGATATTCCTCACAGCTTTTATTTATTATTTATGTATTTATTTTTGTTAGTAAGGGGAGGAAGCTATTTTGAGAACAATGAATGAACGCTTTAGTTCAAAAAATAAAATAAAATAAAACTAAACAAAATAATGAAATAATAAAATAAAAGAATTCTGAGGTTACCGGACGGAATCGGACGCGTCTATGTGGGTACCTATTTAAGGATGGACAATTTGTTAATTGAAGTCACACGAAGAAAATATGCTGTCCGATGGTTATGTCCGCCACTAGGCGGGCAGCGGATAAACAAGTGGTCATCCATTTTGGATGGGGTGTGTGGATGAATGAGAATCCAAGGCAGCGCTTTCACCGACACACGTGTGTTGCGAGGCGGGGCATTATTGGGTTTCTGCCCGGCCCGTCATTACGCTGTGCCGACATGATAGCAAACCGTGGATGAAAATGGGAAGGACGAATGACATCCCGCGGAAGCGCCGCCATCCGGCAAGTTCCGTAACTCTTATCCACCCTCTTGGGTCAGTTACACTCGCGGTGACGGAGGGCAGTACACGGGACAAGACAGCCTAACCACGTTAGCAACCGGAATTTGTCCCGACGGCAGTGCACAACGGCATGGATGCAAAATGGTAACGGGGATGAAATATTCGTGGCAGATGAGAAATGGCGGGGCCGGGCGCCGAGCTGGCGGCGATTATTGCAGCAGCGGTACACCTACAGTACGTATACGAGGTAGGTACCTTGCACACTGCGTAGGTAGGTATGTACCTATTGTAGGGTTGTGGGGGGGGGGGGGATACGTGCGCGGGGCCCAGAGGGATGAATAATGTCGGGTATATTAGGGTGGACGGACCCACCCCCGTTCACACTAGCGGCCAAAGGGCAGCCATCAGTGTGGGTCCTCTTTACCCTACTCACAAGTGTGGAGTATGATTGTGTAAATGATTCTGCTTTACGAGGCCGAATTATTCATTCTCGTAGCGAAGAAAAAGAGAGAGAGAGAGATCGTGAAAATATTCGTGGAATGAGAACTTCGAATTTGGAGGTGCTGCCACAAGAATCGGATTCTACAACTCTGCCGACGAGGTGGAATCACCAGACCGGCGGGAAGCTAGTATTCAACTCGATCTGTAGAAGCATTTGGCATGGAGATTCACAGAATGAGTCCAAATCAGTTGCCAGTTTTTGTTATTGTGATGCGAATTGAAGGACTATTCCTTTATTCCTGTTATTGAACCCATGAGGCTACAACTGAGCCATGTACTAGTATTAGTACAAGCTCATTTAAAGCTTATCTCCTTCCTTTCGGGCCCTTCTCTTTCCTACTTTTTTATTCTCTCAATAGTGTAGAGGTCCCTGTGTTGGGGGAATAAAAAAAAAAACAAAAAAGAAAGTATGGAGGTAAGTTCATGGTACATACATGGAGAAATTGCAGCATACGACTGCCTAATGCTTCAGTAAGAAGTGGTGCCAAGTTGTAAAGTGTTGGAAGAGTGGAAAGTGCATGTGGGGCCCTCTCTTGTACAGATGTCCTTCGAAATCTCACTCTCAAGTTTGCACTGCTGCATGCCTTTTGGAGTGTTGCGTGTGATGAGAATATAGCAGGTCATTGATGAGCGAGTCTTCTATGAATTCCAACTGTGGGTGTGTGATATCAATCTGCAATTATCATGTTTTGCACTGTGAGGCCTGACCCACTCTTATTTTCCATCACATGAGAGTGAGTAGGTACTAGCCCATTCGACATCACACTTCTCTGCCCTTTCTCAGTGGGCAACGTAGGATATTTGAGAAGAACCTGCACAGAGGTATTTTTTAATTTGAAAGGGATCCGCAAATTTTCTCAGAGGAAATTCTACTCGATCCGTTCCAAAACTCATCTTTCTCAACAGTATGAACCAATGATTCTACAAAAACTTTGACGTGTTCAATTCCAAAGCTCAGTCAGCAACTACAGTACTTTGTTTAGACAATAAGTGCATGGAGTACATGCAGCCCCCTGCCTTTCCGGGAGGAGGACTACACATCCTTTATAACTAAGTAAGTCGAGTCCAAGGCATGCAGGGCCAACAAGTGACTTCATAATTTAGTGTGACAGGCAGTACCAACAGGATTTATAACAAGTTAACTAATCTAAGCTAAGAGACCTCCTGAAGGAGCTCATTACGATTGACGGCCGCTAGGCCTACTTCCATGCCGCAGATCAGGAAGAAATGACCAAGCAGGTACCCACTTGCACTTACTCTGTGATTTCCCTTTCACAAGTGCATCATGGGAGAAACCTGTTACTTGCAAATAACGAGCACTTCATGCGGGCAATTTAAAAAGTGACAGCCACCATGCCATCCGGAGTCTGAAATACTTCCATACAAATTCCCAACCTTGAAGCAATTCTTTTTCTTGTCACATGTTATAAATGGAATGTCTTCACAACTTAATTCCAATATCTTCCTTCAACAATATCTCTCTCCTCATCTGAAAACCCGAAATTGCAAGACTATTTCTTTCAACCCTGAGTAAGGGCACCAATCCATGATAAGATTTCGAAAAATGAGTAATATTGAGACACCAGTCAGGTCTTCAACAAGTAATTCCATTGAATCTCTGCTAAGGAAACTGGAGCGAGTTGTCCTCGCAACAACTCCCTCATTCCGGACATGGATTCTATTACTTTACTAGCGAAATGCCTCCACAGATGACCAAGTCTGCAGATCTCATGCACAGCTATTTTGTATGAGTTGTTGCGGGTCAAACTCACTGATTTGAAGCGCAGCCCTACATGGCCCAAATGATTGTTTGAAAAATTGTTCCCTCCCTCTGTTTGGGTCCACTGCATTATTGGGCCTTGTGAACAACACCCCAAATCTCTCACCTCAGTTCCATTTCTGCTCTTGTTTGGAAACAATTCCAATAACTTCCATCTGAGAACACTGTTCTTGAAGAACATTTTGCAAATACAGAGAATAAAGTTCTCATTAATAAATAAAAAATACCGGTTAGTGCAATTTGTGTCACCCCGGTGGGCTCAAATCCTGCTACCTTGTCCTGTGTGTTATTGTTTGGTGGTCTCTCCTGTATGCTTCATGGCTCATATGAATGGGGCTTTATTTATTTTTGTCTACTCTGTAAAAGGACCTGAATTGTGAGCCAGTGTGGCTCCGTCAGTGTATCTCACAGGTTATATCTAATTCAAATAAAAACAAATAAAATGGGAACAAATTAGGTAAGGAAGATTTGACTACTTCCCAAGTCTTCTCGCAGTTGAATATATTGAAAGAGAGTTTCTGGGCCCGCTCATGAACAATTGGTGTCTGTTGCATGGAACCCACCAGCATCAATGATCAACTCGACAACTCAAAGAGCCTCTCAATGGTGACTAAGTTCCGACCTGGAGTGCGATGTTTCAGCAAACCAGTTGTAAGTAGTCCTCCAGTTATTTGCGTGTCTTGCGTGCGAGATCACACTGTCTTTCAGACTGGAGTTGTTACTGAAATGCAGGGTTGGATTCCAGAGGGTGCCATGGTGTTTGAAGTGGCTAGTTGTATGATCTGGTGGTTACAGGGATACTTTGCGGTCTTCCAGCATGAATCGGTGTCCAATTTTCAAACATATGAATTCTTGGGTCGCTTCCAAACTTAGTGTGCAAGCTTAAGAGCAAAGTTCGAGAACTGTGGCTGACCCAGATGGAAGAAACTGCAAATGATCGTATCACCTCTTTGTTCGTCACACACGGATTGTCTGATGTTTCTTGCCAACGAAATCTTACAATTGATGCACACATGTAATCTGGGTTGCCCCAGTTGTGGGGGGCAGGAGACCGGCATCTAGAAGATCTGCTTCATATTTTGCACTGCACGTAATAGGAAGTGGGAAGCTACAAAATCTTTCTTTGTATTTTAAGATCTATTGCTTCGATTTGCTTGCAGGGCTCTACACAGGTTGCAATTCTCAAAATGCTTAGATTTGGCAGCCTTCAGTGGCAGTGGCAGCTACAGGTCAAGTCGCCCTTTCGCGGCATTCACAGTGGAAAAAGACGACTGTATCTGCATAGCTGCAACGCGCTATACATTCTGAGTACATCATATATATCCAAGGGACGGCTGTAGGTGGAGCGACGAGGGAGCGACGAGGCTCTCCCCTGTTCTCTGGAGCGCAGGCCTTCGCAACTCGGAGCCAGAGTCAGAACTTTGCGTTGCTGTATTACCCTCACCTGGAACTAGTACCCTTACCCTGCGCACAAAAGGATCTGTTCGGGCGGTTTTGATGCAGCCCTGAGCTGACTGCTAGCAATTTTGGAATGGACCACGCCCTGAGCTTGGGAATGCAGGCCAGCATAGGGTTCCAATGAGGTCATTGTGTACCCCATGTGAAGTCTATGTGAAGTATCTACAGGTACTACGTAATATTAGGTTGAATCTGGGTTGAACATCTGAAGATAAATGAGAAAAGTTTACACTTTGGCCACGAAACATAGAGCTTTTCAAATATTTTCAAGGAGTTCTCATGGGCAATCTGTCGAAGTCTCATTGCCGTAAGTTATGAACTTCGCACATAGATCTTCCAAACACCCAATCATTCACAGGTTGTATAATTGAGCTCTAACTCGAACCTCTAGATAGTACTTAATATATTGAGCAGTACAAGAACTACGAAAAAATATTGCCCAATCCGAGTTGCTGGCCAACGGTTAGGAGAGTTTATCAGACCATTTTCTTTGGGCTCAAGTGACCATGGGAAATTTGTGTGTGGAGGATGCAAGGGAAGGCCGTCTGGGGATACATCTTACTGAAGCACTAACGTGTGTACGGTACGTGTAGAAACAGGCTTCTATATATATATACGGAAAGACAACAGCGTGGGCCTTTCCTCCAGTAGTAATTCGCAGGAGACCCAGCTGTTTTTTGATTTTGATCTCACGACAAAATTGAGAGGACGAATGTACAGTGGTAGAGTTCGAAAATGACCTCTAAAATCAGTTTGCACTCTGCGGTGACCCAATTCAACGCGCCAATTGAGGGCACAGTTAATATGTGCTGCATTTCATTCACATACTCTATCTTGTGCCACACTGGTTGGGATTTAACCTTGCGGGAATCACAAGGAGCTTTAGTGCAGCTTCATACTCCTTTCCAACCCAATCCTCTGCATCCATTCACCCTCTAATTCCTTGTTAATTTGAGACCACGTACCATGTAGCAAGAAGAACGAAATTATTTGTCATTACTCATGTGCATCTAGGGACAAACCTGAGATCTCTGCAAGGCTCTCAGCAGTTTCGCTCAACTTGCTCATGGAATGCGGAGACTCAAGATTCCGTCCTAGATGAGTCTGACATATTCTTCACTAATGTTCATGACCAACTGGTATACCTGCCATCCAAACACAAACAAGGAGAAATAATAATACATTTTCCACGAGGACTTCGGAGAGCATAAATCGGAATCCGCGAGTATATATTATCGACACAGCAAAACCGCTTCATGGGAGAGAGTTATTAGGAGTGAGACTATAACATTCGTCGAGTTTGAACTTGTGAGAGGACAGGTTTATATGGAACATGAAGAGAACTGGTTCTATATAACAATATGCGAACGCCAGGGAAATCGGAGCAGTGCACGTGAAGATGTGCGAGGTGGCTAGCTGCAAAGGATTGAAGTGAGAAAGCCATACTTCAACTGTGAAGGAGAATTTTCTGGTCCTCACATGAATTGTGACTAGTTTATGATCTGATGTAGAGGAGGACAGAGACACGCTCGTGGGAAAAGCTTGATGACGTTGATTGATAGAATGAGTTCAGAAAGGTTGCACGGTGTGGCGGATGGGCGGACTGGACATGTCTTCCAGTACTGTGCATAGTGAAAGTTCATGCTCAGTTCATGAAGAAGAGTCTGTACAGAGGTTGATGGAGTGTACAGGCTGTGTGAAGCGAGATTCAGAACCTAAGAGGATATATATGTACATAGGTATCATAGGATATTGAACGCTGTTTGTGAATTTGAATATGTATGTAAGAAAGCACATGACCAGATTAATTTGTTTTGCGATCCCAGTTGACGTCCTGTACGGCAGTCTATTCAGAAACCAGACCTGTATGAGTGGTTGGTACGTTGGAGCTGGAACGTCAACAGCAGATTGAATCTATAACTGGTCAGTAAAAGGAAAAATGACAGAAGAAGAAAGCTGCAAGTCGAACATAATTTCGTGAATGCTGGAAGTGATCGTAAGATTTGAGCCATGATCTGAACGGAAAGACAGAAATGCGACTGTGACTCAGAGAGAGTAACGTAAGAGAGACGGACCATCTGGAGCTACATACAGGCAATTCTCCAAATGCTTTTGGGAGGCTCGCACCAGCTTAGCATCATCTGGACAAGTCGAGCTGCAGTGTTTCTGCCGAGTCTACATTTGTCAGTCTTTGTACCTGCCGCTGTCAAGGTCCCCTGGAGCCAATTTGTCGTTATGCTAAAACCTGGCAACCCATAAGTTGATCCGCTCTCATCAGCCTGAAGATGAAGACCCATCGGACAACTACTGGTTAGTTTTTTTGTCTTTTTTTTGCCCGCAGGGGAAAGGACTTCAGAGATATACTCGAGAAAGAACCAAGAACCCTCCCAGGCGGAAGAAAACAATTAGGCGGCCACTTTAACCTACCAGCCCCAAATCCCACATTTTGCAAATAAGATTGTGAGAGGCCCAACAAAAAATGAACTCTTATTCCAAGGTAGCTTGAGCCTGGAAACTCCTTCTGGTAGCATGGCTCACCAAGTGAGACCACTATGCGCCCTGACCAGCACAGACCGTGTTCGAGCCCAAGCTTTATGCAAAACTTGTCGAAGAGAATATAGCTAGTACCAACTACCAGTTTGGATTACCCACCCTGAAATCCCTTCATCAATCTATGTAGGACATGAGTGGCGACAAACTTGACATCCAGAAAGGCGCAGATCCACTGACCAAGAGTGGAGGGAAAGGGCCTCAGGAATACAATATCACCTGGTTGATGGTAACCATGCTGTTGATGGTGGTCAACAGCGACACCCCTGCCGTCTTACAATTTGCATATTCCACATCAGTAAACAATGAGCACTGGAACGAGACTGGAACGTGTCTGCAGCATCACTACTGGATGCAGAACTGCAGGGCTTAGGAAAGTTGAACGAAAATGTATATATGTCCAGGAACAGAGGGAAAAAGGATCAGGCAAAACATGAGACCTTGAAAATCACTGATATTGAGCTCAGGCGTGCTTCGACTACAGGGTACTGGATTGGGGCACCTTTCGATCATCAAACACATTCATGAATATATAGAGTTATTGCTTGCGTCAGTGGCACTAGCATGCAAGCCTATCGTTCTGATTATACAGCAGGCTGATGGGACTGGGAGCGATCTTACTTCACGGATATGCTGACCGTATTAGTCCAAAATGTTGCCCAGTTGTAAGAAACATATGAATTTAAATTAACACGGAACCGTATCGACCCAAAGCATGACGTGAAAGTTGCAGATCAAAGGTACACTCTAGAAACTGTGCAGACCAGTGTTGTGGTCCAAGAAAAGTCCTGACGAACACAGATTCATAAGTACTGCACATGAGACTCGGAAGTAGACCTTCGGGGTGAAGCCAAGGTGAAGTAACAGGTGCCTTAAGTTGCGTCTGCTTCTGCAGTCCTGACTCCTCTACTAGACACATGTGATACTCGAGGTGATACTCTTGGTGGCTCTCAGTCACACCAGCTAGCTACTGCTGGAGTCATGTTCAGCTAGGGGAACTTCAGTCACTGCATGGATTCCTCACTGGTGGAAGTCCAAAGTTATAGTGGTTAGCTTCTGAACGAGATGGCTACATGAAAGGGGTGGAGAAATTGTTAGAGAAACGATATGTACGAAGCCCATGGCACTCTAACTAAGAGTTAGATTTAAACGAGGAGGGACTCACGCGAGGACATATATCATTGGTGTATGCGTGGTGAAGCTGGCGCGGCTGGGCTCGCATCTACAAGGCAAATATGCAAATATTGGCAGAGCTGCTTAGCTAACAGTCAAAGAGCGCCTGGGGCCATTTTGCCAATACACCTATTCCTGATTACACCTATTCGTGACCAATAGAAGATGAAACTATCTTGAGTGTTGAGTGCTACATTGGTTTGACGATCTCATCAGGTTTGGAACTGGGTTTAACAAATTTCTGGTAGCATACCTTCCTATAGGCATGACCAGTACATAACAGGTCCTCCAAAGCATTTGAACAAGCCACAAACGGCTCCTGCTTTGGCAAAACATAAGAGAAAGGTAAGACGACTCAGCACAACACACCAATCGGAGCCTTGACACGGTGTAAGGTCCTTAATTTGACCACATTCTCTCGGTGGACTTCAACATGTTGCATAGTCTCTCTCTCCAAGAGAGCCAACAATACCCAAGTACCAATTCATCTAGAGCATGTCAACTTTCCTTACAAACAAATGTCATGAATTACAATAAACTTGCCACTGGAGACTCATCGTCAGGAACCAGTTTCCGCCCCTACCTAATCTTACTCTGGACAGTGCTGCTTGATTGACAGACCCCTGATCTGCTAAGCGTCAATAGCTTTATTTCTGCCCAACACAAATATAGTATCTCAGGGGCCTTATCAACTCCAAATTGGTTTGAAGTTTTAGTCCAATGGACTCGAAGACTGGTGAAGCAAATCATTTGAACAGCCAATGTCTTTACACTGATACTAACAAAAAGGTGTTGTTAACTTGTTAGCTGCAGATGCAGTGTACTGAGGGTTTTGATTAATCCTCCATGGATTCTTCATAAATGGTTTGAGTACATTATTTGCATACATCTGATTGGGAGTAAAAAAGGACGAATCTGAGTTCCGTGACTGAACGTCAATCTAGTCTCCAATTCTGGATAAATTGTTTTGTGACTTCTTTCTTCTAATTTTGTCTGTGCTAGTAGGACTTCTCTCTCGCCCTTAGGGGAAAGATCTCTCTCTATAAAATTGTTTCTTCTACTTGTCTCCTACAGAAATCATGAGGTCTGGCGACTTCTCTCTATCGACGTCACAAGAAATGTTATTAACGTCCGCGGGTGGTTAGGTGCCTTTGAAAGCGGTAGAAGTGGTTCAACCGACGAGTACCCACGTGGCGTAGCTGGGAACGCCATTGTAATTAGCAAACAGCATGTAGTAACCCGGTGGCGCAATTACATTACTCGGAGGCGATGTGGCGCTTATTGAATACTGCCCAGCTGTAGCAGCCGCGGTTGGGGCTGATACTGCCAGATTCAAGAGCCTTTGTCCCTGCAAGAACATGAATGTCGAACGAAATATATATGAGAGTTCGAACACAAACCAGGGTTTTCTTACAAGCAACTCCGTGTTCAATCAACAACTTTGGTACGCTTCTAGAGACCTCTCAGATTGTCGGCATTTAACTCTCGGGAGCTAGCCAATGCTTCGAGGGCTAATTTTAAGTCCAGGAAGCTCGAGAAAGCTGCCCGACCCTCGTCCTCAATTATCAAAGCACGGGTGGGCTTTATATATGTCCCTCCTACACGATCAGCTCGAAACCCCAAGCCTAACATTTTCCCCCACTTGTCACATCCAACCCAGTAAAGCCCCGTGACTTAGATCTAGCCTTATGGTGCCCAACATCTACAAGGAGAAAATGAGAGACTGCAAACCGTCAGTTCAGATCAGTTGCTGAGCAACGAACAACTGAAAGCCCACGAGTGAGTATATAAACTACTACAAGGTGATCTAATTTTCGAGATGCAAAGAAACGCAATTTTGGAAACCTCAAGCGTGGATGGAAGAGGAGCCAGACAGCCACAGAACATACCTGAGCATACGAGTGAGTGGTGTAAGGAGCACTGATGAGATTGAGCTCTATGTTGCCAGCGGGCACTTCGGGCAGGCTAACAGTGAGAGTGAAGGCAGCGCCATAGCCCAGAGTGTTGGGAGCATCTCCAGTGAAGCTGGGGCCCGCTTGGCTCAAGTAGGGAGGCGAGAACGCCTCGATCCTCAGCTCGGTGGGGAGGTCGCCGGTAAAGGTGTAGAACTGGTGTGTGTTACTTCCGGCGACTAGAATCCGAGCATCGGCAAGCAGATTCGCCGTGGAATGGTACACCCGGGGAATGTTGGTGCCGGCCAGCGTCTCGAAGCGGGACCCGGCGGCATTATCCGGGTGGTACAACACCGGGGTCAGCACCGGGTTGCTGGCTTGCCCCCATCCCTGCGACCCGGCCGCGGCGCCGTTGATGATGAGGACGTCGCGGGTGGGCAACAGAACCATGTCGCCCATGGTCCGCGGCATGGGCATATCCTCCATGGCCCATCCGGGATTCGCCGCCAACGGAGAGATCCGTCCGCACGACTGAAGCGCCGTCGTCGTCGTGGCGAAGGCGGCGAAGACGCCCGCCTGCGCTCCCCCGCAGACCACGACTTCCGCCGACGAGAATCCGTCCGCCGCCGTCAACGGAAGCATGACGGAGCTTCCGGCGCTCGGGTAGTTCCGGGGCCCCCCTTGAAGCGTCGGGAGGTTGGCTACGACCGTGTTGGACGTCCAGTCGAACAGGACGGAATCCTGGTTGGCGAAGATGAACAGCTGGTTGTTGGGCAGCAGATGAACGTAGGGGTAGTAGTTGTCGTTCTGTGCGTCGTTCGTCTGTACATCCATTTAACCCAGTGAGTCACCTCGATGAACAGGATTCATCCCTTGGATGTATTTTTCCCGGAA
This sequence comes from Takakia lepidozioides, assembly GCA_030704615.1. NCBI lineage: Eukaryota > Viridiplantae > Streptophyta > Takakiopsida > Takakiales > Takakiaceae > Takakia > Takakia lepidozioides. The sequence goes on from CM060733.1 coordinate 10,477,804, forward strand.
GCTGCTTCAAACTGACAGGGAGTAAATGCCTTGACATTAGGGACATGCAAGCCCTAATTTTGAGGGAGAGGGAGGGAGGGATTCCCGACGGGAGTGAACAGCGCACGCACGACTACGTACGTGCCACCTAATATGTCACATTTCAGTGTCTGGTTTGCAGTCCAGTCTGACTCATGTGCACATACGAGCTGGGTCCCGCAGGCAGAGATAGGCAGGGGGGCAGATGTGTCTGCAGGAGCTACAGTGGAGCTCTGACAGTACCGCAAGGATTAGTTGGGGTGCAAGAGATGGGGAGGGAGGTTAGGCAGGGAGAGAGAGAGAGAAGACAACTTTTCCTCGGTGGTGGAAGTTGTGGACCCACAGCAAACCGTTTGTCGTCGAAAGAACAGCCAGCAGACAGTGAGCGAAGGAGCTGGGTCTGGGAAGTGAAAGATGTACTCAAGGACAGAATAGATGGGCTGTAAAGATGAGGAGAGGGAGAGAGTGTAACTACAGAGGGACGAGTTATTGCACAACTCGAGCATGGAGATGATTTGTAACCCATTTGTAATGAGAGTAAGAGAAAAGAGAGGAAGTTGAACGGCCTGTGAGAGAGAGAGAGAGAGGTCAGGACTAGGACGAAGGAGAGAATAGAACTTGTACCGCTGAAAGAAGAGGTAAAGTGGTCTGGCCCCCTCCATTCGCAGGAACATATTCGACGGTGAATACACCGCGCCCTCCGACGACAATTTGTTGACCATTTGGAAGCTGTTGATTGCTGGCATACCACCGACCCGCTTGCAATGGCGTGCCTGTCTCAACCCAATCGCAGTTGCCATCTGATGCGCAAGGCTCGAAAGTCCGAATCTGTACCGGGCAAGCGATTACATTGTACATACAGCATTAAATTCAAAGTCGAAAGAACATTAAAGCAACAATTTCACCTCATCCACTCAAGGTCCTATCCTATATGAGATTACGTCCAGTGGAGGCACAGAAGGCCATGAAGAAGAAGAGAGTGACGGAAGATAATTTAATTCCTTGGAAAGCCTCAAGTACTTCTATATGTGTCTAAACAACCAAGCTGAAGATCGCTGGGAAGAGAAGGAAGGGAGAGAGAAAGGAATCACCTTCGCATTTCCATCTGCGTCTCCGCCTGTTTGCACGAGAGTTCCATCATTAGCAAACTGCCCTGACGAACACCAAGTGTCTGTGAAGATGAACAATGGCCTGATATTGTTTGAACCAGGTGTATAAATGGCAGAATGCGCTGTGCAATCATGCGTGGACGCCTGATGAATTTAACAGCCATGTACATCATTAATAAATTGATGAGTGAAGAGGCAACGACATCCTTGAACATGCAGTATGATTCTAGCCTACACCACTACAACATTTCACATACATAGTCTAAAGAGGGACTGAATCATATCAAGAGTGAACACCAATCGACTACGAAAATGTGATACAAGAATTTAATTGAGGCCTACTGTCTTAAATGGAACGGTGCATGTTCGGGTGTAGACATGGTCGCAAAGAAAATTCTAGATCAATCCAATAAACTGTTCCAAGCTATCTGAATGCTGCTACAGGTAACACTGGGAAGTAGGCCTTACAGCAAGGTTAGAAAATACTACTGTTCACGAACTACTACTACGCCAAAAGAGAGGCAGGAGAAGCTACATTATGAATGCAGCTAGGAATTCGTGGGGACGTAACCACAGTGATGCTTCAGTTTACGGAGCTTCCCATCTGGATACCAAACTTCCCACACGTTTCGGGCGAGCTTTTTCTATTGGAGAGAGAAGACATTGAGGAAAAGGTGGCAGGAAAGAAAGAGAGAGAGAGGGGGAGAGAGCTCACCCTGTCCGCAGGATTGTCGCGGCATACTCCATTATTCAATGGGAGCTGAGAGGGTCCGATATTGGTTCTGTCGAGCAACACGACGGTGTCATAGTGAGTGACTGCTGTGTGCATTGAGGAAATCCCCGCATTCGCAACAACCACCTCCCATGAACCTTGTGCATCCACTTGAAGCGTACCTAACACCAACAGAGCCAGCAACTCGAGAGCTAAAAGTCTGAAAGTCACCCCTAATCCATGACTACTCTCCTGCTACCTCTTCCTCTTCCACTCTCCCTCTCACTCTCAGGCCCTAATTATTGTCTGTAAAGCACGAACTTCTGTATCCTCAATCTCTGGGTGACTGCTGTCGACAAATCCCTCCTCGTCCTCTCTATCTCACTCTAGATCTTCGTCCACAGGCTCTTAATTCCTATTGTACCTTTGCCTTCAACTCTCCACGCTGAGAACTGGCTCACTGAGCGCCTCTGGACGCCCTGCTATAAAAAGGCCCTGCGCCCCCCCAGGGCCCGCAGGTGTGGCCCCAGTCCCGACGAACGACGACGACCACCCCCACGGCTTCGTCCACCCTACCTCACTGCTAGACCTCGTACCAGACTGGCTAACCTAGCCTAAATACATCAACCTTTCCTCCTTTCCTGCCTTCCTTCCTTAACTATGGAAGAATTTTGCTCTTACTTCGACCCTTCTGACTGGAAGAACAGAGATCCAAATGACAGCCCAAATCCCTCCCATAAAAACAAGAGAAATCTTGTGTTACTTACATCTCCCCCTCGTCTCTGCAGCCTTTCTGTTTATGGCCACCAGTCCATTCTACGTTATCTTTGCTAAACGCCAAAAAACTGGTGTGGGCATTGATCCCAGAAGCAACCCAAGAGCAGCCTCAAGTGGGTCCACTCCAACAGCTTCCCTCACAGTTTGGGAGTCTCTAGTGGGCCATCCTTGCCCTCACATACAATCTTGTTGGGAATGTCCCTAAGAATTTTCATCCCGACATAGCATCCCAAGTTGAGTCTCAGTTTTAGTACACACATTCTAGTGGGACTGTGGCATGAGAAGAAGGTCATGAGCTGGTTTTGCAACGTCGGTAGTTGGGTTAACCACAGGTGGATGAATGTGTTGAAAATGAGAAAAATGTGAGGGGGTTCTTGTCAGATAATCATACATCAATGCCAGTCACAGATTAGGTCCATCCACCCAAAATACCGACCCAACAACAGAAGGTAAATAGTCCAAAATGGGAGAGGGTGGGGTGGGGCCAGCCTAGGCCGGTTATAGCCCGGAGACAGGCCAGACGTTGACCGGTGACGTGGCAGGCCTGGCGGCGCCAGGCCAGGCCGAGTCCACCTCTGCAAACTGGCTTGCACGTTTATACTGGAGCTTCATCTTGTGGGCCCATGACAACCCATCTCTTCTAATTTGCAATTAGAAGCTGCTAATCCCTCTTTGTTGTAGAGGGAGTAAAGGAAGGTGGGTTTAAGGCCGCTAGGGAAGGGACCCACGGAAAGTGTACCGTTGCTGCGACGGTCAGGAGTCACATGCACACTGTCAATATTCTTTCAGGAATGATATGAAGGAGGACCACCCAGGGGACGGAAAGGCAACGTCCAGGAAGCTTCAGAATGTCCAAAAGGAATGGGGATGAGCTACAATATACACAAACACGCCTGCAGCTAGCCACATTTTTGTCCCATGTGACGTATGGGGAAGGTTCAACCTACAATAACAAGCTGATCATGTTCTCGGAAGATCAGGGTGACATGAAGCGGTAGGAGGGTTCGCCAACCTCCATAGTACGGGCTGACGGGATTCAGAATGGTGTGGTATTGATATCGCAGCGGTTGGATTGCCATAAAGACAGCTACGACTCGCATGTCTAGTATATTGCGACTCTCACTCTCCGTAAATAGCCTGTGCAGGTGTCTTTGTTCACCTACTGTCAATCATTTTATTATATGCCAGCCGTGCACCAATTGTTTTATTATATTTTTGCGCCTTACTTTTGCGATCTCAAAAGCAAAGTCAAGATCAGAGCCACCTACAGTGCAGGCTGCGTGATTCTTGCTGTCGCAAATCCAGGACCGACAGCCACAGTCATCCATCCCAATAAGGGATTACTGGGAAGGTGCATGTAGTAGTATTCACGTAGAAAGCCTGTGAACAAAAGTCCACCTGAACCTCTTTGTAATGAGGCGAGAGCATTTAAAGAAGAATGACATTATGTGTTATTTCATTCAATACTTGATTGGGAATGCGTGACATTCTGGTCAACATCCCGGCCGCCTGAGTCAAACCTTTCAGAGAGCCTGGTGTGTATAGTCCATGGTACCTTATGTTGGAAAGCAGCATGTGGGTTATGTTAAAGGGGGTCGAAGGCTCTATAAAACAGTCCTCTCAATTTAAGTATTTTTGGACCCGTGAAAGTTAGCCCTGTCTAGACGAATGTTCAGATCTTGTGTTTCTCGGATCTTGCTCATCCAATTTACAGGCAAGTACGGCAACCTCGGCCTACGGCATCTATTTTGTGTCAAATTCCTCCAGAGAACATGGGTCTAGTAATAAGCACTTCCAAACGCCTGGCAAACGTCATATTCAGTGCTTCATTAGATGCTAGCTATCATGTACTTTCTCACGAAATGTTGCCTGTGAGCACCATGCAAATCCTAAGCATGTAGGCAGTCATAAGGCAGTGATTACTTGCTGATAGCGATAAATGGAATAATTAAGTACGACCTCATCCTATTCCACAACAGAAATGTGGCGACACACGAATAGTATTCCCACTGGTCTTAGGGAGGTTCTAGAAACGTCCAGCTTCCTCCGTGCTTGAAGACTGCAGTTCGAACTGCAGTTGAGCAGTTGTTGGCATTGCCAGCCTCAAAGTTGTGTACATGTCAACGCGTCTCCTGAGGTACGATTGGCATCACCGTATTATATAAGTTTGCCTTTAAAAGCTTTACACTGCATGATACAAGTTTGTTTCAACTTGCTAAACGATAAGTAAACTACACTACTTGGAATGTGTGCAGCTTGCGAGGAACACAATTCAAATATTCTGGATATGATGTTGTTTCATGTTGATGTGATCCAAATGAGCAGGAAAATTAATATTAAGTATTTGTTTTACAACATTGCTCGATTCCTATTCTCAATAGTCCTGAAAGAGACTTAGAATGAAATCTTCTTTGAAAACATTCATGGCACTGTCAAGAGTTGTAGAAGAACATTGGGTTGGCAATCCGCTCCATTCAACTGATGTACTACTGCTTGTACTATGACATCTGTTGCTGCGATCCAGTACAGGGATAAAATTAACACCATGTGCAAAGCCGGTGCTCAATACACAACATGAGATGACGACACCAATTTTGTAAGTAAAATTCGCTAGATTCAGATATTGATCCAGTTGTGAAGAGCGAGCTCAGTGAGTCGTGAACTAGTATATAAAAACTCATTCATGTCTACTAGTCTGGTGGCCGCGATGTCAAATAACGGATGAAGACACATGTATACCTTTGGATGAATATGTCTATGCATTAATACTTACCTTTCCATGGTAGGAGAGAATGTACTTTGTACAGACGTGCTCAAGACTGCGCCCTCCATGGCATCTGATAAGAGACAAAACTCCTACGTGATGGCCAGCTTTGTTGGGACTGGTGCTGATTTCCCATCCTCCCATTCTTATATCTCTGTCTTGACAGCTTGTAATATGACTATAGATACCAGATCCCGCTTTGAATCGTACTGGTCTGGTCGGACTCACATTGGTTGAAGGAAATGGAACACTATCACTCAAGGACCCACCTTCGTTGAAGCTCCTGCGCCCTAGTCCTAATTTGATGCACATATAGGTGGGAGCTGGAGTCTTCTTTCGGTTCCTGGCTGAGACCAATGCCAGATGTTCCTCCGCTGTCAAAGTCAGAGCAAGTCTAGATATGGAGGAGACACAAATCACAACATCCTGAATTGCTATCT